>JACJUY010000480.1:1524-77957 GCA_014220935.1 Platorchestia sp. MABIK | reverse complement strand
TAGTTTCGGGCCAATTTCGAATGTATTCTAAAATGAATTTACCCTGTAAAATAGAGAAGAAAACACGCAAGTAGAAACTTTTCTCAGCAAAATTAAAATAAATTTAAAATTTTTCATAATTCAGAGCACTCTCGATGTATTATAATATTGGCCTGTACTGAAGGCTAATCATCAATTGAAACAATTACAATATTTGCGAATTTGCCCCTGACATCCGAGGTGAGGTTTCGAAGTTGAAGCATTTCTTGTCTCGTTATTATCCCGCCCAATGTTCATCCACAAAATTTTTCTTAGGTTAGAAGTGATTCCAATTAATTTTTTTTATGGCTTGTATGCTGTTCCGATAATACATGTCCACAAAGGCTCGTGAATACACACGTGTCACATGCATACTCACATGAATACTCATTTCTCCAACATAAAAAACTGCATTCATTCGGTTTCAAAGTTTGAAGTAGGACACCACCTATGAATGAAAATCATCTGCTCGGCCGAATCTATCAAAATATTATAGTTCAATGAAATGACTGCAGTGACATGCAATCGCGATTTATTTCTTGGTAACTGATTAACTCGTTTGATTAAAAAGTCAATGCTTAATGCCTGAAAAACAACTTCATTGTTTTGCTAAAGCCTTTGCATGGATTTGTTAACTGCTCAACTCATGGGTATAGCTTCCTCCACTTTCCCTGAGTTGGATTTTGATTTACGAACATGAATAAACTTCTTTCAAAAAGATTTTTTGAATGAGATATTCTTCGCAATCGAGAACAATCGGAGAATCTTCGAGAGGAAGCCGTGCGATTGAGAACTAATGACACAGCGCGGTCATTCTTATCGCCGGCTGCGTTCGTCTCTAAGGAACATCGGCTGACGACGCAGGGCGAAGACCAAGTAAAGCAGGAAATTTACGACCTTCTATCGGTAAGCAATCATTCTCGGCCGAAGGTCGAAGCTCAGGTCAAGCCAAAGAATTAAACGATGCTCTGACCTTTTTCAGAAAATTTATTCACTTGAAAACTGTAAATTCAGTTTTGAAGAAATATTTTTTTAATTCGGTCCATGGAGTTTAATGAAAAGTATTAGGGCGTTCGCAAAAAAAAAAAAAAATCGTTTTAAGGAATGATTTTGGAATGCTTCAATGAAACATCATTGTTGCATTTCTCGACTCATTCAGAGATGAATGAAGTGGTGAAGTATCTAACGCAATAGAGCGATGAAAAAAAGGAGGAACTTTTTCCTTATGTATTTTTTTTCGGTAGTAACTCAATAACCCTAATAATTAATGTATTACTGATGCATTCATTATGTGTTGGTGTTCCGATAGGATAGATAATGAACAATACTCTTTCAAAGGACGAAAAGAACACATTTGTTTAATGTAGAAAAAAAGAAGGGAAGATCTTAAGCGTATAATAAAAAGCTGAGGTCTTCATTAAACACCGTATGATAATTTTTCAGAGGAGAAAGTGTATGACGGAACTCCGACTTCATAGGTTTCACTATGAAGTTATTCCCATTTGATTCTAACATTCTTCTCCATGACCAATTTGACTGTTCCTCAAAGTGGTTGCTTTTTATACGAGTATATATTCATCCTGCTTCAACTTGAAGAGGAACCAATACTGAACCTCTACATTGAATTTATTTGTGTTGCGTGAGTGATTTCACTCACTGTCCATAGATTTCACATGAGGTCACAGCTTAATTACCGATAAATTCCACAACCATGTGTACGCGAATACATTTTCTTGCAATTCCTTCGGTTTTTCCTAGATCAGTAATCCAAATTGTTCGTACAGCTTATGCACGGACGCAACAGCATATGTGCGTCGTGCATGCTTCTAACAGAGCCCAAACGAGAGCAATTGGTAAAATTCACCGATTTAAAAAAAACTATAAAACAAATGATACATGCAATTTCATTACCTCTTGCGCTCGAGGTTAAAGGCTTTTGTTTAAGTAAGGTATGTACGGACGTACCTCTCCCTTTCTGAAAGCGTTTCATTAATTCGTCAATTTTTGTGTAAAATTTTATGTCCAGATTGACACCGTGCGTTTATCGTTGTGAAGGATTGCATGCAGTGACAAGCATCAGTGGAAAGGTACGCGATACGTAATCAGATTATTCAGCATCTGGTTTATTTCACTTTACAAGTGTGGACTTCTGTTCGTTCTTCTGCATACTTGTTTCAGTGTATAGCCAGAGCTGCTCATCAGCTATTTCTAAATATTTAAGATCATGAATAAATGTTTTGTTCTACTCTTGTTCTGTTTGTTCGTTTCATTTTGAAACATGTATTCAAGCAACTGATCAAGCCCTGCTGATCAGAATTTATTCCTTGATTCATTTTTAACAGTGTTATCGGAGAGATATGCAGAACATTCTAGTATTAAGCACTCCAATTTTTCAGTAACTGTTGTTCACTAGCGTTGAGATAAGTTTTTTCAAAAAACTCATTCCTATGTTTTTTCAAATATACATCCCTTGAATTGCTCACTTCGACTTCCGCCCAAGTCCAGTAAGTACACAACAAATAAATTGACTTGTCGTTCATCAGCATGACCACTCGGTAGAGTTAGTGATTTTGCGTAATGTTACGCAGTACAGGCAGCTTCGAATTAGCCAATGAGTGGACGTTTCAAATCCGTGCATAACCTTCAGCTTAAAATTTCTTTCACAGTTTCCCTAATGAGATCCACAATTTTATAGCATGAGAATATCTGTACTCTCCAAAAGTGGTTTAAAATTTGGGTCGACAGCAGCGACAGTAACGCCTCCGTAAGTACATATTGACCGATGCAGATTCACTGTTCCATCAACGAGGCTCTGTCTCAAACGGAGTTATCAATGGTTTCCTTCAGATACGATCCGGCGCACATGGCCACCTGCATCTAAAAAACGTTGAGAAATTGAGGGGAAGAAAATTGCACCCTCTAATTTTTCCTGATGCTCTCAGAATACTTTCCCTGAAGTTCAACAGCTATTTAAAATCTTTGACAGGTAAATAATAGTCAAGAAGATCTGCATGCAGTGACTGGGACTTGGTTGAACAAACCGCAACATGAAGTTAGGATCGTTGAAAAAATACTTTTTACTCAATAACCGTGGGGTCAGAAACGCTTCTTCTAAGAGTTATTAGGACTTGATATTTTCACTTAGCTACCATGTCCTCCTTATATTACGCCCCTAGATTTCCGCTTCTGGGGTCATTTGAACAGTATGATGCACAAATCCTTGATTCATTCCGAAGAAGGGCTCATCAATACCTCCACAAGGATTCGTAAAACTCTTGGTGTCTTCGATTGCATCCAGTAATCATCGCACCGGCGTTTGAACACCTGCACAACAACAGATGGGCGTCATGCTAAACATCTTTAGGAAAACTTGACATATATTAAAATTAATTTCATGTGGTCATGGAAACTAAGGGTGTTATTCTGTTCATTGTCCTCATAAAAAAATGATTTTCTAACTTCTACATTTCATTGGTCTGTCACTTTCAAAGTACATACTGTATTTTTTAAAACACGTTTCAAATTTCAAATCCTCGTAACTTTTCAACGACGCATTTTCGACAACACGGTTATTGAGTATGAAAGTGTTTATTGCGAAGGTCCCAACAATATACGTTAAAGTTGGTGAACTTTCCCTTAACGACAAGCATGGAAATTTCCCTAGAATTTGTTGCGTTGGAAATTTACAGTCGTTCAAAATTAGTAAATTAGGAAACGTTCACAAAGTCTTTATCTTGAAAACGTCTTTAACTTTAGCTGCGGGAGCTCAATCGCCTACAAACCATACATTTTCATTTTTGGCGAAAACTGGGTATTGTTTTTTTCCTTAAGAAAAATCAAAAAAATAAGTAATGCTAGTGTAACCTAAATAACGATGTTTTAACTTCTCTCTGCTTCTCTTTACTTTTATTAAACTTTGGAAGAGGAACCAAATGAGCCGTTGCAAATCTGGTCGCCTTTAAAATATGCGTCTCTAAATTACGTACGTTGGGGAAAATCGACACCTGACCTAAAATACAAAAGTTATCACAAATGATTTTTGATTTGCTGTTAAAAACATGGGAGCGAACTGCAGAATCTGTAAGAAAAACTTATTCATTTGAGCTCTGCCGTCTTCGCTTCCAATTTCCGACCGGTACAACAGAGTTATTTCGATGCACAGTGTGCACATCAATATTCACAGGTGTTTGAGGTTTCAAAGGGCAACGGGAATTTTACGTTTATGATTAGCACGAAAAAAGTAGCTACAAATTTGTTCTCCTGAAGAGAATTCAAATGAATGCCGAAGTGATCGCGAGCTAAATATTATAGTTTTTTAATATTCCAAAGTTTCCAGAATAAGGGCAGATTTGTCGGAATAAGTGATTTATTTATTTTCCGGAATATTCGCGATAGGAATGGGATGGTACTTTTAGATAAAAATGCTTTACCTAAGATCCCCGCAGAGTTAACGGAAAGTCATCATCATAGAATAATTTTTTGGAATGAAACCCATCATGCATTGAGGAAAAATGAGAAGCAAATAAAGTAAGATGGGTTTGAAAATGCTTTCAAGCTGTCTAATTCGAATTTAAAGGTTTCGAAACTAAAAAAAAATGTGAAATTAATTTAGAAACTGTATTTTCAATAACGTAACTCTTGAAATATATCACTTCCTTTACCAATCAATAATAACGAGATTGTTTTAAATTCATCGTTATTTTGTAGAATATTATTGTACTTGGAATTTGAATACCCAAGACATTGAAATGACTGAAACTTTCTTTGAAAATTAAAGAAAAGTCATCACTGTGAAGTTTATAGCGAACAAGTATAAATGCATCAGGGCAATCTTCAAACCAAGCTTTTATCGTGATTACTTTCGACAATTTCTGCAAACGCTGGCCTCAATCGCATATCTATATAATCCCAAGCCTTTTGATGCATGCCATCAAACATAAAAAATTAAAGAACGGAGAAATCAAATAAAGATTGAAAATATGATTTCGGTTACCCTAAATTTAAAAAGTTGTAGTCGGAAGCGTAAATGATTGGCGTAAGACAAGTTCTTCAGTCTCTAGTGGTGAAAGATTGGTCAAAATGGCTCCTAATACCAAAAGACAGCCGTACGACTTATGTGCTATGTAAACATTATGAATTTCACTGGAAAAATATTTAAAATCATTTACAATGTTCTTGCTCGTTCTCTTAGGTGCGAGCAAAGAAACGAGAAAAAGGGGTGGATAAATTGCTTAATTCGTATCATTGGACGCTGAAAAAAATTAATTGATATTGAAGAATAATCAACAAAATTGCTCTGTGAATTTTCTGGAGAAGGTACGGACGGCTAAGGCCAAAGTCAGAAATGAATGAATAATTATAGACACAGCTAATAAGATTGTGTTTCCATAATTCTATTAATATAAACGGATTTTGCTTACAAATGTTACGGCATATTTTGTGCCACTCACCCTACATTAAAGGAGAAAGATTTTGGACTGAACATTACTCACATTACGTAAGAAAGAAATAAAAAGAAAGAAAAAGTTTATTTTCAATAAAGTTGATACATGAAATGTATAATATTGGGTTTTAAAACATCTTAACATTAAGATCCTCAGTTGATATTCACTCATGGGTTTCGCAATACACTTCTAAATTGTCGAAACTAATGATTGGAAGAAATGTACAAAAAGATACATTCCCTTCGTTGCGTTATTCTAATTTTGACTATGCGAATAAATACAAGTAAATAAGAAAACATAATCCTAGTGTTGCATTGTTGGAAACCCACTCGTTGGTGCTCAATTATTTGGAAGTGAGAGCATACGAGCATAGGAACGGGTGATTTGAAGGATTAATGTAGAAAGTAAGATAGGCAGATTTAAATTTCTCTGTGACTAAGAGTATGAGGTCGACTTACGTGGCAATTTTTTTATTCTTACGAATCAACTAGTATGCCAAATAACGAGGTCGGAGAAAATAAAATATATCACCATAACGCAAAATTTATATTTCCTACGCTAATAATACTGGCACAATGGTGTACACCGACTAAAACATCAGAAAGATTGTTGCACAATGCCAACCATAACATTTGCAACGTGGCTGGGACAATACGAGATGTAAACTACTTAAATAGTGTTGTCATCTTATACTCACGAGCGTCAGAAACGAAAAATTGTCACACAAGACTAACAAGAACATTTTAGGACAGAAATAAGGGAATAAAACACTGGTGTTCTGTGAAGTTAATCCATATGATGAATTACGTCGCCTTTTAAAGCATTTTAAAATGAAAGGCCCTGAGTGGATATACACAGATGGGTGCCATCATGGCTCAGGTCAATGCTTATCCAAAAAAAGAGAGAAAAAACATAACAATGTACCCTATAGTTAGTTAGTTGGAGTTTATGAACGTTTATTTAGGAATTCAGTTAAAGAAATATAAAAGATGATGAATTCAGTGGAGTGAAAGCACTTGTGACATTTTCCACTTAAATTGACATGTAAGGATTCATATGCATACATCTTCAACCAAGTCGCAGTCACTAGTTTTAATATGTTCGTTTTCGGTTTTAAACAGTTGAAAATATTGATGCAAAACAAAAAAATCAAAACATTCAAACTGTAACAAAAGAAGTCGCTCACTGCATCTTTACCTACAATAATTTCAATAATTCAATAATTATTTCATTTCAGAGTTCTTTTGTATCACTAAAACAGTAAATAGAAACATGGTAGAATTGTTTATTAGGTATTAAACTTCTGTTTTAAGTGAATGTTGAATTATAAATTTCATTTATATTGATGGAATGAAAACCCGTGGGAAGGCTTTGTTAGCATTTTATGAAGGACGCATCATTGGGTTTCATCAATGCGGATAATCAACTCGAGAGATCTGTAGAGCAGCCAGTGAAAATGTAAGTACGAAACAGTGAGCAATAGCACACTGGAAACCAACCAGATTGCAAACCTGGTTCACCTTGTGGAAACTGTGGGAAGCCTAATATTTTGTAAGATCGATGTAGACGCTGTTTGAACAGAGTGGTTGAGATGAATAAGTATCCGTCATCGCAAATGTTGACTAGCACGTTTTTTGACAGTCCAAAAGCAATTTCTCAATGGATAGTGCGTCGAAAGTTAGAGAAAATAAATTTATGTGAACCCATATCCACCAGGAAAACGGTGTCTGCAAGAGATGGGAGAAAACGTTTGTTTTATGCGTTCAAACACTGAGATTGGACTGTTGAGGATTGGAAGCATGTAATGTGGCCTGATGAGTCTATTTTCACTCTTTTCAGAAAGATGCGCGAGTTGGTTATGGCGACAGCCAAATGAAGCTATGGATCAATTATAATATGTAGTTAATTTTGCCATGTACAGATTTGTTTTGTTTTAGAAAACTGAGTCAGATTTTGTCTCATTTTAATATCTCTATATACCTCTTGTCAGTAATTTAATATTTTTGAAAGGTAAAGAAACAGCCGTTGTTTGATACTCTAACATCTATGTAATTACAACTGTGGTGCATTTACGTTGCAGTCGGTTCTGTCCTGATTGTACAATGTTTTTTCTACTCTAATTAGCTCTATTGCTTTCTTGAGTTAGGCAATAGAAAGGTAAAAAAATCTCACTTGAAACATCCATTTTCAATCTGTTTTTTCCAGTGTTTTGATTCTCTCATTGCGAGTTACGCAGATCGTACCAGGAGTGCGGCTCATCTTATTTAATTTTGCCTGTAATGAAATGGCTGATTGTGGTGTGTTCTCCTATAATGATCTAATCTTCGGGTCCAAGTATCACGAGGCGTTTGGTCATGCGTTAATTTGCATCAACGAAGGCTAATGCTCGGGGTGATGATTGGTATTCCTTCACTTATAGGGGGAAGAATGATGTAACTAAAAAAGAAAAATACACAGTATATACATCAATGCATTACGACATTTATACTGCTCTTCGCAATAGACATCAGTTCATAATTCGTGACAGTTTTCTTCCGGGGTGTTATTCCATTACACGAGCGTTGGTTGACGCTCTACTGATCACGGTGATCAATTCCGATTTTGCCCTTGAGCCTTTTCTTCTCACCATCTGCAGCTTAAAAATTAATCTGCTTTTATTTCATCGCAAAATTTGTTAGCGCCTATTTTCCACATTAATTCAACACCACATTAATATTTAACAAACAAATTTTTTTTCCAATTTCTTAGTGATTTGAGTCTCTTCCGACAACTCTCCCCTCTCAGCGGAGTGCATTTAAAATTTCTAATTAGTTTCCTTTGATTGTCATTAAACTTGGTTATACTCTTTTTTTCTTCCTGAAAAAAAAGAACAATTCATTTACTTCCCTTGAATCCATAAATTTATGCTTGTTAATATTTTTTACGAACGTAATGCATAACACACCTACTTATTTGTACTCTCAGAATAATCTATCAGTACACACACCTACGGATTATGCACTAGCATTTGACCGTGACACGCACGCCGGAGTCTGAAGCTGGACTGAGTTACGCAAATCACAAGATGTCCCTTGTGGGTGCATGCTTTTTCCGCTAAGAATCAAATCATTTCAAAGAATCAATCATTTTGTGAGTATTTTGTAGGTACCCGTTCAACCCCGCCTTAACATGAATATAACTGTTCCTTTTGGGACAGTCATATTCATGACTGTTCTTTCTTCGCCCTTAAGAGTTCACATTTAAGACCCTTTTCTCAAAAGCCGCTCACTCCAAACATTTTTTCGTGTATTTCTTTTCATAATTTATGTTCCGAGGTCTGAATTTCCCCTTTCACGAAGCTAAATAAACGTCCAAACAACCCGCTTCTGCGTAGGCATACATTACACTCGAGCACTTGTGCGGCCGAGTTCTAATCTCAAGAATGTGTCCTTTCGGCCTGAGAGGGTATGGCTGGTCAACTACAAGAGCCACAACTCTCAGCGCTAATACACAGCTTGTAAACACACCGCACGTCCCATCACACAAAACACAAACGGCAGACACACAGCGCATGCCTGACACAAATTCATGTGATGCCTATTACACAACAAAAATTAAGTAAAAAGAATATTATTCGAATTTTACACAAAAATCTTTACAAAAATTTTTCATAATAAAATTACTCGCTACTGCTCGTTACACAAGGTTCGTAAGGTGATGCCCGAGATGGATCTACGACTTACAATTTTACTCTTGAAGAAAGTGCAGGTAATAGAGAGCTCTTTAATTCATTATAACAAAGCAAAGTTGGCAATCGTGCTGGGGAAGAATTACTTGACCACACAAGCTAGGTTTAAGTGCATAAAGTTACAAAGAATCGAAGTCTGCTTCTCAGCCACCTGCCTAAGCTTGCATGGGCAAGGTCACCACCAAGGTTCAAGTCCAGATTTTCCAAAACTAAACACTGGGTTTGCTTTCTGGTGGAAGTACAGCACAAAGGGCCACGGGATAGAATCAAGATTTATGTACGACCGGAGAGTTCTGGACCAGAGCGGACATGTATTATAATTTGTACTAGTACACCCATGTTTTTTCAAAAGGGAGGGGGGGAGGAGGAGGTGATGTTACGATGCTGGCGCTGCGAGAAGGTCCAGGTGTAGGGTTTTTTGGTGTACGCGATCCGTCATAAATGACTAAAATCGATAATTTCCTGAAAAATATACTTCAGATGTGGGTGAAAAACAAATATATCCAACCCCACAGAACCCGCGATTAAAATATTCTTAATCTTGTGCACTGGTGAAACTCCTATCGAAAATAGTCATTGGGCTTCCTTGACAGCGTGATAAAGTGGCAGACCAACTGAGCTTTAACATGGCTTTCCCACGATTTTCTATGCTATCTTATACCTTTCCTATACTGTCCTCAGTCTCAACTGCTGATATTCTATACAACCTAATCTAACCTACCAATACACGTGATGTTCATTCTGACTCTGAATCTGCTGGGTTAATGTACCGAAAATAATTGTGGAGTTGTTGAAGCTTGTATCACAGATACGCTCATCACACACTTTCGGCTGGTGGTGTGACTCACAGACGGACGGGCGGACGCGGCTCCTTTTATAATAGTGATGATTATGTATCACATTTTAATAATTGAAATGAACTTCAAGGAAAGGGCAAAAAGTGAGTTCACAAGGAGAGGATATGAGTTATTTCCTTAAACATATTCTACGACCTTCAAGTAGGTAATAATGTTGAATATCTTTTCACTCATACATGACAGATACTAAAAAAATACGATACGTTTGAGTACAGTTAGAAGCAGGTATTTTGAGATAGAATGGCTCAGTATTGGCTTTTTCCTGCTTTTGATCTAGAGTCTGACTTGTATTGCACGGTACTAACTCTTTTTAACTTTAAGTATTCACACGATGAATGCGAGCTGTGAATGAATCCCAATGATCCCAATAACACATTGTAAGGTGTAATAGCTTCAACTTCTAATCACCTATTAAACATTGCAGAGTAACTAGGTCTAAAGGAATGTTAAAATTAAAAATAAATACACATCTACACCTTATGAGTAATTGATTTTCACAGTATTCTAATAAGAAAAACATAAGTAAAGAAAATGAATGAACATTGAGGGTAAAATGCTGTTCAGTAACTAATATAGACTCCAGCAAAGTGAAATTTACGTGAAATGTTAACTCGTATAAAATCATGCCTATTATTCCAAAGTTGACGTGACAAATCAAGTTGTGTTCAACAGAACTACGAGTATTATGAAATACTTAGAACGAATTAAACTTAATTCGCTGCACTATGCTTTCCCCCCAAAAAAGCTGGTTTGATCCATAAATGAGAAGCTTCTAAATAGTCTTTAGTCATCAGGTATATCTCTTTAATATCCAAGTAAATGCGGCGAACTTGCGCACGTGTCTTGAGCCGCTGTCACTAATAACCTTGCGATCACGAACGACAAGGTAAATATACGGAGTTTCGCCCATACGATCTTTTGGCCAATGACTCTTGTGGCAACATTTTCGTTCACAGCTGCTATTTTTTGGATCAATCGATACCGAACAAATATGTACTTGGCAACAAGGAGTGTGGGCTGCATCACGTGTTCAGTGAGCAGAATATTTACCTTCGTTTCCGGTATGATGGGATGTAACAGATGAAACAAATGGAATTTCCGTTTCAGTCATTCTGAAATTTTATTCTGCGTCAACCATTAAGCGAAGCACAACTAAAATATCGTTCTGCATAAATATCGGTGCATGGAAAAAAACGTTGTTTTTCTTGCAAGGATTTAATTTTTTTTGTCGTCTTTATTTCGCCAAACGGCCAAGATAAAAACATTTTAAATTTTAAGTTAAGAACAGGCTTTCAAAGTAGACACTTTTTGAAATTATATCTGAAACTCTCGTCTTGTTGAATGTTTCCGTGATAGATCGTAGTTCAGAATATTCTAGCAATTATTTAAGGTCCTCGTGCTCTGCAAAAGTAACAGGCGTCGATAAAATTGGAGTCTTCAACACCAAATTATAAGTATTCCACCTGATATTCGTGAAATCTGACGTTCTTGAACTGAAGGTTAAGACTACGTGGACATTACACCGTGTGGTTGAATCAAATATACTAACTGTAAACAAGGTACTTGAAACATCAGGAGCTTCCTATTAGAACTAATTTTTATTTATTTGTGACCCTCTAGTGATACACCTTAAAGTAATTTCAGCATATTTGTACTACAAAATTCTCTTAAGAAACAGGAGTTCTGAAATCATGTATTCAAAACGCCCAACAAAATACACCCGTGTGTTATTGATTCGAAATAATATCTCGTTATTGGAATCACTTCAGAGGTGCATGACTTTTGAATGCTTTTCAGAATTTTCAGGACTTAACAAAGCTTAATTAAGCCCCATGAAATTCAAGATAGGCCTACTCAGATGATTTTACCAATCCTATTTAATAAAGTGTTGCTCCGTAAATTCTTCCAGTCGCTAGTGAATAAATGTCATCACTTTGATATTTTAACAGCGTACTTTCTTCAGAATGATTGCTCAATTTTATTTTTTTGTACTTCTGAAGAAAGATATCACTCTTAAGTTGAGACGATGGATGTTATCACCAGGATATTGGGGAACTGTGTTGTGTTACAATCCACAAAAAGAAGCATGAACCTGCTCGGTATACTGTTACTCATATGTGAATAGATTTCGCATAAAGTTTTTCTGCGTTTATAAAGTAAGGATGAGTGGTGTTTTATTTTAAAGGAATTTTAAATGCATATTTAGTCACTGAAAGACACTTGGTCTGGTTTTTGGCTCGTTGAACGAAATGCGAGTATGCAAATTCAAACTTTGGCTATAACAACATTCCTCGTAAATAAAAAGAAAAATGGATTACAAACTCTGGCTGAAAAAAAAACATTGGTCCAGTTAGCATCTTGCTCTTTGAAATAGAATAATCATCAGTGGTGAAATTGTTTGAAATTGAGAAATTTTTAACACACGATCATTTAAACCCAAACTGCACAAATCGGTGTTTCCAGTGGGACGGCCTCTGAAAATATGTTAAAATTCATCGGAGCAAAAAATGAAAATAAAATAACTAAAATCAAATGAAATTCTTTGTGTTTTACTCCAGAAAATCGAAATAATTAGTCAGTTACTGAAATTTATATAAAACAAATGAAATACAAAGGAAGTTAGAAATTACATCGCCAAAGTCATTATCACGAACTGTGTGTTTTTGAAATTTATGTCCTTTTAAACAACTAACACCAGGACGCCATGACGCTTTCCTCCGGTCAAGACCGATACCCATTTCAGACACCTGGGTAGAGTGGGGTAGTGTGCTTTGAATTTTTCCCCAATACCCAACGGAGAAACTCGCCACCCAGAGCCTTACGTCTTTCGTCGAAGGCTTCGATGGAAGATAGACAGACTTAATCATATCGTCAAAATTTGAGAATTGTTCAAAACAACATTTTTTTAAAATTCTTGAGAAATAGTTGCTATTGCGTACACTAATTTTGGGGTAAAATGATAAGATTTTTTCCAATCTACTCCTTGAATTCTCACCTTGCAAGGGAAAATAATGAGACTCAAGCTTATAAAGTTACATGATAGATGTAAATAATGATTTCGAAAATACGTGTCATTTGAACATGAATGATTTATTGGGAACGAATGAAAGACGAAATTCTTATCAGTTTATTGTCTAACCATAGTTGAGAATTATTTCTGAAAATTACTAAACAGTGGACGATTGAAAATAAGCAATAAGGCAAAAATATCTAACTTCCCCCAGGCGTTGTGCTGAATACTTGGGAGAAATGAAAACTTTTGCATACATAAATTTGCCACATAATTTAAAGTTTTCTCTTCTGTATTGTGCATGCATGTAAAAGAGACATTCGTTTTCATAACAATGCGTTTTTACGGCCTGGATGAATCGGTTGGTTTTGTAGACTCACGGTTGATATCAATATTTACAACAACTGTTATTTTATAACTCTTTTGAACCCGGTCAATTGCAATTATTTCAAATTAATTTATATTCTTTCAAACTGCATACCCTAACAATTTAGTAAAAGTTGTTCATTATTTTTACTGGAACGCAATTTATAAATTAGAACACGAACTTGTTAAGAAGAGGAGTAATTGATTTTTGCAATTTGTTCTTCAAGTTATCAAACGAAACCCAAAGTTTTCGGCTAAATTGATAATTTTTCAAAGCGTTTAAGGTTTTTTCATTCACATCTCGAAGGTAAATCATCTCGATGAAAATATAACCTCTGGCACCTCACCTGAGAAAAAAAATTTCAGTTGATGCTAACTTCATCGATGTTACGATCGCAGAATTTTTCTCACCAGCGAAAACAAGCGAAATCAGAAAACCTAGCCCCAATTGCCTTGTTTAGCCCCAAACTCAAAAATAAATCCTTATGAAACACTGCTACATAACGTCAGCTAGTCCATTATCTATTCAATCAAGACAATTAGTTTGTTCAGATTTGCACAAACTCCCAAGTAAAATGATATTATGAAAAAATCGCTGACGCCGATTTATCACTCACTGAAATGAAAGAAAAATTCATCAATTTAGTTTTTATTCACCAAATCACACGCAGTTGTTAGGGTTTCTGCTAACTGACGATGCCATGGGTTTCTAATTATTCGTATTTTATTAACATTACTAAAACAAAGAGATTTCCTTTCTTAACACATTTATGCTGTTCACCCAATTTGTTCGAATGCACTGTTCATTCTCTGTCTGATTAAGCCATCGGTGACACAGTCACCACATTAGCTAACCAATATACTTTCTCAATTTTGGTATGAAAGGGAATGGGAGAGGTTGCTCAACTCTTTTTTTCTGTTGTCCTCAATCAAGAAAATACTACTTTTTTGGAGATTTTCGTTCATCAAACATCGATCCTCTTTCTGACCTATTAGTCAAATTTCATAGGTAAATACATGCCGTGTATTCATAGGTACTTTATACTTTCTCATAAGTTAACACCGCATTTTCGATTTGCGTTCTATACGCAGGTATTTTCACGACAGTTCGAGTTATAACACACAAAATCATTTGACTGTGTTAACTGGTGTCAAAAACTACAAAATACATGTTAAAGTTCCCCAAGAAGTCAAGTTTGTCAGAAACAAAAATGTTATCTTTCAATGTCACATCATTACAAATGCCCTGTTGTTGAATTTCAATGCATGGAAATTGAAATTATAGACACTGTGAATTTTACATCAAATTTAAAATGTTTCAGAAACAAAATATACATCTTTAAAGAATTAATATGATGTCAACGTTTGTGCTTAAAAACATCAAAATTATTATTAATGTTTCACAAACTGATCAGTTTCTTCCCTTTTAAAAGTTAATCACCAATTCCTTGATTAGAACACGACCGTCAGTCATTGTACATTAAACCAGTAACGGGACAATCATTCAGCCATAAACATTCATTGTGAATAAGCTTTCTATACATAGGTTTTGTTGTAACTGTCTAGTATGAATACATTGGCATTGATACAATGAATTAACCTTTGCTTCGTTATGATGTCGAGAACATTCTGAATATTGAACCAAGTTCTTAGCTGGAGGTTTCATTTTTCTGAACCATGAATCTATTCACTATTTCATTTTCAAGGGACCTTAAATAATAACAAAAACTCAATAATCCTTCATCGAAGCTAAAACCCTATTTTTCATTTATATATGATAATTTACCCTCAAATTATTACAGTCCAAATGCGAGAACACTACCTTGCAAACGGCTTGGCTTGATAAAGTTGTTCAACAATTTTCAACGATTTGCTGCATGAGCGTGGTTGTGCATACATATATGCGTGAAACTATTCATCATTCTCGAAAATACGACAATTCCTTAACTCATTTTTAATGAAGTATTCAAGTACTATCACGTTTGATCAGAGACACATTCTCTCCGGGATGAATCAGGGATGTTCATTTTTGGTCCACTTGCAATAAAATTATAGTTGCAATGGTAACATTCGTCGTTTGAATTATTTTAGGAACATAATATCAAAATAGAATGGATAATAAATCAAAGAGAAAGTATACAATGAAGAAGTTGTTGGAACTAATTGTACTTAGGTTACAATGACCGTTTATACCTCCGAATCTCTGATTAGGTTCAAGGTATTAGAACATTTTTTCGTGCAATGAGGTATATGACCTATTTAACTCTATTCTCTCGGTAAAAATTTAATGTTAGGTCAGAATTCGCTTTTGATTTCATCATCAGACACAAACTTTTATCTGCATCTTATTATTCAATTCTATTAGAATATCATACGTGAAACTCTGGCAAAAAGCATGGGCGAATTTCATTTTTTTTAAACTGGTGCTTTCATTTCGTAAAAAAAGGGCAAGAATGATGACTCAGTGCGTCTAACATTCCCTTCAATCGCAGTTATGTGAAACAAACAACAGCTTTCAATATAGGGAAGAATTCTTAAGTCAAGTATAGTGACTTCAATGAGCATGGATAAGACAGTTTCAAAATTTCCATTAAATAGGAGTTATGAAAATATAAATAAATAGGTATTAGTAAATAAACGACCAAATGAATAGGTCTTTACATTGGTAAAAACCTGACGAGCCAAGTGCACTGAATATCTTTCAAGCACAAACCGAAACGAGAGAAAATTTTCGACATGAACCCAAACAAAGCTTATGTACAGTGACGGAGTCTTACCTAGCTAGGAAACGGGCCAATAGAAAGTGCTATACACATGTTTTCTTCAACACCATTCTAGACATTTTCTTTCCATTACGGGAGTTTATATGCAGGTTAACACTTCACAACTTTTTAATGAGTTAACAACTAATGGTACAGACGGACGTGTGTAAAATCGTAGAACACAGCTATCGGAAACAAATCGACACTTATAAAGGCATTTGTAAATTTAGACTAAATTAGAATAGACACATTTTTGAAAGGAATTTAATTGCGGATAACCAAGTGCCACTCGAATAAAATGAGTGCAATTTTTATCATTGTTGATATTTTCATTGAGAAGACTTGCACTGAATTTTCAGATCACGTCCGCACGGTTACAGAGCATTTTGCTCAAAGTTTCCAAAGCGTAGCTCCTGAAGTGTTGAGCCTCAGCTTTTCTAGCCTCTTAGGCACATATACGAAAAGAATCAAGTTTAATTATTTGAGACCTTTTTCTAGCACTACTTCTCAAATGCTGCATCTCCCATCAATAAAAGATAGATGTAGCTTTGCAGCTCGTAGACAGTGCAATGATTTTAGGTGCGGCAGATAATTATAATCAGTGAGCTGTTTGGTTGGTTGGATTTTTTTTTAGAAATTCGTTAACATAGCAAGAGATAACTAGGATACCCTAAATTGAATGGCCATTTTTGAAGATCCTTTTATGCAGAAGTGCTAGAATTTTTTCTCTATGTTAACTAGAAAATTCGAGACGCTGACGGTCAAATTCATTGCAGGCATAGTGCATTAAAATTGGCAAAATTGGATAAAAGGCACAAATAAAATAACTGTACGTATTGAAAGTTGAGACACTGCAGGGTGAATTTTCTTGTTAATATAAACATCTTTGAATTTTTGTAAATCTATTTATCAAGATAAACACGCAAGTCGAACTATTTGAATTAAGACTCTAGAAACTTGGTTTTCCTTTCACTTTTGAAAGTTTTATTTATTCTGAGGAACTATTTGAAATTAAATCGAAATAACTTTAAGATCACTCGTAGAACAAGCTTTAAATAAGTATCCTAATGTATTTGAAGTTTGTGGAATGAACAATAATTTGTGATAACAAAATCATGGGGGAAAATGAAATTAAATCGAGTCTTTTGAATCTGTGAAATCGAGTTTTCGCTTGCACGATTACGAACGTATTTAAATTCTCCCAGTACTTGTGATGACTGTTCGACTAACTTTCAAATTCGAAATTTCTGGTCAATAATTTTGACAAACATTTCTTCACTGAATAACTAGCGCTCAAATTTTGAATGTGTAACCAGCAGTCAGTAGTTTTGACACACATTTTTTCAATGGATGTTTTTCTCCAAAGAAACTATGAACAACTTTGCATTCATTGGTCTACGAATTTATCTTTGAATGCTTTTAATTTCCACGTATTCAAACACCACCTCAAAATTTTTCCAGCTAAGAGTGAAGATAACTTAGCTCACAAAATTCAATACTGTAATCGGGAAAGTCGAAAAATCGTCTCGGAGAAATTAATTAAGAAGTGAGGGGTCATATTTTTACTGGTATCATGTTATTGCTAATAATAACAGTTTTGAGCAAATACAATACAGTATTCAATTTTTCCTGTGAATTACGGAAATTGTACTGCAGTGTTAGCCATGATTTTTTCCTGAGAAAAAATGACAGAATTTAAATCGGACGAACATCTGAAAATTGCAACTACACGTTATCACTAGTTAATTATTTACGGCTATTTCGCTGCCAGACCAGCACTGCACTATGACCAAGCATTGAACACGGCAAAATTTTTGCAACTGAATTAGAGGAAAGAAAAATTCTACGTTGTATGTACAATTACGATAACTTTCAGGATAGGATGCCAGAGAAAACTTTTGTAGATAAGAGAGAGATGAAAGTTAGATTTTTGGTAGTTTCTATTACATTGAAAAAAATATTTTAAGCATTTGAGAGAATATATGGGTATGGTTAGCAAAGATATTTAGAGAAAGTATAGGTGATCCATAAGTAAAATGAAATCTTAGATTTGTAAGATTTCTCTAAAATTTAAATTAAACTTTACTTTAATGTTGAGTAAGAAATGAAGTAGTCAATATTACCTCGTCAAATTCACTAGATCTAACAGCAAATGAAATCATTCACATGAAATTATTTACACAAATTAAATCGAAAAATCAACAGACAACAAGAAATGCATTTTTCATTAAAAGTTACACTGTCGTTTGCAAACACAGGAGGAAAATTTTGTAGGAATATCGAACAGATAAATCTTCATGGCTAAAAATTCCATACCGTCCGATGTAAGAAGAAGCTGCTTAATAAACATGATATTAGAGCTGTAGCTGAATAACATCTGGAGAAGAAACACCAGCAATATTCATGGGCATTCACGAAAGAATTATGTTGTTAGCAGGATGACTTGAACTACTAAAATACTGAATATTGGTTTGAAAGACCTTAGATTCTTTCAACTCAAACAATTTCACGCATTTTACACTCAGTCTTTCCGGGTAACTTCCCAAGTTTTAGCCGCTGTCAAAATACCACCATATTTCTAGTCTTTATTATATTTTAGCAATGACTACATGAGTGTTAACGAACGCATGTTCCAAAAAAGCTCCACTTTGCAGGGGACATTCTCAAAGTAAAGCAGCCTCACTCATGCAAGCTAGCGCCACCTTATGCCTTCACTTAATGAGGGGAAGTTCTTGGTTGTCACACATGTCCATGTTGTAGAATATGTTGTCAGCTGAGGAGGCGCCTGGAGAAGTCATCGGTAACGACGACCCGTCGCACTCGGCGTCCAAACGCAACACGCTGTTGCGATCTCGCCTGTGGAAATACAGATGTAGCTATTTGTTTTAAGCCCACATTAAATAATGAAACATTTCAGATTAGGTATAATTCGCTTAGAAAATGAACTACTCTAGGGCTTACGGTAAAATACGTGCTATTAAGTCGATCGTCACATCATCAAAACAGAAGGCAAATTTTAGCGATGGTGTAAGTGAGAGAACTCAATTAAAGAATGTTAAAAAGTGACCTTGCCTAGCTTCATTACACGCGGCACAAATAAATGCATTTTTTCAATATTCTCAAACTCATAGGCTTAGTAAAGTAATTTTTGCGGCAAATGAAACACTTCAGTTCAACAGCAATGCGTTTGTCGTAGAGGAAGCTCTGAAAATAGGAAAATATTTCCCACGTCTAGCCCTTAAATTGTGTTTATTCATACATCAAATTCATAATCCATTGAAGGAAGGGTATCGAGAACTTGTTTCCAATAGCTCCGAGTACTTCGACCATTACCATTTAGTGCTGCATCCTATGCGTGGTTGATAAATTTGTTTTGGTTTGTTTCTTTTAAATACGTACATCTCTTCAGTACGAGCGTACAAGATCAACTTCCACCCAACATCCTTATTCCCAAGACCTTGAGTTGAAGGGTTGAAGAGAAGTCAGATAATTCAGACAAGTCGATTCATCACTAAACTTCTTACGCCGTTTAGGAGAAATATTTTTTCAAGTTGGCTTTAACAACAAACTTCTGTGAGTTCAAACTCTGCAGAACGAATAGTTCCCTCTCTGTACTTCTCAAGAAAGAAAAAAGAAGCTATACCATTGGGAAGTAGTGACAGACAGCCGGCGTTCTTCACATCAAACGGTCAAAAATGCCTTTCTGCACATTTTCTTGTGGCATATTTTCCTAAATCAGCCTTTGTATGAGAGCAGACATCCTGATGCGTCTTTGTCCCATTTGTGTATCCGAAAGATTTCCCTGCATTTACGCTTTTCCGATTTAACATCACGTTAAAGCCTCTTACATTCTCATTCCCTGAATAATCAATCACATCATTGTTTGTGTAGCGACTGAACATTTTACTTGTTCCATATTCATCGTAGTTCAGAAACACTTGGAATCTGGCCCTGTCAATGTAGCATCCGCGAACAGTAATCCTTCTTCCCCGCACACTCGTTACCTTGAAATAAATTCAAGTTATTTTCAAGAAGAAATTTCAGAATTCCCTGTTTTGACTTCATCCGTCCATTTCACCCTTCCTCATCTTCACTCTCGACAGTCATTCTCATCAAACACTTTGATTATTTTGTATGTGGGACACACGTAGCATTTCTGTCAATCGTGCCTCACACCTTCATGATATTCGCTCAATATACAGTAAATACAGTCAGTTTGATAAACAGTTTTTAATTAAAACAATAGGAAGCAATCTTTACACATTGCTTCATAAACTTACACAGTTCTTTCCTTAAGAAAATTTCTTCGCTTTTTCTTAATATACCAATGAGTCTTTTATACTGATTTGGAAGGCAAAATTTGTGTAGCAGTGAAGTTTTATGATCCCTTAGCATAATTATATATAGAGATCCCAAAACGAAGGTTGGTGGTAAATGATACAGAACCGCTGTGAAAATATTTTAAAATTTTATTGAAATGGTAATAATCAGTAAGCTCGACCGCGCGTACTCGATATATTCCTTCATGGTGAGTAAGGTGACACAGACTTCCAAATGCTCGAACAAAATGAACTGAAAATATCTATTACCACCATCATATGAGGCTATGCCTTTGCCCGGAGACTTACCACTTTTCCGTCTTGGATGTGCTGCTCTATTGTTATCACGATGTTAGTTAATACTGAATAACGGGCGTTCCGGGGGATCTTTTCCATGTAGGAAATCATTTGTCAATTTCATTCGACTCCTTTGATTTCATTTACAAAGTTTTGAAAATAGACAATAAACAAACAAAACAAAAAACAATTTTACCATTGATCGCAATAGGTAAAATATGCATGATAATTTTTTGATGAGTTGGAGAGGGTATGATGAATAAATTTCGCATCATGGAAATTAAATACCAGAACAATGGGAAAAAAGAGTAGAGTGAAATGAACGATGTATGCATTGAACGTAAAATGTGAGCTCCCATTTTAATCGTGAAAATAATGCCGAATAATACTACTACTACTAAACGAAGGTCATGAAAATAATTTGATTGACCCGGTTAATGAGTCACTTTAAAAAATGTGTAATGAAAATGATGCCGATGAATGAATTGTACATGTATTCTTAATATTTCCAAAATTGCATTCATGTCTATTTGTTTTTGTACGCAAACCTCTCATACTCGTCTCTATGACCAAAATGCTGTCCATTTATGAAGAGAGTACAAGTAAATAAAAATTATCCTGTTTCTGAAGGCTTCTTCCTTAACTGAGGTGAAAACGCCAACCTTTCATTCAAACTTGACGCACTGTTCTGTAAAAAATGTTAGGACGTACGAAAAGTTCGTTCTATTGACCTCATTTTATGATGTCTTTTTTGAAATTTTAAAAATGCTTTTCAAATTAACGCATCCTCTACTGAATGCTTCGCGGCAAGTATTTTTTTTGGTTTTGACGTTCCAATCTTAGTACTTGTAGATTTATGTTCATTTTTACATATCACTAAATCTAAAAACGTTTTTTTTTTAGCTTTTGTGATTATATGAAACCATCATTTTGATAAATGTTTCTTAAACCCCACACTGACAAAGTTGGGTGTTTTAATCACTTACTCTGACAATTTTTCTCTGAATTTTTGTATTGAGACATGTGCTATTTCAACAACTGAAACAGATGAATGTCGTTTCGCTCGTAAGCAGTCGCAATGTTCGAGGCTGAACTTATTCAATCGAATTCCCTCGACGATGCCAAATAGTTGTTCAACTTGGGTTGATATGGACGTTCACCAGGAAAAATGCCATTGGCAAAAATTACCTCATATGTGGATTTATATCGTGATACTTCACGCAAGAAGCGAACAATTCACTAAAACGTGAACTAGATAAAGCAACTTGCATTTAACTTTCAGATAGCTAATATTTTCAAGCCTACGTAATAAAAATGTCAGTCATTTTGCCCAGAGTGTAACTTGACTCGAAAGCATGACTTTAGCAAAGATCCGCCCCAAATCTGCTAGAGATGAGCCACAAGTACACACATGTGCACTCGTACTTGTAAGTAGCCAGTAGCTGCATAAATATAGCAGCTTTGAACAAAATTCCTTTGACCAACTTCTCCAAATTTTAGCACGCAAACCTGGCTTTGTCGATGAGATTGGCGTGCCTCGCCCTGCGTGGACCGCAAGTGGAGTGGCCGGACCGCCCGCATGGCATCGCCGTCAGGCACTTGCGGTACGTTCTGTTCACGCGGCAGTGGCACGCTCCCACCTGCGCAACATGGAGCTTCTGTACGCTTGCTCAGATGAGTCCACCATCGTTTGCCACCATAATTTAAAATTACGCCCAAATAATACATGAACATCAGGCTCCTGTATACTTGCTCAGAAAGGTACACCGTTGAACATGCAGCTTCTGCACGCGTGTACAGATGGGTTCACCGTAATTTGTTGCCTTAATTTAAAAATACGTGCAAATGATACTGGAAAATGCAGCTCCTGTACACTTGCTCAAAGAGGATCACTATGATTTTTTACCATCGTTTTAAAATACATAAGGATAACACCTGAACTGTCCCTCCCTCCCGACATTGTATGTTTAGATAAATCCTTGATTTGAAGCGATCAACTTGGAGCTCAAAATACGCTATAGCTTTCCGCCTACTTTGGATAACAATTGTTATTCAAACAAGAAAAATGACTTTTTAAACTATAATCACTATTCAATCTTATTATAACTCAGCTTTCGAAAAGAGTAAACAGTAATTTTCACTGCCAAAATCTAATCCATTTAATATTGATTTACTTAGAAATTGAATTATACCTCATCGTTTACTTCTAAGTATACCGAACTCGATTCACTCTAAGCCCCTAGACCAAGAAATCGAGTGTTTCATTTTACAACACAAATGCATTTAATGGAGACAGCTCGAGTATTGAAAATAAGTTACTTATGGTTAAGAGTCGGTGCTCAAAACAGACAGATGCGCCAGTCGCAGTGAATGCTGCCTCAGAGTCTTACAAAGTTCCCTAAAACTTTAAATTTCATCAATAATTTCTCCAAAATTAATGTAAGAGATGAAGACTTGCTTTAATAAATAGACGTGAAAGTAGAATCAAATACTTGTAGGCAGATTCTGAGCGAGATCTGTTCAAAGTTTTCCACTCCACTTCTACACAGTTTTGAAAAGGGAAGAAAAATTAAATGAGAAATTTGGAGTCTTCAGCTACGTTTCATTGCAAGTTGTTCAGTTTTCAGTTTCAGTTCCTAAGACATTGGAAAAATTGTGAAATGGCTGTTGAAACTAATATTTTCACAATGAACAGTATGCCATATAGGCTTTGAAGATGTTATTTTTATTGATGTATACGTACATACGTAGAACCTCTTAATTAGTATTGAAGTGAATAAGTCTCTAATAAGTCTTTATCATATTTGTCAATGAAATGTGAGTTGTAAAATAAACAATCTAGACGGAAATATGCTTATATCAAAGTAATGCCAGCATGAAAATGAAACTAATCTTCTGTTATTCAATAAGACTTGACGTGAAGATACGGATAAATAATGAAAGAAATAAGTTGGTCTAAGAGCAGCACTTCCGTTGATAACAGGTAATTTTTTTCACGTTCCTAAAAAAGTTTTTTGACTGGAGGGGAAACACCAACGTGATGTGTAACCAAAAATCAATAATGTTAATGGTTGAAAAACCTCAACGATTATATGCATTTCATTTGAAGAAATACAAATAGTAGATAGTAAATATTACGCAACAATGAGCAAATGGTAATTACTGCAGCGTTATGAAGAATGTTTTTCATTATTGATGGTGGGGAAACTCTTGAAACAAAGGTATTTCATTCATGTAGGAGTGTTTATCTTAATTATTTTGCTGAATAAAAAAATTCGAAAGATAAAACAGACCAACGAATGATTTCATTGAATTGTTTTCATTGCGATGCAAAATGTTCATCTGAAACTTTACGACAGATTTCAAATTTGGGACTGACAACTGAAGAGTTTTCAAAAAAATTGTGCTTACGTTCACCGCTGAAATGCAGACATAATATTTTCGTTAGTGATTTCAAAGCGTGAGTCTCTTGAAAGCTCAAATGGATACGCACGAAATGAGGCGTATAATAATGTTTAAGTAACGTAACATTGCAACATAGTATTCGTGACTCTAATTTGGAGAATTTTTGATCGAGAATCGTTCTTGGATTTACCACAGTAATATGGCGCTCCACTGAATGACCTCTAATAGAAAACGCTTTCTGAAGGGAAGTAAATGAAATCTGAATAAGAATTCCGTAGATTTCAGAATTTGTTGTTTCAGTTGAATTATAATTGAAGATCTTCTCACAATCAATCTTTAGTTTGAAATTTTAGAATGAGACACACCTCTACATTTGTACACAGCTCACATGAGACCAAGATGAGCTCGAAGAGCTCATCTGTCTCCATTAAATGCATTTGTGTTGTAAAATGAAACACTCGATTTCTTGGTCTAGGGGCTTAGAGTGAATCGAGTTCGGTATACTTAGAAGTAAACGATGAGGTATAATTCAATTTATAAGTAAATCAATATTAAATGGATTAGATTTTGGCAGTGAAAATTACTGTTTACTCTTTTCGAAAGCTGAGTTAAAATAAGATTGAATAGTGATTATAGCTTAAAAAGTCATTTTTCTTGTTTGAATAACAATTGTTATCCAAAGTAAGCGGACGGAAAAGTATGATACCCCACAAAATTTTCGAAACGAGTGATTATTCTACAAATATGTGATTTTTCATGGAAGTGTATGTAAGGAATCGTTTCTGTCATTGATTTCGAGATAAAACAAAAAACTGTGTCAATTTTTCAAGGTAAATCATTTTGGAATGATGCCTTAACAACATTGATTCATTGTGTGACCACGGAAATGAGCAAATAACAGGGATTTTATATTAACCTAATGCCCATGTAGACACGCAGTCAATTAATTTTTCATGTTTTTTCATGTGTGTGTAAGCATTAACAACTAAGGATTCATTGTAAGATGTTTCCAACGCATTCCATTATCTAAGACTTATGACATTCACGTAAGGATCAATATTCACCGCAAGGAGACAGGAAGATTCGCCTGTATCTTCAATCCTTAAGACTTATAACTAGGCTTGTGATAATATGCTCTTATCATTTTGTCACATCCCTAATAATCACATACATGCGTATGTTTGTGATTTAAACATGTATTTACACATTGTATTAAATCACATGTATGTGATCTATTACAAATTACACACATGCGTGTGTGTGGGTGATTATTAGGGCTGTGACAGTGTGATTAGAGGATATTGTCACAACCCTACTTATAGCGCACACGTTAGGATCAATCTTTACAAAGAGACGAAAAGAATCACCTGTATCTTTAATCCCATATAAGGAATTTACTTTAAAACACATTTTTCAAACGTAAAAGGATTTCATTTTGGATGAGCTGAGCACAGGAATGCACCCCGGGACGCACAGACGGGCTTCGTTAACGAGAAATGAGTTTGGTATGAAATTCGAAGTATCACTGTCTGACGAGAATCATATTTAAAGTTAAAAATGCAAAAACAATGCAGCATACAATAAACTTTGCCTTACTGTGAGTTATAATGAACATTTACACTTGTTTCAACTGTGTCAACTGTGGACGACTAACAAATATTCAGGAGATCGTTTATACTTCTCCCATTGGGTCAGTTGTGTTTGAAAGAATTATTGCTTCTACTTGCTCGACTGTGTGATGCAAATAACGAAGCGAAGTTCAATGAAAACGTTGTTCATTAATATTTTTGCATGCGGAGAGAAAAATCTAATTTAAAATCCGATGCCATGTGAGCATATCGCGGATAATCAGTGAGGATAAAACCGAATATTTTCACGAACATTTCCTGTAAGACTGGAAAAACAATGACATTGAAATATGTAACATGTTCTGATACATTTGCGACGCTCTTGGATTCCTAACAAATGAAAGGAAAAAAAAACTCAACAGGCTGATTTGCATTCCCCTCAACAAAAGTCGATTGGTTTATCTGAAAGAACGATACATTGTGGCAAAATGTCATAACTGACTTATCTAAAACACGAAACCTAACAACTGAGTAAAATTCAATGATTCGAAAAAATTTCCCCCTCGAATGCGCAAAGCTCCATTTAACTCAGGCAGATATTAGTATCGCGTATCTGTAGATGCTTTATACAAGTTGAAAAACGACACCCTTGTGGCTCGATCATGATATTGAACTAAGTTTGATTTTGAGAGCAGGTAAATGTCTTCAGCTGAGATTAACCACAGGGAAGGGCTTTATTAATCGAAGGTAAGAGCTTATATTGAGCAAAGGTAACCATTTATATAACCAAAGATTTGTGGTAACGAGCTAACCGGGTCAATTTTCTTAAGCGTTTCTCGTAGCAGCAGTACGGAGCTGCGGTAAAATTGTCTTGAAATTGTCGTAGGACTTGCTGTGCAACAACTTCAATGTTGGAGTCACGTACACATCGGATAAAAAACTATTTTTCAGCAAAGTAAATTTCTATCTCAATTTCCAAGTTCAGAGAGGATTCCCCATGCCTCTACATACTCTTGTGAACGAGCATTGAGCCGAACAGGGGTTCCCCCGTCTTGGTTTTGATGCGTAACAACTTGAGGCAAAGTGTAACCTCCAATAATACCTCATCTTTTCTACTATAACAGAGTTTTGTCCCGCTTGATAATGGAGGTTATCTAGCGGAGATGTGTATAGAGTTCAATGTGTAATTAGGTAGTCATTCAAGAGTAAAATGACCTGTGAACTCCTCCATATGTTTAAAAACCGGTGAAAAGTCAATTTATACAATTTATTTCCGAATCAATTGATTTGCCTTATGTGCAATATTCGGAACTGTAGTTGATGTTTTTAAAAATTAGCTATTCCCTAAACAGTCACCCATGAATTTAACAAGTCAGAATATCGATACAGTTTGAAGTCATTACCACGAGCGCGAAGATGAGCAGAGCACAAGCGAGTACAGAGGCGGCGACGTAGACGTTGTGGACGTCTCCGAACGGCAGCGTGGACAGCGGGGGAGGCGGTCGGTCGTCGTGAGGCAGCGGCGGGTCCAGTGTCCCCATGCTGCCCACGGTCTCCAGCACCGTCAGCTCTGTAATGTGAGAGTCGTAAGTCAATTTCCTACAAAACCCTAAGACTAAAATGAGAGTAATGTCCTAGACGAAGGTCGGCATTAAATGCGGAAATGTTTTCCCTATGATACTTTTTGTTATTTTTTAAATGAATTTTTTTTCAGAGAAGCTCTTCTTATAGCCTTTTACGATTATACAAACATACTCAAACAAATTTTTAAAAATTAGTCTTGCTCTGCAGCTGAATATAAATACGATTATTTACTTGTGTTTTCTTTCGAAGAAAACTATTGGCCCTGTAAAATGTACCGTATAGGCATAAATGAGCGGTAATCAGCAGGGAGAATGAGAGTGGATCTAGCGAGATAGAGCAAAATTACCCAACAGAGTTTTTAAAGTACGTTGGATTGGTCGAGCAGCCCGAGCACGAGTACTTTCGTGATTGATGACGCTTTTGCAGCTGAATAATTAACGAGGAAGATTTTCGGACCGAATCCTTATTAGTTTTACTGTTCGATATGTACAAGTTACCAATGTTTTGCTGTACATTAAACACGATTTTAATTGTATAAAATTTACGCTCTCTTGTAGAGTAAGTCAACTCTTGTGACGCTCGATCAGGTCTGATTCACAAGCCACGACTTTAAATATTTTTGTGAACGGTATACTTCTCATTGGTGTACAACCCTTCTCTCAACTCGACTCGTAAAGCAAAACATATTTTATGATAGGCTTACATATGACGAACTTCGGGGAATAGGTATCGTACGAAAAAAAATTCATGTTTATAACTCGCTTCTCTGATGGATTAGGATATGCAGTATATAAATAACTGCAACTCACAGTGTCATTTTGCACATTACGTTAGCCGTAACGTTATTTTCACGGCTTACTCCTCTTTGAGCTTTTCTAGTAACACCAAGAAATTGCTGATGTGAGCTTTGGAAGACTTTTTGCTTATCGTTATAGCAAGCTTTATAACAATCGCTCTCCTTCCAGAGCAGTCGAGTATATTATTCCGAAATAGACTGATAAGCTCAACAGCGAAGGACCTACTTTTACGGGAAAAATACAATTTTTTCCACAATACACAAAAATCTCGCTTGATATACCGAAACTCTAGTACAAATTTAAATTCCTGAACAAATCTCGTTCAATACGCTGGGTTGCTGCCGTACGGTAACAGTGTAGTCGAGCAATACCAGATCACCTAACATTGTACGGTGTCGGTGTTTAACAGCAGAGGAAATCTAGGAAAATAAGCTGAATACGCAGTCTAGATACGCTTTATCTAAAGCGTTTATTCAAAAGTTGTATGAGTATTTATCTCAATAAACGAGTGACTTTTAACTATATAGTACTTTTCAATTTTTTTAGGGGTAATGGCGAACGGAAACGTTCATCAGAACATCCTAATACTTCCATCGCAATATTTCAATGCTCGTGAAGTTCTGTGTTGTACTGAAAAACTTCATATTCATCTCTCACTTGTGTGCAGTTCAATGATGACTTGCTTCAATACTTTTAGAACAAGAAGGTTGGGTATCATCGGTAAACGTTAGAAATGTTTTTATTAATAAGTAAATCAATTATCTGTGCATTGAGGACCTAAAACGCACAGTTGGAGAAAAGGAAAATTACCTACACGTTTTTTTTTGTTTTCTGAGAGATCGATATATTCTCATTTGGGAATTAAATATAACCAACTCGTGCCTCACGCTTCATGGGTATCATAACGATCAAAACAATAATTTTTTAGAAATATAAGAAAGAAAACAAAACAGTGTATTTCCAAAAATTATTGTGCAAAACCAACCTATATTTTTTAAAATATCTTACCACAAAGATTCTCAGTTAATATGTACACATAGGTATCGTAATACCAGTGTCAATAGTCGAAACAAATTATCAAGAAAAGAGCATGGAAAATGCATTTCTTTCGTTGCAAAATCTAAGTTTGCAAAGCGTTGAGGTTTTTTTTAAGCTGAAAAAAATTAATACCAATGACGATGCAATATCGAAAACACTCAATAGTGATGACGCACATTGAAATACGATCTTATGAACTAGCGAAATCAGTAATTATTATAGAGAGTAAAATGGTCTGATTTAAATAATTCTGCGTTTAAGACTATCAGGTCAATATAAATTCGGAACTATCTTTTCACTCCTACGTATCTCCTAGTATGCCAGTCAACGAGCTCGGAGGAAATGAAATATTTTACAGCAACACAAATTTATGATATTTCTTGCACTAATAATACTGTCAAAAGGGATATGATTGTAGTAGGATGCGTTCACCGGAGTCAGAAGATTGTTGTACATTGCTAACCATAACATTTGCAACATAATGGGAACAACACGTGAAATTAACTATCTAAATCATTATGTCAAAATGTACGTACGAGCAAAAGAAACGGTAAATGGCCACACAAGGCTAACAAAAGCATATTAGAACAGGAATAAGAAAAGAAAACACTAATGTCCTATAAATTTAACACGTAAGATGAATTACATCACTTTTTAAAGTGTTTTGAGACAGAGATCCTTAGTTGATATACATGTATTGGTGCCATGACGGTCCACGTGAATGCTTGTAAAAAAAGACTGAGAGAAAAATATGAAAATGTAAATATAAATGCAATGAAATATATTTAAATGTGTAAAAATGTATATAAAAATAAAAAATATAAAAATTAAGGTAATTTAAATTTAATAATCTTTACTTATGAATACAATAAATGAAACATTTGGGTGAATTCAGGGCGGTAAAGCGCTTTTGACAGCCTCCACGTACATTGACAAATGAGCATTGGCTTTCGTGACATCAAGGAATAATACAAAAAGTGTTTGAAGATAACTAAATTCATTTCACAATTCATTGCTGTGTTTATTCCTGCAATGAATTTCGAATAATGTTCATAAGAGTGTCTTTGGGAAGTTGTGCTCCAAGAGAGAGACGTTAGGTCTTGACCTAAATGTTAGCAGGCCTTCCTTTCGTTCTAATATTTCTATGCGACATTTTTAATACATAAATACTTCATTTACTTAATTTTATATTAAATGGGGCCTTCCCCTTTCACCTCCTTGGAACACCTTAGTTGAGGTTTGGGAGGCTGAAGCCAGCTTATAGTCTAATATTCAGAACTTGACCTGAGCCTGCATTGAAGTAGGAATAGTTCTCAAAATCCTAATATGAGGGAAAAAGACCTTAATTCTCATGATCAGAACCAACAAAAAGCCTCACTTAACGAGAATCATTAGGGATATGTTTCGAGCAAGTATATACATAGAAGATTTCAGAGGTGACGAAAATATGTATCGTGTCGCTTGTTTCACCAATGTCTGATGTGAAGAAATTTTCCAGCGTTACACTATGTTCCACGAAATGATATTTAACACTTGTGAGAACTGTTGAGCAGGGCGTTGTCTTTCGCTCTTTGCAGCCATGCGTTAAAGAAAAATGCTGACATTAATTATTTTCTGATTAAGGTAAAAAACAATTGATAGGTAAACGAAAAGAGATTAGGAGCAACATTGTTCTTCGAATATGACGGAACAGAAGAAAAATATTTCGTGCAGTAAATTATTTACTTACATGTCGGCCAAAATACTCGAATGAAAAATGGTCCCGCCTTCCCACGCTAGCAAGGAGGTTGTGTTATTTAAGCGTTTCTCAAAATTTGGGATGAAATACAAAGTTCACCTTCACACATGCCGCCTGTGAAGCCCGGCCGACAAGCACAGAAGAAACTCCACGTCTCCGCCATGCTCCAGCATGTGCCTCCGTTTTGACATGGATTAGAGTCACACACCTGAAAAGAGGTTGAATTAACATTATCATGTGCTTAGTACAATTTAATAAACCATAAAAAATTGCTAACTTCAATTTCTGCACCATGAATTGACCTATGAACGTAACTTATTGTTGCAATTTAATAAACTGCAAAAAATTTCAAACTCAGTTTCTTAACAAGGAATCTAACTATGAGCGAAACTCATTGTAACAATTTAATCAACAGCAGAAAATTCTTAAGTTCAATTTCTGCTCCAGAAATCTATATATAAGCGGAACTCATATTTAAAACACTGGAAAACACGATCGTACAAATAGTATAGCAAAGCAGCTACTTCTGTCTCCACTAAAAAATTCACTAGACAAATCCATCTGCTATTTACAAAACAAACCCCTAAAATTTCCTTAGGAATTACATCTCTTAACATTAATTCAAGTTTTGATCCGATAACAATAATGGAAGCAGCGTCGAATTACTTAGTGCTACGGACAGAGTAAGCATCCTGCTTCATAGCCACAGAAACCCATTAAGATGACGCTATCAAACTGCAGGCCTAATTAGGGAAGTCTGTGAATGCCATTGAATGCAATTAATCTGCTGGTGCTATTCTGAAACACAGGCTTTATCGTACGATGCTATTGGTTCCATTTGAAAACAAAAGGGAGATAATTATGTGATGCCTGGTGCAGATATTAATATCACTTTGAATGTAACAATAATTATACAGGCAGAACGATATATCCCATGGCTATTCTGAAGTTCCCTGCTGTCATAAATGTGAGTTCGTACCGCCTGAGGTAAGCGAAAAGGATTTTGAAAGCAGTCACTTTTTCACGCATCATGCATGCCCTCTTTTGCGGTCCGTAAAGCAAGTTTTCCCTTGCCAATTACAGAATTGCAACCAACCACGTCTATTTGGTCGCTCAAACAAAACTGAAGATTCAAAGGAAACTCAGCAGCATTTTACAACCTAATCTTTTAGGAAACAGGAAAGTTATATGTCGAAGCCTGATTAAAGCACTGTAACTTTTAAATCTCGCAAAATATTGTTTGATGAGAGAGAAGTGGCTAAAAAAACACACATTGGCTCCCGATATGTGTGTTTGTGCACTGATGATTAACGAAGAAAGTAAGATGTTGAAGTCAAACAGCCCAGGTAACAGGTAACAGAGGTAACATGTAACATGGAGGTAACAAGTGTTAAGAGGTAACATGTGCAGTAGAAATGAGATTCAGATGAAGGAATTGAAACATGTTGTAATAATGACACACGCTCAATATGTTTCATTTTATTTTGAATAATTGCAAAACTATTAATTAAGTGGCTCATGTATGCATGAATGAAAAACGATCTAAGAGCTTACACATGATAGGAGTACACAGGGCTTAGTAAGAATAATTGTCAGTCATTTAGTTCCTGACTTCGGAAATGTTATACAATAATGCAACAGTAGGTTATTCTGAAATTTTCTTAGCGGTGGCTTAATTGAGAGTGAAAAGGATAAAGTAAAATGTAAACCTAAAGTCCCTAATGTAAATCAATTCATTGGGTAAAACTTTTCAGAAACTAACTCCAACCCCAGTTAGTCAATATGAAAGCGTTTTAGAGCAAAATCAGTTAATTTCTGAAATATCATCATCCAATAAAACAAGTTTAATCGAAAACTAGTAGAAGAGACAAGCTGTCAGCACCGTTCAAAGTGAACCCTTTTCAACAGATGAAGGACTCTAAAATGAGCGAATTACAATCGTTTGAGCCACAAGCACAGTGAGGACGTTGTGTTAAAAAGTCATGTGTTCTCCAGGCTCACTCAACGGTGCTAAGCTATTTTAGCGTGAAATAGCAACGTGATTACATCAACGTAGGCTGATGTACGAGTGCGCTGTTCTCAATCGAGCTTATTAACAAAGGATTCTGATTTATGAACAAAGGATTCTGACATTCTTTGAAGAAGCGCCACTTTGTGGTAAAAAAGGAATCAACTTTGAGTGAATTGACGTTTTTAAACCTTGTTAAAACTTTATTAAGCTATAGTTGCTAGAGTTTTAATATATGTACTAATTTGGTGAATATAAATGTCCAATTTAATTGTCTGTAAAATTATTTTACAGAAACAGATTTCCTTTCCCTATACCCATGCTCATGGGGAAAAAATTATGGGTAAGGAATATTGTTTGTGAAAGAATATCGTTTGTTTTCGTTTTCTTTTCAGTAGAAATATAATAGGACTTGAACACTACCGCCAGAGAAAGTAAAGTCTTCAGCAAAACCCCGCAATTCAGTTGCTAGGATTGTATTTCACAAAGGCATAACTAATTTTGGAGGTCAAATATTCTTTGACAAATGTTTCTTTTGGTTTGGTGAATTCTACGAAGGCGTTCAAGGAAAAAAGTTGCAAGTAAATTTCCAAACACGAACACAAAATGCACCATGTCGCCTGCAGAAAGTGTCTGTCAAAATCATCCGTGCGGGTAAATATTGTTCGTAATTGAATTCATACTCTTTTTTATCCAATTCCATCGTTTTATGTAAAAACCATGACTATACGGGCAATATATTTTACACCTAACAAAAATCTACGCAGACCATATATAGAAAATACAGTGTAGTGTGTATTTATGAAAAGATTTGTTTTCTTACTTTTGTTCATCTTAATTGATTCATTATTTAGAAATTTTATCTTTAAATGTGTGAACAAAAAATTTTGATTTGTATTAGAAAATTTTATGCTCCTTTGAGGACGTTGAATCATTGTAATTTATGATTTACTTGCATTGCTATTATCATCACCTGTCGAATAATTAACGTGTGCATGTTTTCCCTCTCTAATTCTAACAAGTTTAGAAAAAACAAAACTACAAAACTAACGTGAGAACTCCGTGTAGAATATTATTTCAGAAAATGAAATTTCACAGGAAAATCTACTGTTTGAACTATGAGGAAAACATTCAAGAAAAACAAAGAAGATGTTTCAAAACATTCAAAAAATAGATATTTGACACATTTCAGGCAAAGGAAAAATCCCCTAGATGCGTTGTATCGATTTCTAGCAAGTACTTTGGAAGAGATGAGAGCCGTTAGTGGTATGGGTGAGCAAAAAATTGTAAGCTCTCGTCGCGGAACTTTAATGACAGCACTTTGTATGCAAAACATTTTCAAATTACACTAGAACTTTGTCCCCTGAGACTAAGTCACAGGCATGCTGCTAATGAACAGGTATTTGATGTGCTTTGTCATTAAGTCCTGATTCTTAGATTTTTTTGTTCTTTTAAATGTAGAATTGGCAGATATATGTAAAAACTTCAACGTGCAACATTTTTCTCTTGCAGCATAAGGAAACGTCAAATGAAAATATTAACAGGGTTCATTAACAATACAAAACACATTTTTTGACGTGCAGATGGCACAGGAGACCTGGACGTTCATTTGATTCGATCACCTGGCATTAATCATTGGTGAAAATGCGAATTCCTTTGATTCGAAAAATGGAAAGGAATTTCACCGCATTGGCGGTCCTATCTTTTCGTAGAAACGAAATAAGCATTGCAACTCAGGCTCAAAAACGGGTCATGCTATATACTCGGAATGTAGGACGAACATTTTTTGTTCAAGAAATTCCAGGATTCGCATGAGTAAGCAACTGCTGAGCTCTGCTAAATAAAAATACAGAGGGTGTTTCAGAACAAGAGGTACAAAATTGCACACCAAGTAGAAAATGGCCAAATAGACACTTTTCCCTTTATGAAATGTTCGGAAAAATTCCGGGCTTTTGAGATATTAGCTGTTTATTGTTTTAGAGGATGAAATTTAATGACACAATGTTATTACTCGCAATTTTTTTTTTCCAATTTACTTCACAAAAATTGTTCAAAATGTATTCCACTGACGTCAATGCACTTTTCAAATCTTAGGCTTAACGACTATCGGATATTAGGAAACACGTTTGGCATTTCAGAAATCTCACCAGTAGCCACAGCAATTTTGGCCACGAGATCTTCCATAGATTCTACGGGTGTAGCATAAACATTCTAAAACCTTCTTGCTAAAACTTTTTAACCGAGTATCACTAAAACTAAATTTTATTATTCTAAACTCTCATAAAACAGAAGTGTTTTTCAACATTAATTCCAAATAAATATTGCGAGCAATTGTGTCATTAAATTTTATCCTTTAAAAGAATAAACTGCTAATATCTCAAAAACTCAATTTTTAATCGGAAAATATCATAAAAGAAAAAGTGTTTATTTGGCCATTTCTACCTGGCGTGCAATTTTGTACCTCTTGTTCTGCAACACCCTGTGTAGAATGACTTTATTCGTTGTGTGTTCAACAAACTTTTCATGAAGATGCAAAATATATTGGCATAACCCATGAGGCTCTACATGATTCAAGTGACACCAGTACAAATCACACAGAATATAAATGTCGCATGCAACTCGCCATGCAGGTGAAACTGCTGCTATGTAGTTAACGTTCCTTTACTGAATATTTCTACATTGCATTCATCGATGGCAGTTTCAAACTTAGCGCGTAGCGATCGCAAAATTTACCTTTGTGTGCGGCCCACAGTCGTCCTCAGGAAGCCCGGCCAGGCACTCGCAGGAGTAGCTGTTGCCTTTGTCCACACAAACTCTGCTCTGGGGGCAGGGGTCTGGTCTGCACATGTCCACCTGGCAACATATAATACCATTTATAATTTCAGACGACATATACCGATACACCTGAAATAACTGATACCATTTATATTTTGTAACGCCGTATACCAATACACTTGAAGGACATAATACCATTTATAATTTGAACCATGTGCCAGTCCAGCTGAAGGATATAATACCATTAATAATTTGAAACGACATTTACCAATACACTTGAAATATATAATACTCTTTATAATTTGAAATGACGTATGCCAATTCAGTTAAGGACCAATGCAGGCAAAAGGTTGTGAAATGTCTTTTGATCCTGGTCATTGCAAACGTTGTAACGAATGTAATTATTTTGGCCAAAAGCTGGCCGAAACATCTTGCGCTTGCATTTCAAACCAGCTCCTCAACGATGGTGGCAATTTCGAACGGCAACGAGTCGTTTTCACTCAGAGTCTTATTATAACTTCAAGCAAGGAATTAAAACCAACAAGACCTGCTCGTAAAGGTCTCACTAAGGATATCCATGAAGGAAGAATGCACTTCCAAGAAACTCGTAAAACTGAAATGATGAAGAGTGGCCCAAACTTTTTGTACTTAAAATTCTTCAACAAGCTCTGGTGGTTGTTTATTATGGTCATGTTTCGTATTAAGGGGACTCAACTTTACTGAGGATGTAAACTAAATGAAGTTCTTATTTTTAGAAGCATCTTGATTGAAGACATCAAGAAGTCAGCGACTCTCATCGAAATGGGTCAAATATTTTCCAGCACACAATATAAGTTTTTCTTTGCTAGCTTGTGAAAATCGTTCATGGCAGAACAGTGTAGGAGTAACATGTTTTCTAAGAAAAACTCTGTAAACTTATGAGTTTCCTCGCTTTAAAAATCGACAAAATTATATTTGAGTGTAAATTGATTGCTTACAGAAGGAGCTCTTGGAATGTCATTTCACGCACCCAACACAGAAAACTTAGCATGATCAGCTTCAGCCGTTTATTACTAATTATTTTTCTAAAGCTCATGATGGCTGATCACACCAAGCAGAAACTTCGCATTTCGGGGCGACAGTCGACGTCTTCCTTCATTTGTACTCAGTAAGGCATCCAGCAGACGTGTTATGGAGAGCTTTCTGGGTTGAGCTCCAATTTATAGGCAAATCAGACCTCGTAAAGTGTACAAGGGTCTTGAGCGCTCCGAGGAGCGTCTTATGCAAAGAAGCACGGCCACTGACACAGCCATGTCACAAGGTTGACAGATATACGAGCTCCACAGGCGCCACTGACACCACAAACCGTAGCGAAAAACGCGAGCCCAAGCAAGGAAATACAGGGTGTCGCCAGCGCCTGAGGGTTGTAGGAACGACAAAGACGACAAAAATCTCCTCGAATGGGAACGAAGAGAAGTTGCACAAATCATCTGGAGAAAGACGGCGATGTCAGCGAGCAGGGAATTCGAGGCATCTCAACTTCACGCTTCGCAAGAATGAAAATTCAAATTAGTACTTCTAAAAAGAGTTCAGTTGAATTTGAGAAATAGATGTGAATTGTTTAGGCTGCAATTAATATGAACGCTGAAATAATGGATCTAGCGGAGAGCATCGTTGTTGAATTAGATTCATTATGCTTAGGCCTTGGTACTCTTAACCAAGTATTATTATACAAACATACAAATCGTGGAGCAGCAGCTAGTACATAAGAAAAAGGCTCGAAAATACCAAGAGGTGGCTACATTCGCTTTAAAATTTCGACTCTCGAGGGAAGTTTGCGAAAGTTTGAAGGTATCCAAGTAAATGTAGTATTATAAATTTCAAGCTGATATTTCGACACATGAGAGATGCAATAAAATTTGTTTGCTGGTGCTCTCGGTTATTTAAGCAATAACTTCACAACATACCTGCTAATGCGTACTAACACAAACAAAATAATACGCATGGAAAAGGTGACCAAATACCATGGGAACACGGAACATTTGCAATATTGTCTGTGCATTTAATGAGATGTGAATAATCAGCTAGCTCAAATCATTCCAAAAATGTAAGGTCACACTTACAACGTTTCTTTCAAAAATTCCAAACTACACATAGCCTAAAAATGTTTCTTACGCTGCATGTTTGAGTTTAAAATCAAGTCTGATGAAAGAAGAGCCTTCCGTTTAGTGACTTAGAACAAACAGAAAAATGGATACAGTTTCCATTATGATGTCACAATATTGTCCCACATCTCGGCGACCATTTATTCGCCACACCAACTCGGAACTGCAAAGAAGCGTCTTCAATGATAACATGCCGAAACCGTCGGATGGCTACAGCCCAGCCGAGCATTCTATTGTTGAGTTCCGACGCATTTTACGACAAGGCATCAGGTCATCGTCAACTCAATACTGCGGAACACGGATGACAGCTCAGACGACTAGTCGTTACGTTCGCGGCATCTAAATTGGCTTGTGTCGCGGTGCATTTTTTCGTTATCAATTTCAAAAATGACTCGGGAGAATGGGGTAGTAAGACCGAAATGATGAATGGAATCATATTTTAAGCTCACGAATTAATCTGAGTGCATCATAAAGGCATTTCCGAAGTGTGTTTTCAAAGTTTATTTCTTTTGAAGTTTTGAGCATAGAATTAAAAGGGCGATTTTTAGGAAATCTAATAAGCAAGATAAAAAGAAGATCCAATATAAAAGGGAATATTCTTTTAATAACAAACGTTTCGGAATCTTCGATTCCATCATCAGTGCTGTAAAACAGAATAAAAGACGATAATGAACAAATTGCGAAAAAGCTAAAAGAATATAATATCAATATACCTACATTGAACGAAAAATAGCTAAGCCTAACCATTAAAAAAATAAAATTTCTATCAAACATTCGAAGCCATACGTACACATGCACCTAAATTCTAGCAATCAAACCAACACACAATAACATCTACCCAAAGTTACAGAACTCCACTCATACACGCACACACACACACATCCGTAGAGTGTTGAGCATAAAATATCTGACACAAAATTAAATCCCATGTTCATTAACAATATTGCCCTCGCGTGCAAGGATTGGGTTAGAGCGAGTACTGATAATCATATCCAGAAAAGAGGCATTCAGCACAGCTGGCTATTGTTGAGGAAACAAAACATTACATCCAAATGTTGGAATGGTTCTGAGGCGCTTTTCCTGTTTCTCTGTGGGAAAGTCCTACATTTTAGAGGCAAATTTCTGAAAGCTTTCTTCGACGAAGAATAATAATATTTTAAATTGAACGGTTACAACCTTATCAATAATTTTATCAAGTCTAGTTGGTGTTGTCTGAGCAAGTTCACCCCAGTTACATCTAGGTGAGTAAATTTCATTAATGGCAATTTATTTGTGAATTCCCTTGTACATTTTTTGCTGCAAGGCTAATCCATGATTTACGCAATATTCAGAGTTAACTTCTATTTCTTATTAATATTTAATTCTCTTGAAAAAACTCTTAAACGGAAAATTTTTCGTTGCATGATCCTAATTAGGAAATTGAATGGGAGAAAATGAACAAGTGAACTGAGTAATTTTGAAGCATCTTTTCATTACGTTCCATATATTGCTTTCGGTAATTTATTGTTACCTGGAAGAAATTATTCCAATTAAGAATCACTAGAAAAAGTGCAATATGTTAGACATATATACAGCGATACGTATACTTCAATCCTTTCTTGAGCAGTTACAGTGTTCTTGCTTCATTCTCTCTGATCAAAGATTTCGAAATGTTTTAGATTTCAAATTTTGAGGAATAATAACGAGCATTAAGGATATTTTATTCATTTAATGCATACATTTTTCAATAAATGTTCTGTTAGAGTGAAATTGTGTAAACCGTTTTAAACTTTAAGTTCGTTTTACTGCACACATTTGTTTAACTGTTCTTTTATGAAGCTTCATTTCATGCTCGTTGCCTTCAGCTGAAAATTCATTCAGCTTCTTCATTTCATGCAAAAAAAATGGTTAGCCATACCTTTAGCATTGCCTACTGAGGCCTACTTATGGTAAGAAACATATAAGCATTCTAAGTTGGCGTAGATGTTTGCAATCAAAGCACAGGTCTCTTGATGAGACGTCATCCACTATTGACACTAAACTTTTTAAATCCGTGTTATGATGAAATTAGGCACTTTTCATATATTATTGCAGTTGTTTTTGCTGCAAAATTTTAAAATTCCATAACTTTTATGTTCATTTTAGCCTAAAAATGTTGCATTCTTTCAATATGCTTGATTTTGACGCGTAAACACACGGTGCTGAATAATTTACATACCCTGAGTCTTGAATAAAAATGTAAACCTCGCTGTTGCAGCTCAGAAATAATTAAAGACATCTGTTTTTTTTTGCCACTGAAGCCGCTGGTAGAAAATGTTCTCCAAAAGCTGTGTGCCGAACCTAATTGGTCCACGAATATGTTATTAAGTTGTTTATGGTCATAAAATAAATAAAATTTCTGATAAGTAATGACTTTTATTTTAAATGACTCTGATTTTCGATAATCTGGAGTCCTCAAATGTATGGCAACCAAAGGCATCCTCCAGCCAATTGCGTCTTCCTAGTTCGGGTAGATAAACTCGAATTAGAGACTCGGTGAAAAAATATTTGATCCCAGCATCCTCTTTTTATCAATAATTCTAAGTTTCGAGTAAAATTAACAATCAAGCATTGCTGCAAAACAAGGGATTTTTCATGAATAGTCGCACAGTACCAATATTGTTGATCATAGGTACAACGATAGAGAAATGTCAAGAAATCATCAGTTAACTGAATATATACGGCATTTGAGATTTGAAGTATGACAATGCGGTCGTTTGCTCCAGGTAGGTCAGCTTGCTGGATAGTTATCAGTTAATTTCATTACATTGCAAAGCTTCCGCATTTCTCATATTGTTATACAAATGCAAGTATTTTTCTTTGAAGTGCTATTCAATTTGAAATACTTTTAATTGAAGCTATTATTGGAAACGATTCAGACTGCAACTCGCGAGCCAATGTTATGTCTCTTTCCCATGACGCTCTGTTCAATATGCGTGAGAACTTTTTTTCCTCGGTCTATACAAAGGAAAAGAATATGATAATATTCATGGCAACTCAAATTTTTCAAAGGATGACTAACTCTCTGTGTCTAACTGAAAATAACGTTACTATAGTCCCAGAAAACCATGCATATGGGTTGTTCTTGTTCACCGTAGATCTAAATACATCACTTTCAATATTTCTTTCTAGTCCAAGAATCAGAAATTCATTAATTGATGACTATATATAAATTATGTATCACCAAAAGCAGCCCGAAAAATTTCTCGATATATTCGAGAATCGTTAACCCAATTGTGCGTGAAATTTATGCGTAATAGCTGCAGTTCGTAACTCTGGCAGCCAATCAAGAGACGAGGCAAAATGTTGTCTTCAGCAAGGAAGGAAAAGTTTTTCTTGGATGTCTAACGTATGCTTTCTTTGATCAGTCGGAGATGCTCTTTAGGTTGCGGTTATCTTGCGGCTGAAACACATGTTTCGTCCACTACGTCCAAACTCGACCGCGTGTACCGTATTTGTTGCCAATTGTTTGAGAAAAACACTCTCATTTTCAGCTTTTGAAGTCAAAGGGAGATGGGATTCGAGAAAGTAGTTAGAAAGAAAGCTTGAATTCGAACATTTTCATTACAGAGTTAAATTGTTCACATGATGTACGTTGCTAAAAAAGGAATTAATTAAATGGCAAAAACTACTGCATTTGAGGTACGGACTTACAACAAGTAAATGGTTCTCGATTTTTACAAGAACACTTTAGTGGGAACATCTTTGTTATTTATTTTTTGTATCTGAAGTTAAAAAGATTACACCTCTTCTTGAGACAGTTGATTGAACCTGAACGACATCTTTAAAAAAGCAACACTTGGGCGATTTCTACTGAATTAGTGGATTGCAATGAATTATTAAGGATAATAAATGTCTATTGTACAAATATGTTTCATTGAATCTCAATGAAACGCAGAAGCTTTAGAAGTATTTTCTTTATCCATCCTATTTTTCAAGTTATTTTCAGAATTTTCCGGAAGTTCACGGCCTCTCTTGAAATAACCGTTCCGATCGAAATCTTGTAGATTTGATTCTTTCTGTACATACAAAGTTGTATTATTAAGATATTCAGTTATTCTGACTCTTTCATGGATTTACTGAATGAATTCAAATTTATACAGAGTACCTTTTCTCTTTAGTTACCAAATATCAATAAGTCCCTTTGTTTCCAGGATTTTACTTGCTTCTTGGCAGACACAGCTAAAAAATAAATATAGAAATACTTTTAACCACAATGAAAAAATAAATTGAATACTACTTTTTTGCAAATATTACACATTGTAAGTTGTTATCAGAATATGCTTCCATGCAAAGTATGACATCTCCCTGTTTTGAATCGAGAATTCTGACACACCCTGAATTTCTAATTTCCTGCCTCACATAATTTCACAATAGAATCAGAAGGCCTTTCATAAAAGATGTGATCACGCTCTTTTGTCATGGTCAATCTCATATGAACGCAGAAGTATGCTGGTGGTCCAGAAAATTATTCAATACAGAAATATTCTCCATTGTGACCGTAAGTACCATTATTATATACCTCGCTTGCTGCGCTGTTTAATAAGACATAAGAAGACCTGGAATTTAAGAGAGAGGGAATGCTTTGATGGTCGCTCTGGAGCTCACATCGCGCGCAGCAACACCTGGAACTGCAATGAAGCTGATGATGACAATCGAGGCTGAAATTTATGCTCGTCAACGCGCCATGTCGTTTGATGTCAAATTCCCGCGTCTCGGCTCGAATTTTCTATCGAGCTCAAATACTCACTCGGTGATATTAAAATCTAATATGGAATGGATCAGAGGAGAATCACGAGGATAACTTCAAATCTGAAGGTCAATATTAACAATAGTGATTTAGGTTGCATCGTAAAATTTATTATTTTGTATGTGGTAGGAAGTCGTTTAATCACTGGCATATAACTTAAATAATTTACAAATTAGGCAGTCAAAGAAAATTTACATGGTCAGAACTACATTTATAGTATTTTCTTTCGGATACACTCTCATGAATAATTGTAACACGGTTCTGTTAGTCTTCTTTCACGTACTAATTTTCCGTACAGTAATTTACAATAGAAAAATAATTATGCTAACATGGCCGAAAGAGCTACAAATTCTTTGGAGAATTCAATAATAAAGACTTGCGTAATTTTATAAAGTTGTATTCTTATGTGGCTCTCTCAACGTTGTTAATGGAAGGTAGGGTTAGTGAAATTTAGAGAACTGACAATGCCAAAACCAAACTATGGAGACCATTCATCACTTATGCATGACGCAAAAAATCCGTTCTCAGACGTTCGACGTACTTCACGACGGCTTTGGGCAGGGTTATAGACATTGAATTCAAATGAATTTAAAGCGGAGTAATCAAACATCAGTTGACAACCACAATTTTTTTACCGTGCAGAAGCTAATAACTCAAAATAAACTCAGCAATCTGTTTGTAATCTGTGTAAGTAAGCAATTATATTTGGAAATAAGGCTATATGGTCTCAAATAAGTTCTGTACAGTCTACTGAAAAAAATAATTATCTTCTTTTAAAGTCGTAGCATAGAGCGGGAAAGATCAAATTAGTGCCTTCAGCCCCTGTTACCTTGGGGACTCACAAAGAAGCAATTGAATATTTTACATTTCTAAAAAAATTTTTGTCGGGACAGAGATCGAGACCACAGGCACGGAAAGAAATTGTTTGCAGGTTGGAGGATTTTTTCTCGTTCAGAACTCAGGGTCTTGCACGATTCTAGCCAAGCTTGACCGCTTTCAACAAACAACGATTAACCGGGTGGCCCAGAGAAGTCTGGAAAAATAGAAGTTAAGTTTTTTCAGTTATATGAAGGTCAATGAAAACAACTCATGTATCAAATAAAAGATAAATGTATTTTCTTTAATCACATTCAAGAATTATTTAACAAATCCTCTTTTCTCCTTGATAACCTGGCGGAGACGAAGGATCACCTGATCACACGTGGCACGCACAGTTTCGGCTTCAATTTCTGCCCAAGAATTGGTCAGTTTTTGCTTCCGAACCTCCACACTTGCGTGGGAGACAGCGCAGAAGTTCTGCTCCATGATAGACCATATCCCAAATCCAATAGATTTAAATCATAAAATGATGGATGCCATCGTTCCTTGGACCAATACGACTTCAAATTGTATTTGCACTAGTCCTGGACCAATCTGGCTATGTGAGAGGTTGCTCCATCCTGATAAAGTGTAATTTCTTCATTTTCAGTGACTTTCCGATCCCAAGGAACAACTTCTTCCTTTAGCATTTTCAGATAAACATGTGGGTTGATTTTGACACTAGCCTCGATGAAAATCAAAGGGATTTTGAGACCAGTGGACGTTACCCCTGCCCACACCATTACCGAAGCTAGTTTTTGTCTCCTGAATGAAGTCCAACACGTTCAACAGGCACTGAATCTTGGAGCAGAAGCTGTATCTCACTCGAGTGTGGAGGTTCTGAAGCAAAAACTGACCAATTCTTGGGCAGAAATTGAAGCCGAAACTGTGTGTGCCACGTGTGATCAAGTGATCCCTCGTCTCCGCCAGGTTATCGAGGAGAAAGGAGGATATGTTGAATAATTCTTGGATGTTATTAATGACAATACATTTCTCTTTTATTTGATACGTCAGTTGTTTTGATTGGCCTTCATATAACTGAAAAAAACATAACTTTTGTTTGTCCACACTTCGCTGGGCCGCCCGATACGCACAGTGAAAACAATGCTTCAAAAAATAAAAACAACTTCAGGAGGCATTGGCACACTAAATACCATTCCCTCGCCCATTGACAATATTATTCGAAATTTTTTCATACGGCCATTCGTTGACGGCGAGACAGATGAATAGATTTTTTATCCCATTTACAATTAAGACTGGTGAACGGGTGCTAGCTCAGAATAGCATTTAAAGGGAAGATACTTTATATTTGGCTTTGAGATGCGAGTGGTTCAAAATCTGTTACTAAAGTAAGAAATGGAAGTTCTCGTATGTTTCTTGAAATGTATACGAAGTAATTCTCTCATGTAAAGCATAGCAGCATTATTTTTCAAAATGATTGTCATTTCTTTCCGAGGTAATTTTACATCACATCCTTAGTTTACATCATACAAACTTTCTGTAACTACATACACAATTAAGCCTTCACAATTTTTTACAAGTTTTCAGGGATATTAAACGAGTGCTAACATTTGAATGAAGAAAGAGAAGTGCATTCGTGCAACTAGAAACTGCAACAGCTGCATTATGAAAACCCAACGGTAACTCAATAGAAGTAATTTAACTGTTAAGTAGGAGCTTTAAAATATTTTATTAAAACAAATCTTTAAATATACAATTAAAATAAAGTTTTAAATGATTAATTGAAACAAAGCTTTAAATAAATAGTTAGAATTGTGTTGAAAATAATTAATTGAAAGTGGTCCATACACTGGACCAAACCAGGATTAATGGGCAGGAAATCTATGTTCAGAGAACCTCTTTTTTTGTTTTCCCGTTTTTGAAAGAAAATCGACTAGAATTCACACATCCTATACGCTCATGAAATTCATGGAATGTTCTCGAGTCCCTATCTTTTAACATGACTTGTAAATGGAGAGTCAATATTTATATATTATTTAGATAGGGAGGTGTTGTTACTAGCACATAGTTCTATTATCCGTGTTTCATAGTAACTCAGTTCACTAGGAAGAAAGCAGGTATTCATGGCCATCGTTTGTGTTTTGCATGAGAAGTGGAAAGCAATATGAGAAGTTCGCTTAAATCCTACGAGTTTTTGATGCAGATTGCAACCGTATTTGAGAAGTGCTGCTTCGAAGGCCAAATTTTGTATTTGAAAGTGGGGAACGATTTGAAGAATGCCAGGAGTACAATTGCGATGTCGACAGTGAGAATATACCCGAAGTTTTTTTAAGGTACATTTAGGCTACCGTCTCACACGTTGGTGTAATTTTAATGTCCAAGCTTATACATGAAATTTTTTCCCAACTAATGCGCAAATGTTCTTGCCGTTATTTCATCTGCGGGCATCGAGCACATTGAAAAGTGCAGCATTCGTTTTGTAGTTTCAAAAGCTTGCCCCTGTCCAGTAAAATGTTGGTTGTAAAAATATGGAAAAATATGAGGTTTTTACTTCATGAATTGAAAACGTTGAAATGTACAGATGAAAAAGATTAAGAAGAAATCACATCAGAAACAAGGCTAAGTTGATAAGAAGACAAACTATATTTTCTTAATAAAATTCACTAGGATTATGTGTATTTTGGAGCATTTTGACTGTGTAGCAACTTTACTACACAACTCTCTTCTTCGGAAATGTTAATTATAAGTGAACTTGCACGTTTTTAGCTTACTTGATGTGCTCTATGTTAAAATCAAATATTTCAAAGTGATCGTAATATCTGAGCTCACAAATAGCAATCCGAAGAAATATGAGATATGATTCCTGAAAATAACTCATCCACAAAATTCCTGAATATTTTGAATTTAATGCCGTCCTAGGGTACTGTCGATCTGACCACGTTCCAGTACATGAAAGAGACGGCCAAATTCTAAATAGAAAACGCTCATTCCCCTCTAATTACTGGGTCTGCGAGCTCCTTTCTGCATAAGACCGGGGACATGAATGAAAACGAGTGCTGCAAAGGTTCCCAGCAGTTGAAAAACCGGGCGTCTGTTGTCGCTCAACGTGGGAATTAATCGTTGAAGCAACCATTTGGACCGTGGAATTTGCTGCTCTGTAAAACGTATATTAGCAAATTTAAATGAATGTTCTGCATTTGTACAGAGCTACAAGCAGAACATGGAAAGTAATACAAATATAAGTCTGTTTTACCGAAGCTTGAAAATAGGTAACAACCGAAATAAAGTTATGTTGCTATTTCAAGAATCAACTGTTTCATGATTAACTTCAGAGTAAAATCATGGGCATTCTATAATGCTCTGCTACTTGACCGAAATGCAATTAACAGAATACGATTTTACACACACTAGCGAACAGTACGAGCTTATTTTAAGTATTTTATTCCATCAAAGATTGCATGTTAGAAGAATTTAATTACTGTGCTAATCATTGCATTACATGACGAACTCCACCAGGAGGTCAGTCTGGCCTGCACAGATGTTTTTATTTCGTTTAAAGGTCGCTCGCACTCTTGCTACTTTTGACACAGGCCTCTTATAATGCCATTTCAATTTTTTAGTGTAAATATACCATATATGGTAATAACATTATAATTGACCGATACAATGTTCGAATACTTCACCTTAACTTCAGAAACTCAGATGTATGGAATTTTATCAGAGTTCCTAAACTTGGCGAGTTTACAGGCCGAGCACTTGACAAAAAAAAGCTCCTCCGATCTTGACAAACACTTACTGAATAAACGTCTAAAACAAAACTCTTAAGCCAATTCATGATAAATCCTAAAAAATTAATAATATTGATCAACAATAACCACCATTCGCTCGCGGCTTTCCGGTATTGGATTTTCGCTCGAACATCGGATATTGCATTCCACAACTGTGTATGCAGAAGAGTGGCTCGATTTTAAACATGCGTTGAACATAAATGAAACAATAAAATCGATTTTAGCATTTTAAAGATTATGGTTATTCATATTTGGTTTGAAGCACTGAATGGAAAAATAATTTTTCTTTTATCAAGAGCTCCATTTACAGATCAGTAAACCTGGTTTACTGTTTAAAAACCGACGTCTTTGATTTCCAACACTACTCTTATTTAGCGCTTTATAAATTTTCCTTAAAGAACAGCATCAGTGTTGAGCTCATGTCGCTTGCTGCTAAAGAAGAAGAATTTCTTTTTCCGCTCCTCACACGGAAAGGGCAACGGTGATCAACATGAGAAGCTGCGCAGCGAAGAAGTGTTCGGAATACGTTTAATGAATATCTTAAGCATTTAAACGCATTGGTTATTCTTTCTCTGAGCTGCTCGATGTTTGTACACATGCCGAAGCCCGCGTGTACAGGGTGGCCCAGAAGTAACTGACCCGTTTAATTTTCTAATAAAAAGAAAACAATGAACGCTTGAAAGTTGAAGCTGGTTTTATTTGTACGAATAACATTTTTATAGTTTATTATAGGGCATCCTATAAACTCAGCTAGCATATAAACTGAAGTTATTTTGCTTTATTTCATAACCTCAAATTTTCATAATGGTTCGCTACAGCAAAGAAGAAAGAATCAGAATTCTGCAATCCTACATTAAGACGACGTCAATAACAGAAGTGCAACGTGACTACAGAATCCATTTTCAAACAAAGATCAGTCCTTCTAAAAACACAATTACACACGAAGAAAAACACAAGAAGAGAATAGCATTGTTAAGAGAATGCTTTCCAAATCATTTAATTTCACGATTTGGAAACATCCAGTGGCCTCCTCGTTCTCCAGATTTGACCCCATGCGACTTCATCTTGTGGGGCTACCTCAAGTCACGAGTTTATGGAACAAATCCAACAAATATACAAGAACTTGAAACAACATTTCTTCTGAAATCGCTCAACTCTCGCCAGATCCACTAAGAAGCGTTTTGGAAGCACCAAGGAAAAGAGCCCTAATTTGTCAAAACAACCGTGGCGGCCATTTAAAGGATATTATATTCAAAACATAGTGTTAATAAACTATAAAATTGTTATTCTTTCTAATTAAACAAGTTTCAATTTTCTAGCGTTCATAGTTTTCTCTTTATTGGCAAATTAAAAGGGTCAGTTACTTTTGGGCCGCCCTGTATTTAGAAGCCTCTTGATAGCCCTTGAATTGTTAGTTTCGTATTCGTTTCGATGAATAATTTCAACTGTGTGTTCTAGCTGCATGATTAAAACCGGTTTATTCTCACAGAGCTGTTTTAAACCAAAAAACTCAATACAGTTACTGTGAAGTGAACAAATTGAAACAATAGATTATTTTTATATTCAAGGAAATACTCAAAGTTTCAATTTGCGAATACATTTTTGTCCTGATGAGCTTAGTACCCTTGGTAAAACTTCTTTAGCAATGACCGTTTTAGATCTTACTAGCGTAACAAACGTTACTTCATCGGTGTCACTAATGCTTATAAGTACAGACTTCATACCATGAATAAACAATCAGGAAGACTTCCTTTTAAATCTTTTGTACACAATAAGAAGGCAGTGTAACTTAAGCCTCATGGTATGTAGCTAGTTTGCAGCCTGCCAATACCAGTGCGCGAGATTTGTTTTCAAAATTAAATCATCAAAATAGGTCAAGGTCGCTTTTCCGTTCTACGCTTCATTAGAGGCAAATATTCACAAGCTCATGATGCCTCGGCGTGAGTGATTTGGTTGTTCACATTTCATTAGCGTTCACATTTACTACCTATTGCTAGTGGGTTGGCTGTGATTAAGGTACGTCGTATAGACTTAGCTCAGTATTGCAAGCATGCTCATTGAGTGAATCCTTTCTTAGGCCACAGGTTTACGAGACGGCTTTGGTACACATTTGATGTGGATGAAAGAATCACGTTACTGGGTCTCATCAAGACAATGAGATGTGAGAAAAAATCGCTCATTTTTCTGTTTGCAGCGAAGTGTTGAAAGTCCTTCAATACAATCATTATATTCTCCAGAATTCCAGTTGTGTCCAAGTTTTCACCGACATTACTGCGTTAACTGAGTTTTGGAAATTTTCTCCGTAAGGGAAAACCTGAAGATGAAATTTTTATTTGCAGTGATAATTTCAGACACTTTCTTCAAAAACGTGTACTCAACAAGCAAAATTACAACAGAAGCCTCTCAATAATCAAAATGGTAACATGCACTCATTTTTACTTCTTTAGCTCCATTGAATGAGTGTGAGAATGTTTTTTCTGTGAGCTGTATTATATGGAACTGCAGGTTCGCGTTCAGAGCTTGGTTTCATTATGACAGACAAAGGCTATGTTGATCACACGCAAGCCTCAGCCCGCTTACTCCTTGCAGTTAATCTGTTTAATTTTATGCACACGAATGTTATAATTTAAATTCAGAAAACTAAATGGTTCATGTTCATCCCCTGTTGTATATTATTAATCCTTCCGATCGAAATCTTGTAGATTTTTTCTTTCTATACAAGCAAAGTTGTCTTATTTAGTTTAAAATGCAAACGTTTAGGTTCTTTAAAAACACTCCATATTACTCCCAGAGGATGTATGGATAAAAATTTGAATAATACCCAAAAAGGGGAACATGATAGTTATTCCCATAAACGCTTCTAGAAATACTGGGTGCGTAAGGTATCTGAGGACATTCATATTTTTGTAATTTAATCTAACCCGATGATAATGCATTTTTAAATTAATCCCATGGCAGATACTACCACAAATAATAAAATGAAAAAACTCGCTGTATTAGTGTCTATTGAAGAGAGACACAACAATTTTGAAATTTTATGATTTCTATAAGTCGCCAGATCTTTCGTTTTCAAAGTTAGAAAGGAGCTGAATGAAAACAGCGGAGAAGAATCGGCCTCGAACAAGAGAAGACAGCACTGTCAACGCTCTGACTCACTCAGAACACTGAAATTTATAGGAACAGTAATGGTTTTCGGCGTTGTTAGCAGTGAAGGGCACATCATACCACCTCATGTTTTTCCACAGGGCCTTGGAGTCAATGCAGATGCTTATGTCGAGACTCTTCAAGCCATTGTCAAGCCTATGATGGACAGCATAGTCAATGGATGGGCCTAAGTATGTCTTCCTACAAGATTCGGTTCCATCCCATAAAGCTCTTAAAACCAATGATTGGATGGCTGAGAATTTTTATGATCATGTCACACCAAACTTATGGCCTCCTAACGCACCAGACCTTAATCCTTTGGATTATTACATGTGGGGCGTCGTTGAAAAGGAAGTTAATAAGCATCGCCACAATAACAAATCCTCTCTGAGGAAGCTATAGCCCGAGCAATGGAGGACATTAATAAAGACGACCTGGTCGAAGCTTGTAGTCGCTTTCGGACTTGAATTGAGTCGGTGATAGAAGCCGAAGGAGGATTATATATATTGTGTTTGTTAATATTGTTTTTTTTTGTTACAATAAATTTTGTGAGTTTTAACGATTTAACAGTTTCATTTTCTGTTTTTCCCTGTATTCTGACAAAATTTATCTTAGACACTCTACATCCAATACATACAGAGTGTGATCAGCAATATTTCAGAACGATAAAGAACTCAAAAGGAGGCCTGCATGCGATAATTTCAGGATATTTCTTAAAAATGTGTAAGGACTCTAAAATGCGGAGGTTAGCAGTGTTGCAGAAGGATTACAAGAAAGGGAATTTGCTGTTTCTAATCGGTTAATCTTTGGTTAAACCACAGTGATAAATTAGATCGTTACTTGAGGGAAGGAGACTCCCCCGTGCTGCGCTCATCGTATCCCCCGTGCTGCGCTCATCGTACTAATAACTGTAGCGTGGTGCTACCAATGCAAGATTTCTCAAGGCAATCACTCGTGTACGTTATACAGGTACTCAAATATTTACTGTGGAAAATCAGACACCACCTTTCGCCAGCACAATAGGAGCCTTCCTTCGCTTAAAACTTGAACCAATTTTCAAATCAATTCTGGAATACACCTAGAAATCATTTTGGGGGGAAAATATCGGGGAAAAACGAATAAACTTTCATGTTTCTTTTTTTCGCCAGATAGCAGATGAATTATTGTTGGGAAAAAGCGCAATTTCGTTACAGAATGGGAAATCCTGTTTTTTTTATCCATGTTCTTCATAAACTTCATAAAACTCAAAAATTGAAGCACTAAATTTAATCAGTTGTTCCCTGACACTTTCAAGAAATTTGTATTTAAACGAAATCTCTTTTGAAACTGGTTCATGTATCGAATGAAGATAGTCTCCTGAAGTGCTGATGCGCAGTGGTGCTGTGTGCCGGTATACGTGCGGTTGCAGCGAGCAATTTAACACTGAGAGCACCACTCTCCAGTTATTTCTGCAATACGTTCAGCAAATGGAAGTGTACTGTTTTTTAGTACACATAAATAACACTAAAGGGAATCAACTAATAATATTGATCAATCCGGGACTTTTGCATGAGCAATGTTCATTCCCTTAGAAGTACAATGTAACTCAAACAGTGTTCATTGCGTTGCCCGAATCCTTATGCATATATAAGCATTGTCCCGAAATCATTGTTTATAGTCGTGGTTTAAGTTAACAACTGTACGATAATATTGCTTGTCACAATTCAAAAAAGTGCTTTAAGATGAATCTAATCGGAATATTATTTTGTCCTTGAGTTGCCGGAGCTCAGTTACACACTACGTTTATCAGGAAAAGTATTAAATCTATGCCTCTCTTCTCATTGGCTGAGCTGATGGGTTTTCATTGATCTGAAACGCTTGCTTTGTTTGGAATATTTGTGAAAACGTTGGTACTTTTTTATCTTATTCTACAATTTAGGCTGTGATGATTTGAAGGCTGTACAAATTATTTCTGCTAGACCCTCTAAATATCATGTCTCTTACATCAGCACGTGAAAAAACTCGCCTTACGGGCATAGAATTATTTCCTCAGAGAAAAAATCCGATTGATCGGGACGCTGCCTAATCAAAGCAATCTCACAAGGGGACTCATATATCAATGCTGTCTTACAGAACGTCTCAAAAACGTGAAAGGTCTGACCTCATTTGTCGCGTTCTCAAACATTTATTTCCCCAGAATATTAGCGAATAGGGTCTGTCCTCAGTAGTGTCATCTTTAAGTTACTTCATTTACTACCGGGTAACAAAGCAATAACACCAGTAAATAGCACTAGTTAGTAGGACAATAACGTGAACCAGGTAACATAACGATCAGTAACACAAGGTAAAAGCAACAGGTAGCAGAACAAAAACATGTAGCAGGTAATGGAATAAAGTCATGTTCCAGGCAACAGGACAATTGTTGTACTATAGTCAGGCTAGCTTCAAACCATGAAAACATTTATTGACAATTACCATACGGGGACAATTACCCAGGGAACAGATGTGCTATACAGGGAAAGTTACCAGGGGACAATAATCCGTAGGGATGGGGGAGACAGTCGTCCACGGGGTAGCTATCCTAAAATCATGCTTCCCACAACGCTATCAATCGCCAAAACTAAAAGCCGACGTTTGTTGAGGATAGTGATGCTAAACCCTACCTTTAGGCTTCTCTCCCTAGCATTTGAGAGGAGGCAAGTACGCAATGCAACTGTTGTGCATGTAGTGCGTGAAAAATGGAAAAATGCCCAAAATCTTTTTTAAATTTTATTATAGGGGAAAGCAATTCTCATTCCGAAGATTTTTTGGTCAGTTCCACCAACTATAGATCGTCAGATTCATTTCCTTTGCACTCAACACCCATACTACTTATATGGAAAAATTAAGTGGAAACTCTATACCAGGCTTTCGATAAGCCAAAGATACTAGACAGAGCAAATGAGAACATCTAAAGCTTTAATTTTTTACGAAATAAAAACTCAGTGCAATAAAGATATAAAAAGGAGTCAGACTTTATCATTAGAAGGAGTACTGATACTTCTGGGTCAATTCGAACTGTTTCACTATTTTTGATTTGTAACATTTTCACGAAAAAGCTATTATTTTCCTGAAATTAGAGCCGGAGAAAATCTCACGATTGCTTCATTTGTGGAAAACAATACCCAACATAGAGGAAAAGAACTCCCTTTCTAATATCACGTCATCTCTTTCAGACTTTACAACTGAATCCTTTCTGAAGCGAAACCTGGCTTCAACGTCAAAATCCAACCACGCCTCTTGGTGCTTGCTTTGTGCTTTGTGCCACATTCAATAGCGCGGAAGAAAAATATGTCTCTTCTTAGTGAAAAGAAACTCGATGCTATAGTCGGCAGTTCAGGTCAGAAACACAAGGGCGACCTCAATTAGCGACAGCCAAATGCCAATAAAAGTCGCAGCCCCTCAAGTTGTGACCCTCGAGAAGGCGCACAACATTAGCAGGTACGAGTTGCCGACCCGAAAACCTGAACAAAAATGAAAACAACGAATCAATTGTAACAAAATACTTGAGTCTCTTCAAATTAGAGGCTCAGATTCAAACCCATGAGAACAGAATTAATAATGCTGCCTGAGCTCGTTGATCGGGAGTAACAGAAGACCTCTTGACGAGCTCTTTGCATTTCGGATAAATAGAATCCTGTAACGTTGATAGAGCTAATGAAATGCATTTCATTCGTTTCAAGCTGCTACTTTGTAAATAAAAATTCATCAGAAATTAGATGGGTATATATCCGCCGCCATAAAAACAGTTTGATACTGGCAACAATTAAACCATGTTCATATTATCGCCTGAAAAAGTAAAAACAGTGGTGTTTTGCCCTCATCAGTTTTGATTTATGTCATTCGATTTTAAGAGATAAATGTTAGATTTAATTCCTTGATCAGAGATTCAACAATGTTAACCAGAAATTAATGTTGTAGTGTTTGGTATTGAAATTCTAAAAGAACACAAATGTACTCTAATTTTGCGATATAATAGGTGAAAAATGCTCTTTAACATCAGAAGTTAATATTAACTTCAAAATGAACGCAATTTCATATTATTTTTAGCAAAACAAGCACAGGAGTTTGTAATAGCGCTGAGCTACGAATGCTTGAAGCCTTGATTGTAAAAAAATGTACAAATATTGATATATGACGAGCCTTAAATTTTATTTAAGGTGATTTCTTCCACTCGTAATGCATTGCTTTTTCATTTCATGCATTTTTACATATTGGCTCAAATAGCTGATGAAAACAATGATCATGTACTAACAATTTATTGGAGTCCGTTTGGTCAAATTTTTTAATCATAAGATTAGGAACATATACAGAAATAATTTTAAGAAGCTAAATCCTTAATCTACATTTTTACGTATTGAAAATCAATGTGTCCCTCTTTAGTTCTTTAGCAAACTCGACTTTTTCTCAAAAAATCAGTGTCTAATCACGGAACATTTCTTATAGAATTTTCTCTCATGTATTTCAGAAGAAGCTCTTCAGCGTTTCCGTGAATGTGTGCAAAGAAGCACCTGCTTAAGAGTTTAAAATGGGGAATAAAAAAAAGAAAATTAAAAAAGAAAAACAGTTTGTATCCAATAAAAATGATAGAGAAAGTACATCATTGATTTTTAAAACATTTTAAATTAAAGATCCTTAGTTGATACACCCACATGGGTATCGTAATACTCATGTCACTAGTCGTAAAAATTTTTTGAGGGGAATGCATTCTATTTTTGCTTAATCTAGGTTTGATAATATTTGTAACTACAATTGGAAAAGTAGACGTAATTTCCGTAACGACGAATTGTTGAAAACACACTAACATTGATATACGAGCTGAGGAAATACGGAATTATTTTTGAAAGAAAAACTTAAAATAATCCGCCTCTAAGATTACGAGATTGAGATTTAGAATTGTATTTTTACTTCTACTTATTAACTAGTGTGCCAGTCATGGGGCCCGGAGAGAGTGTTTTTCGTCACACCTTGAATTTATGATATTTCCACGCTAATAACAGTGGCACGAAAAAGTTTATCGCCATCAGAAACATGAAAAGGATTGTTATCGAGTCTTTCTCGAAAAACTAATGTCTTCTCACGTCACATTTCAGAATTTTCTCTTATGTCTTCTAGAAGAAGTTCTTCCAATGCACCAAAATCGGGCAAATGGAGGAAACATCCATCGGGCAGAATTGCGAAATGTTCCTAAGACCACCATTTTGTCCTGTTTTAGGAATGCAAGTTTAAGCCATCAATCCTACAGAGTAAATATATTTTTAAATCATTTATACCAATCTAAAACCATTATACCAAAAGTTTTCCGCATCTGTATCCACGTTTGTGACCTGTAGAACAAAATTGATATCACTATATATTTTAGAAAAAAACAGCTCATAGCATGACCAAAGCGAATTTTGGCGTCCAAAAACTGTTTTTCAGGGATGTGTTATCTCCAAAAGGCACATTTTTAGTACTTGCAAATTTTGAATGAACAGGAAGAAGTTTTTCATCTGAAAATGCAATTTCTGGGACATTTTCTACCCTCTTTCACCATTTTCAAAAGCACCTGTCGTCTTTCCTAATTGAGCCCTGCAGAGTTGTTGACGCTTGAGTGTCTTGAATAGTGACAACTCGAGTCTTTTCTGACGCTGTTCCTCTTGCATTGTGATGTCTTGTGTGTTGGAGGTTCCTTTATGCAGGGATCGTATATTTCGTAAGCGTAAGTCAGAAATCTTAAAAATACTTTCTTAATTCTTCTCGTTTAACTGAGACACACAACTGTATGCGCTGCTACTATGATTATATTATTTCACAAACCATAATGCAACAAAATGATTTAGTTCCCCCAAACGATGAAGAGCAAACTTTTTTCAATAACACAATATGGTATGTGGCAATTCGGAAAACTCGTGACATTGAACAGTTAATTTTTCTCTTTAGAAATATTACTACGCATTATTCAACCTTGCAACAAGTGTGGTTCTTAATTTCCTAAAGTTTAAAAAACTTTTTAGACTATCCTGAGAAAAATCGTTGAAAGTCTGTTTTATAGAGCCATCACACATTTAAACGCTGTTTTATACAGCCATCTAAATAATTTTTAGCCAGGATTCAAGCAAAATATGAGAAGAAAAAACATAATTAGAGACAAGCTAGAGAGCACTTGTACATGCAGGCAGAAGACACATGTGCTGACGGCGCAAAAAATTGGTTCTTTCGTTGCCGAAGGCGGCTCAGCCAAGCGGAGGTCCGAAAAGAAACCGTTTGTCCAATACAGCCAGCGGAAGTGAGCAGCGAGGAGCGCACTTCAAAAGACTGCCAAATTTACCCTGAAAATATGGAGCTAAATAGTGGGTAGACTTGTAAACCTGAGCATTCTTTACTTTACATGGAAGCTTTAAGACGGGCTAAAGAATATTCATTTATTGATTATAAAAATTCCACATGCGGACTAACTCAAAAATGAATGTGTTACCTCGTTAACACGTTGAACCGTGACGGGTTAAGCTGTAGTTAAAAATCTAACTCAAATTTAAAGACAATAATTGTAGAAAGCAATTTTGAAAATAGTAAACATTACCTGCATCGTGTTTTCATTTAACACTGATAAAGTACCAAATCAAAATTAAATATGTGTCTACTGTTCGGTCAGTAGCGTTGTGAAAATTACTTTTGTGTACACCGGTGTCTCACATCGAGACCAACGTGTTAGTATACTAGCCAGAAAATCCCAAGCGAAAATATCTTCATCCGAATGTGAAATTGAAACTCAAATGAATGAAATGAACGGAACCAGTTTTTTATTTAAGAGTGATATCTGTGCATTTAATTTTCCCATAGTATGAGGCAGTGTGTGGATGCGAAAATGAAACCTGCGCAGGGAAGCGGCATTTTCAATTTTTGCACCAATGCACGTTTTCTTTGACACCCTGACTCACATATCTATAGCAATAAATAACTTATTTTAAATAACGTAGGCACAATATATGTTCAGCAATCTTGTTGATTATATTGAAGAAGTATTCTTTCAGTCTACATGTTCACCTCGTTAAAATTTAAATAACTAATCACACTTAGCATACATGAGAACAATATATTCAAATTTCAACTTGAATTTTGTAATTGAATTCTGCTAGATTATTGCCATCTTTGGGCTAAGAAAGTGGAATTGCACAAAAAATGTAAGGATATTTCAGTTTAAGATCTATTTCATGAATGTTTATTGTTGATCACTTATTTAAAATTCATTAGGGGACATTCAAGTCTCACTTCTTTCTTTAGACAAGGACTAGGCTACGGCATTTAGCTAAATTGTACGGAAAGTGAGAGTCAAATCAGGTCAAGAAACCCTCACAAACTCTTCTGAATGAGAAATTAACTTTTTGTCAGAAAAAAATGGGTTGCTTGGGTGGAGGAAACTCCCTTTGTTTCCGTTCCTCAGATCTTCAACTATCGGTGTTTCACCACTGAAAAAATCCGAATGGATCGCTCTGTAATGATTTCCAAGACTTGATACACAAGCTGCGACTGCGGCCTTGGAGTGCCCAACCTATGCGGCTTACCCACGAGAAGTATTCTGCAGAAAGTAACATAAGCAGCAGACATACGTAGCAGAAAGTAACACAGACGGTAAGAAAATAGTGCTATGCCATTTTTCTCGCAAATTTTCGATTTCAGCAATTGGAAAACCTTTTCAGCCTTCATGCAAAAAAAAATTGATCGAATTTTGAGGAAATTCTGTCAATAGCCTACAATCCTACGACCCAATTCTTATCAGTATATCGAAGTTAGACGTGTTTCAGAGCTTCTATGAGTGTATCACTTGAATGATCAAATGTGTCGCTTCGGAAGCAGAAACTCCCGAAAACGTTTCTAAGAAGAACTGCACTTGAAAATGATCTGGTGAAGGAAAGAAAATTTACTTTGCGGAAGAAAAGTTAGGCAAGTTTTAACTTTCAACAGCAAAACTAAAAAATAATAATGGCGGAGCTTGTGAACTCTTCATTCCAGTTTAAACTTGCACCTAATTTTTTACGAACTTGTTATTTGACCATGCTGGAAAATTTCAAACTATGTACTATTAAGATAAATATCAAATATCCCTACCGGCATATACGGAACTCCTTCCTGCATAACTTTTGCTCCCTATATGACAACAAAATTTACCGCTGCTTGCAATTCCAGAGAACTTCGCCTAAACTCTTTAGCTGTATACCACGATAGTAGCACTTGACAAAATAACTATTTCAAACTTTTTATTCGTCATCAGTGGCACTTGAACAAACGAAGAATCAATTCGAAAATATCATTCAAAACGATTAAATCAATTCAATCTGCCAAAGCATTCCAGGAAAGCTTCGAGAGCTCCACAGGCAATCGCTAGACTATTGCATTTTGTCCCGAGCTTAGATGAACTCCTATTTCGGTGTCTCAATATTTTTTATGGTAACTGAGCTTACTTTATTGTCAACAACCATAAACGGGAATTCAGTAGATTGATATCCTGCAGTGGAGGAAATCATTTAGTTTTAAAAATGGAGGCTAGTTTTAGTCCTAGGCATGTTTTGGAATGACTTTTTTTGTCCATTTCCAATGGGAATTGTGTCTTAATTAATAGCGATCAATAATTGCTACGATTATAACCATTTTGTTAATTTTTATTTTTAGCCCAAATGATTCTGCAATCGCGTGCGTGTTTGATTCTTGTAGTTTTATCAGAACTTGTTTTTATTTGACTGAGATGCTCGATATTTAGAGGACTAATAGAAATAAGACAGCTATGAGCAATGTGCATTCACTGATTTTGTAGCATGTGCAACTTATTTCAAATTTATGCAACGTAGCATTTCATTTTAAATACATTTTACAAGTTGATTGAGTGAGAAATATAACTGCAATGACACTAAATGTGTTCATTACCTCATAAAATAGTGCCAGTATGTAACAAAGTGCTTCCAACTCGGTACTCAATATTGATTACGTATTTCACAGTGTTGTATTTTCCTGAGAGATTTGTTAAAGTTCATTCTATTTCAGTTGGAATTTCATTGTAAAGTTGAATCCCTTTTCAAAGCTTCGTCAAATTCTTGAACATTTTTAGGGATGAAAAATGGGAGTCAAGAGCTGCGCGGCAATGTTGAGAGCATGTGTTTTGAAACATGACTACTTTCATACACTGACGCATTATGTTCACTCAGTAAATAAAAACTGGCAAGTAAAAAATAATTAGAAAAACCTTAGAGCTACGATTTAGCTTCTGTACTTGTTGCACTGTCTCAGAAATGTAAGCCGACTTTATTTGAGCGGCATCCATATAAGAGAAAAGAGACATCTTTTTTTTCCATAAAAGAGAAAAGAGCATTTGATGCACGTGCGTATGAAAGGCAAAAATGTCACCGAACGTTTCTCAGAAATAAATTAATTAATGAAGTAGACAATTCCAAAGTGTACATTCTAAGACCAATATTATTTTTTATCAACAATTGCTGATAAATCAAGCCAATTACAGCGACACCGCTCCAGTATATTGTGTTTCAGTGTATTGAGTTTGAGTTTTAGTTTTGCGTCGCACTATTATTGAGAATCCACACCATGAACGAAAAAATGAATTCATTTTTCCAAAGTTACATCTGTGAAATAAGTACTCCGTTTTACCTAAGAAATAAAAAAATGCGGATGAGCAGTACATACACAGTTCTTGCTAAGCTTTTGTTCAAAGGAGACGAAATTGAAGGCAATTAAAGGCTAAGCTGTTGTATCCCTATTTTAGAGCCGCTAGTCTGACAAATTTAATACGTCGCAAACATACATTTAATCCGTTTGTATCCGTTCAAGACAATGGTGTAACTGTTTGGGAAAAAAAACTATAACCATTTAAATTCAATATTTATCGAAGGGTCTGAAAATCCAGGACAACTAATCAATATTTCATTAGTTGTCCTCTAAAAGTCTCGAGAAATAATAAACTACTCCACGCTTATTTGAGAAGAATTTCAACCCAGTCTCTTACATTTAGTCACTATACGCAACTATTAACGTTCGTTGTAGATATTTAAGTCAATTCCATGAATGGTATTTGGACATCAACTTCGTTGAACATCAAGACGGAGTTTGACGAAAACAAATTCCGAAAGTGAATTTATTTCATAAATGCTTCTATGTCGAGCGGTCATAACTTGTAATAGAAAACATATCCCGAATGAAATTAGGAAAATCTGAATGTCTGGTAAACTCTTGAACGTCACATTGGAATAAAAACGCATGAGCTGAACTGCATTGCTCACGGACCAAAAATGTTCTTCACAACACGGCTATTGATATGGTTGCACGATCATGGGTTATCGACTTTGGACATATACTTATATAGTGTAAATGATTTTAATTTTTACGACACTTAAAAGCCCTGAAGTCCGAACAATACTGAATGAAACAACATCTAATTTTCTCAGAGAGCCAAAGATGGAGTTTTTATAAAGAGGAATGTTTCTTTTTATCGTGGCAATTTTAGCTACTTTGATTTTCCTTTTCATCCTGAAAGTGGTTATAGATCTGGCTCCTTCAACCAACTACGTACAAAGTAGCGTGAGTAAAATTAAATATAAAACACACACAGGGTTTTTTAAAGTTTAAGCTTTGGCTTTTGAAATGGAGGTAAGAACAATTATTGGAAAATAAAAGGGCATTCACTGAATCGAAAGCGGCTGTCAGTGTTTGTCGCGATGTTCAGTATATCGGTAGTCGATTTTCGATAGCTTGCGAATATTGAGAGCTCGAGACCGTACATCGGGAGAGAAACTTCACTTCTTCTACCTCGTTTAAGGGAAGACCATGTTCACGCCGATGAAAGTTACGAAGTTTGACACCGGTGGTGACCAAGGTATCGCAAAACGGTTAAGAGCTGATTTCAGAGCTCGAGCTTTTCAATTGGGGTTTTACGGGAGAAAACTGCTTCTGTTACGACCCTAGACAATGGAAGGGCATAAACGTTCCAGTTGGTAATTTACAAAGACTTTGTGAGCGCTGAATGAGGGAGTTTTTAGACCACATGAGGGGAAAGGAATTGAGAGTTTTTGCTGCAGTATTCAATGATATTCTCCTGGGTATTATTAAGATAATGATCTGCACTCACAGCAGTGTTCGCTATATCATATTCTCTAAATTTGGGAAGTTATTCTTACACACTATTTTTGGGAACGTCAAAAAACATTGAAAACTGGTGGTATTATTTGACATCAAGCACGTTAACACGTGATATTTGAAGATGCTCTGAGGCAGATACTTGTGTTGACATCGGACTAATTACATACGATTGTCATGTGCTAAAGAATTTTTGAAAGTTTTGTAAAACATTGAAAACATGCGGACAGAATAGCATTGCAATGCGACCCTTCTCCCATGAAAACAACTCTGCTCTGAACTTCTATTTCCGAATTTCCCTAAACAGGAGCACCCTTCCAGATTTCCAATGCACTGAATTGTGCGCTCAGTAGATACTTTTACTGAAGGAATATGTGAATATAGAATTGCAACAAGCCTGGTTACAGCCATTTTTCACTTCGTGCACAAACTTTCAACTATAAGGTAGGAAATATGACTGGTTTTGACTAAGATCCGTGAGGTCTGGCATTTGTATCAGAGGATCATGAAGTAGGCTACATTGAATCGGTGTTTTAACGTGAAAAGAATGCTTTGGTAATTAATTTTCCCCACGTAATTAACGATGCATTTTTTCGCAGGTATGGGGGCAAAACTTCAGCATGAAGAAACTTTTTGTACCAATATTTGAGTCATTAGAGGAGAATTGTGAAAGCAAAATGGCTTGATTAAACCGTCATCATATTTTTGCTTCTCAAGAGATCCAAAGACGTCCAATTAAACGAGCTGAAAACCTTTAAAATGAGGATTAGGATTGTCTTTCTTGCCCATTTGCCTCTAAAAAATTTCCTTCCTAATTAAAAAACATGACAGTGAAAATGGACATTGTGCGAATTTTCTGGTCAGTTTACGCATTTACTGCATTTTAACATTTTGTAATTTTCCATTTTTCGAATGAAATAATCACGTCAAAATAGATTGTTTCATATGAACTGGTAACTGTAAGATGTAGATGATAATTGGGATAGCAAACTAAATCTTATTAAAATAAAGGTAGCGATGGCTAGTGAAGTAGCAGTAAAGTCGAAATAAGCATCAAAATACTCATTTTTCTCAAATTTTTTATATTTCATGAGTCGATAACAAAATCTTGGAATTTATGTCAGATAATTCTCATAAAACTGTTTCATATATATGAAAAAATAGTTTCAAAGGTTTTTCGCATAGTTACTGATTCACAGTACGATTAGCAGCAGTTCATTATGCAAAGTGTATATTTTAACAAATTTGCTGGAAATAAATATGAGCAAATGTTGGATCAATTTTCGACGTAAGATAGTTTGTTTCTATAAACTACTTCATTCAGATAGATGTCAGTAAATGCCAAGCTATACATTTTTTCCAATAGTCCTGGCATTTAAAGTTATTCAGTAGGTATGCATGTCAAAGTGGAAGGTCAACTCACGGCCATGAGCATGAACAATATTCAGATAAAACATTAGTAGAAGTTTTGAAGTAAATGAAAGTAATGGAACTGATATTTTGTTAGAGTTCACTTCGGTTCTACGAACGTGTGGCTAATAAAAATTTAGCACGAAACGGTCGCCCTCGAATTTCTAGCATCCGCAAATTGACAACATTTCATCAAAGCGAGGGAAGACGAAAGCCTAAAGTTCAATGCTGGAGCTAGCCCCTGAAATTACTAAATGAACGGTTAAGCCATATGCAAAATCCACGTAAATTAAAATCTTAAACTTGCCAGCATTTGAGATGAAATCATCAGCAACCGACTGACCTCAAAAAAAGTGAGGTGCGTAGAACCAGTTTTTTCAGCTAGATTATAGTGAGATATCGGACACTACCGACGTTAAGGTCAACTGACAGATTGATTAAATGGTGGAAAAGTTCTTTGCGAGCCCTCCATGCTGCCAAAGGACAGATTTTGGGCAAACAAAAATTCACTCAATCGTTATGTTGGGGGACAATTTAAAAACAAGGATTTCTATGGTCAACGAGATACTTTTGAACTGAAAGTTTTATGTCGAGAAATTTTTTATTCCATCACCCAAGGATGTTAAAATCATTTCCATAATAACACATCGTACCAGGAAAACGTACCCTATCTCACGTCGAACATAACACAACCGTGGTATAAAGTTTATTTCACAAGTTTTCAAAGCGAGGAAAAGTGATTTCATGTAAATATCTTCTAAATCAGTTTTTTTTTTCTTGTAGCTCATTTTATAATTTGATGCCCGTGCTTCGTCTCGCAGAATAATTGGCGCGTGATGAGTCCCATTATAAATGCAAGCAAGATAAATTGACATCCACAAGCAGGCAGTGAAATGTTACTGAGTTCTCGAGCCAAACTCAAACTTGTGATTCGGGCCAGTAACGGTGACATTGAACTGATCATTCTGGAGGCTGAGGTTTTAAGTTGATATTTATGCAGGCACAGTTGTTTAAAGAAATATGTATGCAATTTTTTGCTCGTCCACGTTTTATCAATTTTCCAGCTCATAATTTTTAATGTATGACTTTTTAAAGTATTCTCTAAAGAAACTAATCCAATTTAGAAGATTATCGTTCGAACTGAACTTGACCTAAGCTAAAACACACACCCTATGAATTGAGTTAGGTGCTGAAGTTAGTAAAATCATTTCTAGAGGATTAGTTTAGATAAGCACTCCTCACAAAATGACACATCAATGTCACTCCTCCGTTATAGAATCATCAACGGAATGATTTTTCGTCACACCGTGGTAATCGGTTGAAATCCCCTACGTCATATCCAAGTTGAAGCAACACCATATTTTTCGTGGCAAGATAAAGCAGTGTTGGTGAAGACCGTTCATCTTAGACGCCGCTTATCCTCGGTATCGCGGAACCTCGGTCATTTGTCAGCCTGCGGTTCGCGCGTCCCGTTACCAGAATTGCTTCCGCTGGCTTTGAAGAAAATTCTGGTCAAAATATCCGGGGCTGCCGCTATTACGTAATTTTCTCTCGGAATGGAGTGCTTTAACGTGTGCTTTGCCCAGCTGGAACAGTTGAGCGTAGTGACATGGAATATTGCCTGAGAACGTCGTATCACCGACTCGAAGCACATATTGAAGATATTTACTGAGCGATTGTTTGCAACTCGTTTTAGCTACAGATATTTGTCCGGGTTTTGTTTTCACACAGAAAATAATTCCCTAGCTTTGAATATGAATTAAGTTCTATTATTACATCTGTCATTAATATACTTGTTTGATTTTTGAACTTAATTTAAAAATGTCCCTCATTCGAAGTGAAACCATCTAGCATTCAGAATTTGATTATTAATAGACAGCTGAATGAAATTTTGAAAATTTTCAAAACGTTCGCTTGACTCTCTTTTCCATTACCGTCCATTCTCCACTTTAGAAAAAAAATTGCAGTTGAATGGGTTTGATATGTTGATACGAGGATCACTTTTCGTGAAATTGGATCTGCTCGCCGCAAAAAATACATGCTCATGAGACAGTAAAAGCCGCTGTTATAGCTTTCATTTCGTCACTCTAATTACACGCTTTGCAGTTCAGCTCAGCGACCCTCAACGCCACAAAGTCGAAAGTCTGCTGCAGTTTTACGTTCTTTGGCATTCAGGATAGAAGTTATTTCATTTGAGCTTATGTTTGGCTGAAAGGATATTTATTAAATTGTACAACAGCTCATTGGACTTAAAGTTAAACATGGATTTTCAACTAAGACTTCAAAATTAAATAGACAAGGCGAGAATGAAAGAGCATGTCTTTAATTGAAATCTGATGCTACGAAGTTTTGCAATACTCACTACCATGTATAGGTGAATCGCACACTCCTAAGATATAGATAAACCATTCTTATTTTATGTTGCTTCAATGATACCTCATTTTAATGTTAATTACAACATAGTAGAAGAGAAACTTAGACTATTTCTTTTGAGGGCTTCAGACATGCGAACACAGCGGAACATTAAATTCTACTAGCTGTAATTCGTAAATCACGTTTTGTACGTTATTGAATCCGCGACTTCAAATTTATTGAAATACTCTGTTTTCACACACAAAATGCTTGAATATGTAATTTGCTATAAATGAAATTGTGCGTGAATTTTCATGTCGCGATGCGTTTGTACGGTTCGTAACTTGTGCTCGTGTCATAAAAGTTTTGCAATAAATGTCTTGCCTAGATGTTCACCATTACAAACCAAAATTAGACACATGAATATCATCAAAGCATAATATCCCTTTATTTCAATTCAAAACAAATACGACGTTGAACAAAATTTTTCTCCTAAGTCATCAAGCTCCAAAGAAGAATTTTTGATTTCTTCGAGCCGCAAGGCTGCAGGAAGCGAGTGAAAAAATTTGCTCAGGAACTTGAAGGGTCTAGCGGCAGAATATTGGAGATGTTCTGAACATCTCCTGAGGCCCATCCTTCTGAGGCGCCGTAATGCAGTCTGCGCGGTGGGTGTCAGGGAGATGTGGGACGAGACCCTCGTGCAAAATGAAAGAACAGAGCGACGTCATACGACCATGGGTGAGGCAAATGTGCAGGACAACCAAGGTCATTAAGGGGGACATCCCAGCGATCTTCAAATTTTGGTCCAATTGATCTGAAATTTGGCGTGTATATTTATTTATTGAAATTAATATATTTCATTCCTGTAACTTTTTCGATTTGAGCCTTGGATTTTTGAAAAAATTGTAAACGTTATTTTTTTAGTTCAATTTCAGGGATATTTCAAAACAATAGAAGTCAATGAGATTTTATGCTAGGACAAATTCAAAAACAATTTTGAAATTCTTGAAGAATTTTAAACAAACTGAAGGATTCAAATTTCTTATTTTCTTTTTCGTTTCTTTTGGTATCCGATTTTCGATCACTAACTAAGATTCACCAAATTTTTTGTTTTGAACTGTGATAAAGGAAATGAAATGTACAAATTGGGAAATCGGGATCTTATAGTTTGGTAGAAATGTTCCAAGGATTTAAAAAGTGTGTTTGTTTATTTTCTAACATAAAAACTAACTGATTTCTTATTTTTTCTAGGTTGCAAATGAGTTTTTTACGTAAAAAGCAAAATAAATAAATCTTATGGTAAAATGTTATATAATGGAAGTTTTTTACTTGAATGCTGTATTCATGTTGTATTACCATCTGCAAATGATATGCATGCGTAGCTTCAAATCGTCACTGTGAATTGCATATTACATGTATAAATTATACACATAAATAAAACACAACATTTTTCGTGTGAACTATGATAAAAGATAATTAATGGAATGTACAAATTAAGAAATCGGGTTCTTATATCATAGTAGGCTAGAAATGTTTCAAGGATTCCAAAACTGTCTTTGTTTTTATTTCTAGCATGATAACTCACTGACTTTTTTACTTGAATGCTGTATTAATGTTGTATCATCATCTACAAATAATATGCAGGCATAATTTTATATCAACAATGTGAATTGCATGTTACACATGTATAAATAACATAAAAAATACATTTGTTTTTCATTTCTTGACGAATGGTAAATTTTTTATTTGTAGACTGATTCATTTGAAATGAAGCATTATATGTAACTTTTAAAAAGAAACACATTTTTTTCGTGTCATATACTCGATTTTGGCCTTAGTTTTTCAGAAAGTAGGAAATGTTCGTTTTTATGAAATTTTATCTGATATTGCAGATGAGTACAAGTCAATGAGTTTTCTGCTACAACAAAACCAAAGACAGCTTTTGAATGCTTAAAACATTGCTAACAAACTAACGAAGCCGTATTTTTTCATTTTCCTTTCTGTTTTCCTATTATGTGGGATCTTTTCTTTTGAAATTTAATGGGGCTACGAGCACTAGAACCCTCCCCCCCCCCCCGTATCCCTCCCCCAAAAGAGGGGTGAAAGGGGACCAAAAATCATGAATTTTGGGTCCCCTTACACCCTCTTTCGGGGGGAGGGGTGGGGGTTCTAGTGCTCGAAGCCCCTTAAAATATTAGAACACAATAGCCCACCATTCAATGATCCTTTTTTAAGACAAAAAAGTGGCTAATTGGGCCCGAAAATCCTTGGGCTGCTCCTTAAACTTTGAGCGTTATGCAAGATAATCACATGATATTTATTTTTAAACACAATTGGATTTTGAACTTGGTGATGAAAACTATGATGGTAATACGCAATTCTCTCAAGATATTCATTTGCTATCACTATTGGATTGGGAAATTAGGTCAAATGTTGTTGAGTAATGAGCAAAGTGTTTTTCTCTTGCCATTCATCAACTGAAAAGACTTTCTTTCCTTTCTACCTCACCATGTTGAAGCATTCAATAATTACAGAAAGTTCGGTCTATGTATTTCTATACCGCCTATAATTAATGAAGACATTCTATGAACAACATGGAATATTTCCTCACAACCAAATTTTCAAACAATTTTCAATTTACCACAAGCAATATAGCATTAGATTGTTTCTTAAGTCTATTGCAAATGGAAGCATTTAGTGGGACTTAGGATTTGGAATTAACCTGGCACTAGTGATTAAATTTACTCTCAGATTTTGAATCATTTATTTTCAGTGTTACAGTCGAGAGAACCCTTTGTCTTCTCTCCATTTTCTGTCGTAAAACTCCCGTTTTTAATTAATACGCATATATGAATGTTTTTTGGCAAAAGATCCCATGGAAAAATTGTGTTACTGGGTGCAAATGCTCACTTCGCCACAACGTGTGAAAGCGATATTACTGCTTGTACAAACAGGCCTTTGAATCACGTGTACTATTGTCCGTATTCCTCGTGCGATTCTACGCATTCTAATTCTTTTTTTGTAACATGTTATGCTTTTTCTTGTTGATTGTAAAGAGCTATTGCATTCATCTACTCTGATATTCGAACACAGAAATACACTACAATTTCAAGCCTCGCCTGAAATTGGTTAATTCATCTTCTAAAAATAGATATACTGAATGAATGCAAAACAGATAAATGCATCATTTTAGTTTTTGTTTAGATTTAGGTAGTACACATACAACTCAAGAGATAAATTTAGCCGTCGAAGAAAATCAACTTGGTAATCTTGAATTTACGAAAATAAACTTGATTTTGAGAACCAAATGACATTTTGTTCGGAGTTAGCTTATTTCAAACAGTCAAACATTTCATTAAAATTAAATCGGATACCTTATAAGCTTAGGATGCTCTTTTAATCCAGTACGAATCAAAATATATATCCAGGTTGGCGTGGACATGCCTTTCCTTTAACATCCGTAAAGATTAATTCTGGCGTTTGCCTGTAGGGGCAAGTGAGCGTTGCCTTCGGGCTTAACGGCTCGCCTTGCAGCCCAATTTGGTCGGTGTTCGCTGCAACTACAACGGGCTTTGCCGAGCCAATCAATCCCTTGTCCCAGACTGTCTCTCTGCCGATGCAATCCTTCCACAATTCGCGGTAAGTGAGGCCCATTTTGGAGAAAAAATAAATTTAACTAAACATTTGGGGCTTTTAAAAGACCACGAAACCATTTAGGCAATGAGGAAGTTATTAGCTCTCAGATTGCTGATGTGAGGTAGACTTGAATGAGGTATCAAGAAGTTCAAACGTCACGGGGATATTTGAGTTCCAGTTGTTCGAAATGCTACTGTCGACCACGCACATTAATTTTCATGTACCACTGCATTGATAAAATGGCCAAAAAATGGCCCGATGTGAAAGCCGCGCACAATTGAAAGTTGAAGAAAATTCTTTCATTGTCAAAACAAACGTGAATAAACTTTCCATCTCTTCTTAAACCACAACATCGGACTCAGCGTAATGAATTTGATTTTTCAACAAATGATGTTGATTGTCAGAGTTTTTTTCAGTAGATGATAGGATGATAGGCTTGGTATATACCATATACTATACACCTATATGATAGGATGATACTAAATATTTAGTGTCGTTAACAGTTAAAATTTTGCACACGCAGCTGTAATTTTCGGATTATCCCGGAATTTTTCCTCATGTTCGATCAATAAAATGAAAGTGTTCCGAAGTCGATTTTGACTTTTGTTTCCTAGAGGAACTAAAACGTCTTGTAGATGTTGAGAGAAAAATTCTCGCTAATGAAATTTGCGCAGTTTAGTATCATCTACATACATATGAACAACTTGAAAAGTGGGATTGATTTTTCATTTTTAAACCGTCGATATATAGGAGGTTTATTTCATTGTGTATGAAACCACTTTCACGTGAGAGCTCAGAGTTATCATTTCAACCACGCCATGCTTGTTCAATATTTTTATTTGCAAAAGAATTCTGATGATGTAACACCTTGCAGCCAGGAGCGATCGCACTTATTCTTTCGAATTCGTTGCCCTTTGGAGAATTTTAATAAGTATTGGATTTCGTTGAGTAGAGGCAATGCTTTGATTTTCATCCGAAGTGTTGGTTGTGCACCTTATCAAGCTTAGCCGTATATCACTGACTATCCAATTATATGATATACTACAACGAGGCAGATGAACAAACAAAAGCATTTGCACTTGACCGCTTAGCGTCGCTGCGCAGTCCTATTACAGAACTACACGATTTTGCTGACAGTGCTGCCCTAACATACGTCCCATCGCCGAGGATTACCACTAGACGAAAGTGGTCATTAATGTTGTGCTGGGAATTGGCTTCCGTATTTGCTGGCGAGCAGAACGGAAGGCTACAAAGTCTTAATGGGAGTTCGTTAGGGGCTCCCAAGCGCTACCGTAAACCGAAACACGACCGCAAAAAGTGTCATGCCTCATCAAGGGACAGCGAGAAAAAATCTACAGTATTGCGAAAAAATCTGGCCGATGGATTTCCACGGTAAACAGAGTGTGAGTGGGATAAATTAACGAACAAAATTGATTTTCTCAAACGATTGTTTCTTCACAGTTTTTTTGTTTCATTAAAACGGACGCTAAAGATATTTCACTCACGCAAAGACATTCGTAATCAATATATGCCCAATTAGCCAACGACGAAATGCCGCACCGCAAAAATATAATTACAAGGTTTTATTCATTCAAACGCATACATTTACCTGAAGTCACAGTTCTTTCATAACTTGATGTGCTACATTTTTCACAAAACAAAATTTCTTCGGTCTTTTAAATGAGACGGAGAATGAGGTTCATTTGAAATAAGCAAGAAGAGGAATGAACACAAAGCAGTGTCACGTTAAAATTGCTAGATTCAGTGCTAGGTTTCGGTACCTCAAACCTAATTAGAGCTGTACACACGTTTATAAATCAGGAAAATCCAATTAAAGCAAGATTAAGACTTGCAATAACATGAGGAAAGTTCAACAGGCCACCGAAAAATAAAGAAGTAAAGCACCGCAGAAAAGTAAAACTGACCACGCTCATTTCCATGAAGTACAGATCTAATTTAAAAAATGCAGTTCTCCATGTGCGTTGGCAAAACGAAGAATTAAAACGCGTACTTTTTAAAACTCTTTATTATATTGTTCCTGCAAAAAGGATTGTTCGCGACTTGTTCGCATAATTTTCCAAGAAAAATGTAAGGCTTATACATCATGGTTGAATCGCAGAACTGAGCGTTGAAAATAGAAAAACATGTAAAAACCTTCCTACAGTTATTGGGAAAATTAAGAAAATTGACCTCAAACAGGATATCAAGGAAAAAATTACCCCTCCAATGATGTTTGCTAAAGCAGTCTTCCATGAATTTAGTGAAGTCGAGGCCTGATTTCTCATTTCCTGCAGATGAGAGAATATAATATTATACTGATTTAAGTAAGTTTTGACAACAAATTCAGTTAAAATCAAATTTAACGTTGAGATTAGCCTCACGCCTAAGTGAAGACGACTTTTTCATGTGGTGTAATGAGCTTTAAATCAATGACAATTTTTTGTCGCATAGGATACTCGCAGAAACATGGAAAACCGACAACTTTCCTTTGGTGTAAGCGTTATCGGCTTATGTAAAATTATTGCCGCATGTTATTCTTCTTACCATGACATTTTCGAACCAAAACTTATTGAAGCATGATGTCTGCATACATCCAAGCCAAAAATAACTAGCAAAAAAAGGCATTCCTGGTACAACACATTTTGCAGAGCTCGGTCTCTTCTACCCTCTTCTACAACATTATTTGCTGAAAATCACCGTGTGATGCAAATTAGTTCTGAGTCTCATGGTGCACAACAGGAAGTTGCGTCGTTGCTGAGTAATGAACGTTGTGAATCTCGTGATTAAAGTTGTAGATATTTTTTAATTCATTTTAATCCCCTTCGTGTTTATTAATGTCCTGGAGCAGTGCTTGAGAAATAGTAATTCAATATTCAGAGTAATTCATACAAATTTCATACAATAGTGAGAAACGATAAAGAAATTGGTACTGAGAATGATTCTATTCTTTCACAAGCTGAGAGATTTTAACAAATGCAAACAGAAATATTGTTTAGAACACACAACAATTCCTTTTTAAAACTTTTCCCTACTTTTTTCAAGTAATTTTCCAGGTATGTTTTAAGTACAAGCTCGAGTATTTTTTGAAATAAAAACTCAAATACTTTTTCACATCCACGCTCAAATATTCTCTTCAAATACCAGCTCAAGTTTTTTACATGTTAAAGCACAAACATGTTTTCAAATTCGAGCTCAAATAATGGAAAGAGAACTGCAGCACGAATGTCCCCTTGCCTTTCGTGCAGCGTTTCCTCGTCTTTCTTCACACAGTCTCTCACGCAACTTAAAAAAGTGTTCCTTGTGTAGGTATACACATTCCACATCCTCTGAAACATAGTTTTTATTATTAATTTGCAAATCCAACAACAGGTTGGAAATATAAATTCAGGAGAAGTAATTCCTAAAGACCTTGCACAAACTTGCCTCATCTCAATGACACATGTTAGAGACGAAAGTAGTGTAACGCAGATGACTTTCACATCGCGAAGCAATTCTCTTCTAATAATGAAAGTTAAAAACTTGACATGGTCAAAGCCAAAAGCTCGTACGATGCTCCAGGCACATCTGTTACCGATATTTTCCACGCTCTGTCTCTCAATTCAATTAAATTCTAAACCGCTTTGCACAGCAAATGGAAGGCTCCGCGTGCAGTTTGTCAGAGCTCACTTTGGCTCTTCATGAATCTTCAAAGTGCGGCTCGAAGAAAGATGCTTTTTCAGCAGGAGTTTCCGGGCGCTTTTAGCTGCGAAAATTCCCGTCACTCAAAGTCTGCTTCAGACGATTCATTATTGCTGATGCCGAGCTTCGTTGAGTGACAGGCTTTCGCATTTTTATCTTTTCCTAAGATGTTTTAAGCTCCAGCGGAAAATTTTAGTAGCGATAATGTTCATAAGGCAGAAAAGCCATATTTTTCATTAACAAATTCACAGAATTTATCAAGCAGCAATTGGAATCTGGCAACCACTTCAAGATGCTGGGCTTAAATTGAACTGCATTCACCTTCTGGGGTCATCGCACAATACATCTTTGTTCAGTAGTTTGAAAAAAACAATTGCAGGAACTTCGACTTTGATTTCATGTAAATCGTTTTATATATAATAAATATATTATAAGTTTTAACAGCAACTCCCTTGACAAACAAAGTTTCTCATACATGTTTTTAAATGCCAAATTGTACCCTCGGAGTGGTCACCTCAATTTTCGCAAGTAATGAATTTAAATACATCTTCAGAATGCTTCTTGTTATACGCCTTTTTTCATAATTGACCACAAATTGGAGCACAAGGTTCATGTGTAGGCTGAGTTTAGGGGGTCTTCTCTTTTTATGCAAGCTAGTAAGGACCACTATCGAGGAGTAACCTATAGGAGTTCTGTTGGTCGCATTAGCGCATGCGCCATCGAGATTGCCCTGTCTAACTTTAACGCCGCCTGCATGTACGTTTTTCGCCGCATAAGTGATTTAGGTGATTAAATCGCTTAGATTGGGTGGAATTTGTGTTGTCACAGAGTTTTGCCTACCGTGGTTTTGCCCATCTTCATTGCATTACACTGCTTTAAAAGGATTTATTGCTTGTTGCTTACTTGATTCCACAAAAAAAAACGGATTTCATGCTGAAAGCAGTCTAACATGCACAACTGTGTACGTATGTATAAATGTTTGAGGTCAGAAAATATGAGGAATAAGTTCTTGGCAACTTTCGCATGTGTGCGCATGAATTATTACTGTAATTTTGATAGCTAAGAAAGTGTCCCGCACCGGATAACTTTGCCTCAACTATGTTCGCAATTTCAAGCACAGAAGTCTGTTAAGCCTTGTGAACGGATTGCGTTTGGAAATAAGTTTTTCTGCCACCGAAGTGTTATTCGTGTCACGAGATGATTGCCAAATTATGACGACGACTACTCGTCTCACTGCGGCTCCATCTTTCTATTCTACAGTTTCGACTGTGGAAAATTCGGATTCCTGGACTATCAGTTGAAAGATTTTCAATGCCCTTGGCCTTTCATACCAGCTGTATCTTGAACAAAATTATGAATTAAGTAGCATTCACAAATGGTTGAGATCTTTTTCCTCTACTTAACTGCTTACATCATTTATCAACTATATCATTTAGCTGCGATGAACTCTAAAAACATAATGCAGAACCTATAGTCAACGGTCATATCCTGTGCATTAGGTGTAAATAATTACATTTAAAGTGGTGATTTTCTCTCACTAACTTTTGTTAGATTTCAGCTGGTGATGAATGGAAAAAATTTCATGTTCACCTGCTACAGCAACTGATAAATACTTGTTTTTCTACCTTTGTCTTTGTACATACTGTAGATGATCCCCTGTGTGTCTGTACTCAAAATTGCGAAAACGTTAGATCTAAATTATGTTTTCTCATCTCGCCATAGCCGTGTGTCTATAGGACCTGACTCCGTGCGGGAAACGCGGGTTCGAGTCTCGGCGCTGGTGGCGATTTTCTCTGTTGGGTATAGGAGAAAAAAATTCTAAGCACAATACCCCACTCTACCCAGGTGTCTGAAATGGGTACCGGTCTGTGACTGGGGGAAAGCGTCATGGCGTCCTGGTGTTAGTTATAAGGCATTTGAAAAACCAATGTAAAGGTGATATGTATCATGCTTCAATTGGAAATAAAGCATTCGTAGATGCCGATGTTTTGTTTTCACTTTGTTGTACGTTCGCTTAAGATGAATTTTTTGAAGATTGATTTTCAACTAAGTTTTAAATTGCGTACTATTCGTCAAACTCAATATTAAATTTTTCATCAATTCAGATAACGAAATGTTCATTATCCTGGCAAGAAAATATTTAAACAGTTCAAACCAATTACTCTCGTCAAAATAAAATAAAATACTTAAATTGACTCCAAGAACTCATTTTTACTTTCATTTAATTTTAAATGGAAATGCTATGATTTGATAAATGAGGATTCACATTAGCACTATCTTTCTCCCCTAAATGAATTTAATCCGAGCGTCCAATTTAAGGTTGATAAAGCCTTAGGAAATTGACGCGTCGGTGAAGGATCTTGTTCTTCCCTGGATGGAGAGTTGTTAACTTTAATCGGCGTCGAGAGCTGCTGATGCGGAAGCTCATTCCGTCCGCTTCAGAAACTCTGGTATCCCCGAAACTCAGGTTGTTGCTGTCCGATATCTCTTGAGTAGAACAGAGACTGAATGATGCTACACTCAACAGAACACTGGTAAGTCTTTCATTGCTACCTAATACATAAAGAAGAAATTTCGTAGATTCAAACATTATTTTTACGCTGTACTGCGTTAGTTCTAACATATTTTATAATAATAATAATAACAGCTCGTTTTCGTACATAATAATGATATCCAACCAAAATGATGATCAAAACCGTCAAAAAAATTAATTCTAACAAAATGTTTTTCAATGTCGTACGAAAGTGTTTGATTCTTGTGTGAACGTTCAATGAAGTGATAAGGTGATCAAGTAAAAATTAGTTTTCGTTCATACACTCGGTGATGTTATGGCGTGAGTAAATTATTGTGGTATTATAATCTAGCATTTCGTTGATATTCTAGTCATCTTGAAATTTCAGAGCAACCGGCCATTCAACTTGCATAACATAATCAACTGACATTAGAATTAAAAATAACTCAACATCTTGTAGACAGGCTGGAATGTAGCAACTTCTTTTCGAATCAATTAGCCAATATTGGGCGAAAAATGAAAGCTGTTCATATCACTAATTGATTAAGGTGTGTAAAACCACTAAAGTACCAGTGTACAGAGCAGATGGTTAGTCATTCCCTTATCATTTGTAGAAATAAATTAAACGAAAAGTGAGGTATGAACCCTGTACAGGAACAAGAAATTATGGTGAATCATGTGGGCTACTTACGCGAATGGTTCCCATTTACGAATTTTTTTTATTACTGAACCTAAACCCGTGAAATTGCATACACATTTAGTGAACGCAAAAAGAAACACTTATAGTGCCATGTAAAAAATTCGATTTCCTCATAGAAATCGAGATTTGTACAGAAAACGGAATTTCAGATGGGTTTCAAAATCAATCTTCTCCGTCAGTTTTTAAGCTACAGTGATGATATGGGTATCATTTGATGCAGAAAGACTCGGGAAATAGTCTGAATAATCAACTTTTTCAAAATTCCTACTTTGGAAGTTTTAAACAAATTTCAAAACATTGTATAATTGTTTAGATAAATTTCGTACTAACTTTTGATTGAAGACAAAATTAGGAAATATTCTACCGTCACCATATTGCCACAGTCTTTCCGAATTTAGTAATGTTACCGTGAATTGCCTCGCCACCTATTGCAAGCCAGGCTAGTGTTGACTCCTGGTGCTCCCTTCAGCAAGGATGCTGTATTAGAATGCTGGAAGTTTGGTAGTAATTTCTTATCCTTGAACTAGGCTATGTAAGCAATACCAATCAGTAGTTTTTCAAACCTCAAGCTGAAGTGAGTAGCTTTTGCATTGCATATTACTTTCTCCTGGGTGCATTGGATATTACTTTCTC
>JACJUY010000479.1:209356-231107 GCA_014220935.1 Platorchestia sp. MABIK | reverse complement strand
CTCCAGACACACACCTCCAGACACACACCTCCAGACACACACCTCCAGACACACACCTCCAGACACACACCTCCAGACACACACCTCCAGACACGCGATACAAACACGCCCCTTCAAGACCCAGACTTCATCCTCATGATCCCCCAAGGCTCGCTGAATCACTCCGCCATATTGAAGTGGGTCGTGGGGTGTGAAGTCATTGCGTCGCAAAGACGAGATTAAATTGTTTCTAGCAATTAAATTGAAATTCCGCCTGAATATAAGCCGAGGACCTCGAGTGTAAAAATGCAGCGCGTCTCAGGATCACGCCGCTTCAACTGACCCTCCGACGATATTTTCGGAGTGCGTGTCTTCCGCTGCAGGTGCTGTAGATGTTCTTTGAAATTTGGGATTTTGGATGCAAGCTAAACGATACTGCTGTTCCGAGCCGTCTTCCAGTGAGTAAAGTTGTTGTCCCCGTCCTCTATTGAATGAGTTCCGCCTCCGTTCTATACCGAATAAATACTGCCTTCATCCTGTTATGGATGAATATTGCCTCATTTCCCTGATAAGTAAATATTATGCGTTTGATGAAGTGAACAAAAATACTGTCTCCGTCTAACAGTGAATAAATTGTACCTCCATCTCTCAATGAATAAATAATGATTCTGTTCAATATTAATTGAATTGTTTCTCCGTTTTGCAGTAAATAAGTACGGACTCCGTGTTACCATAGAAATATACTGCTTTCGTCCTTACGAGGAATATATACTGCTTACGTCATGCTGATAAATACCGCCTCCGTCTCGTAATGAATAAATATTGTCTTCATTCAACGAAGCATAAAAGCAAGCTTTAAACAATACTGATTATGAACTACCCAACTGTATGAGGGCTACGACGGCCTCACGAGCAGTAATACAGCTGGTCTCTGTTTCATAGCTCCAGCTGGGACATTTGCGATTTGTTTTCTCGGTTGACAAATGTTTTGAGAAAGAAGGAATGAATACGACAAGCAGTTTTGTCATTTATTAACATAAATAACTCTATTCAGCTCATGTATATGTATGGATTTTTTAAATAGCGAGAGGACGAAGGAACCACTCATGTCCGGCCTCTGCATCCGACGAGACAGGAGAGAATTTTTGGTCTTGGGCAGTGTGTCGTAGCTAGTCACACAGCGGAAGAAACCTCGACATCCCCGTCCTGGAACAGGCCGTACCTCACGAATGCTCCAAAGAGACTCCCAGCTCAGCTGATACCGGTCACGTCTTCGTCAAAGAGTCGGGCTCTTTGGGTTGTGGTCTCGAAGAGATGTCGAGTTCTCAGAAAAAGTCTTGGTCTCACGGTTATTGGATAGTCTTGAGTACAGGGCTGCCTTAAGGGCTTCCTTAAATAAATGAATTAAATTATGTAAGTTGAAAATTGAGAGGCTAGTTAGCTATCTTCCTGCTTTTTGCATGAAGCAGAGCTGTTTGAGTCTAAGAAATAATAGAGACTGGATTAGACAACGCAGGCAATTAACACATGATCTAATTTTTCGATCAACACATGTAGGCAATTCAGGCAATCAAAGTTACAGAAATGTTAAGGGAGACAGAAGAAATGTAAAGATGAAATGCATGAGATAAAAGAACAGACTAGATTACGAAATCAAGAACTAAACAAGAAAACTGAGCTTCTGAACGACTAGTTAGTACTGGAAAATAAGGGTCAACAGCCAACAAAACCACAGGACACTTCTTCTGTGTAACACTGCAGATCTTCCCAAGAGGAACACGCAGTGTCACCTCTACGAGTGTCCGGCACACGCAGTGTCACCTCTACGAGTCTCTGGCACACGCAGTGTCAACTCTACGAGTCTCCGGCACATGCAGTGTCAACTCTACGAGTCTCCGGCATACGCAGTGTCAACTCTACGAGTCTCCGGCGCACGCAGTGTCAACTCTACGAGTCTCCGGCAGACGCAGTGTCAACTCTACTAGTCTCCGGCGCACGCAGTGTCAACTCTACGAGTCTCCGGCACACGCAGTGTCAACTCTACGAGTCTCCGGCACACGCAGTGTCACCTCTACGAGTCTCCGGCACACGCAGTGTCAACTCTACGAGTCGCCTGAGTTCCGGAGTCTGAGAAGTGCTCCCTGTGGCGCACTTGGTGGTCTCTCGCTTCATAACTACCAACATCCATCTACTACGAAATACTGCCTCTGTTAAATAGCGAATTATTTACGCCTTTGGAATCAAAGCCTGTCAGGTCTGTCCTCAACCTAACAGTGGATATTGAATGCTTCAGTGTAAAACAATAATACATTCGCCCACGATTACGCCATGTCTGCTCGTATCTAATGGTAAAGATTTGTCTCTGTTTTAAATCTTGATGAAATTTAAAAAAATGCTCACTTTCACTGATCAGGTGATGACGGCTACAGTCTAATTTATGACAATCTTCTGAGTGCAAATGAGGACCTGAAAACTTTTTCATGTTTTGAGCTTATCTGTTCTACCTATTTCTACTTTGTACGTTAGTTCAAAAAATAATTTAAAAATTGCTGCATTTTACTTCATGTTGCGTCTGTGTATTTCTTTGTCTTTTTAAGAGCTTGTAGCGTTTCTGTAATTCTGAAGATTCACTCCAAGTCGCTGTGAATTTTGTGAGAATCTTGAAGAAATGTAAAAACTGGGAGCTCGTGCTGACTTTATGTTGAAATTCAAAACATATTCTCAGCGTGAAAGTTAAACAATTTTTTCATTCGAATGAGAAATTTTTGAGGAAAACAAGGGAGAAAGAGATGAAAAAATATACGAACCTGAAAGTGAAGGCGCCTTTTATTTGTGAGTGATTAAAAAACAAAAAAGCTTAGTCGATTATTAATGCTCTAATTCATTTATTTTAAATTTTCCTGGTACGCAAATTAAAAATTCATTAAACATTTAAATGTATTTTACTTTCATAGACTCCTCAAAACCGGATAGCAATTTCATGCGAGTTATTCCGAGCATTTCATCTTGATGCCTTGAAAGCCTTTTCATTCCAAATTCAATAAGCACTCAAATGCTAAAGACCTCCATGAATTTTCCATCAATGACGAGCGTTGGTAAGCTGGGCCGGAAATGATACCAAACTTAATTAAACTGGCGCTACCTATGGCGATCGCCGGTGATAACGTTGCAGGAGGCGTCGCCGCCGTGGGATGCGCATCACTAGCAGGGATGCCTCCACAACTGCACGCAGGAGCTCTGAAAAAACTAAAGCAATCTTCTTTGCTCACTCTAACACGAAAATAAAACTTATAAAGTGTTTCATAAAACGTACTTCGAAAAACAACGCATCGCACCACTGGGCGTTGACGCGTGTCCAAACTTTAAATAGACATTAAAGATGGACGTAGAGAAAGTTTTGGGCAAGAAGATTGTGAGGAAGCCCAGTGACCTCGGTCTTATAGCGGCCTCCGTGGGCGCGATCGGGAAAAGCCATCTATTTCGGTAATGGTTGTTGAGAACTAAAGTTATTGCGCTCGCTACAAAAGGACCACACGAAACTTTCCTAAAAATACAATTGAGCATAAAAATAAACTGGGCCAAAGTTGCGACAAAACGCAACTGGGATATTTCCCGTTTACTGTGACGCTCTAACGAGGTTAGTGAGAACTGATTTCTCTTTTCTAGGTTAGAGATGGAGTTCAAATTTTCTATTTGGGAAACTTTTAAGGCTGAGAAACATTGGAAATCAGAAAGTTTCTACAGCTGAACTGTTTAAATTTTTTACAAATTTTAAAACTCTAAATTAGTGTGGAATCTCATATCTGTTCGAAGTAGTGCAAAAATTTAATTGTATGGGAAATTTCCAACAGGTCAAAAAATATGAATTTGCAGTGAAATAGGTCGTGTGGCCTGAAAATTAAAAAAACAGTGGCAAGTGTCTTTAAAACTCATTACGACAATATAAATTCTTTTATTTTGTTAGTTATTGAATTTGGAATGGATGTTGTCAGTGTTTTCATGTACACAACGTTAAATATAAGTTTATAAATTAATCCATATAGTTAATATTCAAATGACTGATATATATACAACATTCCACCTTAAAAAAGAAAGTGAACGAGTATTTTATCTCTTGATTAGTGTTCTGTTTCAATACATGACTCATTTCGGAGATGACTCATTTCGGAGGGTTTCTTGCCGTGAAATTTCAGCTATTATAAGAGTTCATTCGTCAATTTAAGCTTGGTCGATCTAGACTAGACTGGGTTAGGATGAGCTAAGAGAGGTCAGGTCAGTATGCAACACTTAAAACTCAATTATTAAAGGCGCTCAAGTGCGAGAGCTACGGCTAAGCTTCTCTGCTAAACGGTCAGTATTTGTTAAAAAGATCATTTATATTCATACAAATGTTTATAGATTTCCAAATTTTCGACATGAGAGACCATTGAGCAAATAAGAACCCATATTTCAGTATTTGAGAGCCTTTAGTGAATTAGGTTTTGACCATTGAAAATTTGCGCACGGGCTGATCTGAACCGACCTAGCTTAACCTAACCAAACCAAACCTAATCTAACATTACATAATGCAAAATAAATTAATAACTAACTTTCACCACTAAAATTTGAGAGCAGAGGCGCCCTATATTGGCCAAAGCACGTATGCCTACGACAGCGCGCTGGAGGCCGTGTTGCTACAGGCAGCCCATCCGTGTGCGCACCAACGTTTGCTGCATCACGTCAAGGGTAGGACTTTCAAACATTTTCCGTGGTCGTAGCAGCGCAGCCGAAAGTGAAAGTTCACTTGTCTGCTTGGCCATGTTACCTGTGTTTTTATGCCTGAACGTGCTTTTTTACTATTGTCATGATGCTGGGTGCTCAAATTTTCTCAGAACAAGCTAAACAAGCTAAAGTTTACGATTTTTGGCCAAAAAATTAATACGCATGGCAGCCAAGTCATTGAGTGAACTTATACTGCCGTCTACATCGTCAAAACAACCTAAGATGTTTGAAAATAAATGCCCAGGCTTGTGAGTTCCTCACTCTGCCAAGAGCTGGGAACGCTTCAATGGAGAAGGTAATCGCATTCTACGCCGCTTAACAAAATTAGTGGACCGTAAATCTTGCGTGCTCACAAAATTTCCTGTATCACGAATCTTGGTGTCCCGCATGCCAAGCTCAGTTCAGTCTTTCGTATCTCATATGTGCTTGTACTCGTATTATTAATGCGACTCGTTTTTTATTAGCATAATTGATAGTTCATAAATAAAACTTGTGAGTTAATTTCAGTAGTTCAAATTGATATTAATGGAAGACGCTCCCAGTGACTTCTAAAAAGGTTAGATGCGATAACTTTTGCTGATTTTGTTACGCGGTACTTTTCACTTATTAACGAACGTTGCTCGCTGCGACGGTACGCTTAGTTTCTCATTCAAATAACACTCCTTTTATGCCGCTAACTTTCTCTGTATACTGGAAAACGACTTGAAAAAGACAAAGTTGATACCTTTACGTTTTAATTTTTGGCTTATTGTACAGTCATTGCTATCAATTTTATCAGACCGTCACTAACGCCAGGTTCTCACTGTCATCCCAATGAAGAAAGAACTTCCTTTCGGCATTGAACTTCAGAGCACACATTAAGGTATAGATTCATTCAGAAATAAAATAAATTAGAGCCATTCATAGAAATGTACTATGAAATACATCTATGAGGTAAAATCTGGGCGAGGACCGGCTGCAAAGGTCTATGTGAGACAAAAAACACACACATTGACACGGGAAACTGGTACTAAGCAAAGACCTTCTCCTCTATTCCATATCGGCCGAAAAAAGAACAACCGTTGACACGAAAAAATTAAGGACAGGGGATAAACTAAAGCACTTTATGATAATATATTCCTGCATGGCCCTGAAGGTGCGATGCTAAGGCTGAAATTTATTTAGCGTTCAAAAGCTTTAGTCAAAAGGGAACATCTCTGAGGATAAAAGGTCGGCTTTTCTCAACGCGATGGGAGAAAATATTGGATTGACTTCTCCCCAAAAATGCGGACGAAGAAAATTTTGGAACTGCTTACTATAACAGGGAAACGAGGAAATGATGTTAACTGAACTTTTGATGGGTTAAAAGATATCAGTATTGCGTTATTCACAGTTGTATTGTTTTAATATTTTAAATGTTAACAGCACAATATTCGAAAAGTTTATCTCGTCGTCTTCATTTGCAAAGCCTAGTTTCTAAGTTTCAGTCAAAATGTTCAAAACAGTATTTGTGTTTAGAATATTTCATATAAACATTCGCTCAGGAAATACCCTCCTACATTTAGCCTAAATACATTCATTTCACTTTTATTTGAAAGCAGAAAACATAGATCTAGTATCTTAGCTTCAAATCTTTTAATTAAATTCTCAAATTAAAGATGATTTAATAAGCACTTAATCTCTATCTTCATCAAATCCTCTTGCTTCAAGTGTCGTAAAGCAATCTTCAAACTTCGAGTATATTATTCAAATCTGCAAACTCCAAGCACATGGGCCAAAGCCTCAAACTCCAAGTACTCCCAGATCAAATCCAATCCTCTAACTTCAAGTATTTTAATCAAATCCTCAAAATCTAAATATCTTGATCGAATTTTTGACATCCATATATCTTGATCGATTTCCCAACGTCATGACGAATGGACGTCATGAATATACGTCATGACCTGCATTTTTGAAAGTATTCGCCAGGTGAGTGCATTTCAAAGAGTTATATCGAAAGAGTAATGACTTTTTGTAGAAAAACGAAAATTTTCAAATTAATTTTTCCTGAATTCCCACCGAACGTGCTCCATTTGTCTCCATGTGCATGTTTTTGAAATTACTTCAATCACCCCATTGCGCTAGGAACATCTGGCAAGCAATTTGTGCAAGTAATACAGATATGAGATCCTGTGAGGGGTGTGACTTGTCATGTGCCCCGTCCAGCTCGCAATTGATTTCATTTTATTCGAAAATTAAAACCTGACGACTGATATTTCCCTCTCCTTCAATTAGTGAACCATTGCGCTACGAATAGAATGTTAAAATGAAAATAATCATTTTCAAAGATAGCATCGATGTACCAATGCGTGGGTGGAACTGCAGAACCCATGTAAAGATTATTCCATGCAGAGCGTGAAGATTTTTCTGTTAAAGACAGCACCGGATGTAATTTCAGTCCTGAAGGCTCAAAATTTGAGTTTAGCCTTCATAGTTATAAGTCAATAATTTGATGCTCGTCTGTGAGCCACGATTCCTCCCTTTACGAGGTATGAAGGATTAAACACTCGAAGTTTCGTGTTCAAGGTTCACAGAGTTTTATTCGATAAAATAGCACCTTTATCACTACTATAGATCGCTAATACTAGTACTATTACAGATTAGTTTCAAACTATTGTCGGAATTGTCTGCAACAAGAAATGGGTGCAACATATTTAGTTTAAATTAGACGCGAAGTATTTCACAGTAATTACACAAACTTCAATAGGAATGGCTTTTTCAAGATATTACAATTATTGCATTAATTCTAGTTTGGGAAGACCGCGACACAGTCTTCCAACAACTGGATGGCAGTGAACACATTAGAAGCAATGGAATAACCTAAACTTTTTCTACTAAGACACCTCTAACTCTAAGAAACACGGAGCGCGGTAACAAGTCCAGTAATTGAATGCAAATTTAATATTGGGTTAGTGACATCATGAATCAAAAATGAATTATGATTAGAAACGGATTAATCGTTCGTGAATTTCTTGAAAAGGATCTTCTTAGTTCTTCCTATATGTCTAACAAACTTTAAATGACCCTCCGTGTGACATGATGTGCCTAATTTAAGCACTCGAACAAAGTAGACTTTAAGGGACCATTCATACATTTCAATAACATTTACTACCTAGTCAAACATTTAATAATTTATCATTCCGGAGCGTCATAAGTAAGAAATTGTCATAGAAGCCTATTAAATAAATTATACGACTAGAATGAACAGAAAACAGTTTAGTTTCAGTAAAGTCGATACTGCATTAAAGATGCATTTAATTGCCTTTGAAACGTCTTGGCATAAAGGACTTTAGTTTGTAAACGTACACGGGTGTCATAACTGTGCTTATCAATGTTTCTACAAACGTTAGAGAGAGAAAAATGAAAGTGAATTCCATGGTCAAGTTATACTTAGTTTAATAATGCATTTGAATGAATGTATTCATATAAATATCACCACAGAGACACATTGGAGTCTCCGCTTGCATAGACGCATGAGCTTTGGCTTCTGCGATCTTAGGGTATCTGCCTGCAAGAATGAAATCAGGTATCGCATACGGAGTAGGGAAAGTGAGTTTCCAGGTGAAATAATCGTCTCTGTGATATATTACATATAAAGGTCACGAAACTGAATACTGAAGACTTGTCATTAGTTTTGGCCAAATGCTTTTTTTCCTCACATTTCTTTGCATAGTTTACTCGTATTTTGTGGTTGTCAACAAATTTTGTTCTGTTCTGTTCCAATATTATGGCCAACTTATATTCCCTGAACTACCTTCCAGGTAGAAAGAAATTAATGGGCCAATATTGGATTAATAATTATTTATTGACCTGTCTTGAAATGAATCTGGAGAAGGGTCACCAAAGGCGTATAAACTTGATGCGGCAGCCATGACTTTACTGAGCATAAGTGCAAAACAGCAAAGATCAATAAAGAACACTAAGTGTGTAGTGCGGCCGGCACAGTCCGCCCACAATGACGTAGCAGTGGGAGCCCGGAGTTAAGAAACGGGCCAGCGCGGTAACCCTCCGCACTCCTCCAGCTCGCTCCAAGAAGTCTGAGCCAATACACGTACATTTGAAAGAAAATATAATTTTAATAGTAAATTTTACTACTTTGCAGGGAAACTAAGCGTCGTGCTGGAGCGGCTCACAAAACTTTAAGAAGGACTTTACCTTATTTAAGATTACCTTATTTTGAGAGCTTGCCGCAGCTAAACAAAATTAGCCCATACAATGACATTTAGCCAACCAGCTAGGCTGGCAGCGAGGCTACAAAAGAGCATAAGCCTATTTGTTCCTAAAGTTCATGGTTATATACTCGTATGGCTCAGATAAAAATTAATTTGTAATATCCGTTCGCACTGGCAATTTCAAAAAATAATCGAAGCACTGAGATGGAAAGAGAACACCGCACTGAAATTGCTTCCCAACTTACCGTAAAGGACGTGCTTAGAAGGCCGTTCCTCCGTGCAGTAGAGCTCATGAGACGTGCGCCGCCCGAGGAGTGCCACAGAGCCGTCGCAACGCCTCCACCGCGTGAGGCGAGGACAGAAAGGCGCGTAGTCGCTGCTGGAACTTCCCCATGCTGCGTCAGGCCAAGAGAGCGCAGAGCTGCCCCGGCTCCAATCTTCGGCTTGGAGCTTCACGAAGAGCTTACATTTTTATGAATAAGTTCATCTTTTCAAAACAGTTGACATCCCATTTATCGAAGAATAATAAACAAAAGTAGAATTCTTGAAGAAATATCTTAAATTAAGGTCCCAGGGTAATGACGATGCTGATGTCCCGAAAACCAAGGAGTGCTGATGAAGCCTACTTTCCTGAGGACCGAGTGCTGAAGCCTGCAGAGTCTGGGATTTTTCGGTGGAACTCGTTGGCGTTCTTGATCTGCAGGTGACTCAAGAAGATGAAAGGTGAAATCGAGAACAAATGTTTCAGAGTTAGGCTTGTTGGTTCACAAGCCCAGCACAGGTGTTTACTCTTTCCACAGTGCGGTCTAATTATTTTAGTGCAATGAAATTAGCTTAGAAATTGTCACCAAATTAAACTCATAATTTGCCTATGGCTCGTTTTATTCTACAACCTGATATTGGAATCGTGGATTACAATAATAGGCTAATAACAGGACAATATCGAAAAAAGATATACTTATTTATGATATCAACTTGTTATTGGGACAATGTAGTAAATAGTTTTATTTTTAATATCAAACTAACAGTGTGTGATATATATACATGTATGATTTTCATATAAGTGGAAACTATCTCATAATGATTAAAAATCTCGGAATTTAATAAAATTTGTTAAAATATAAATTGTTATTGCTGAAACATTGGGTTGATATCGTACCCAAATAATAAGGAGTTATTTGTATAAAATGTACCAATTAAGTTAATGAATAGTTAATTCAGTCATTAATGAGTGCAGATACATTTGACAGATATCAAGAAATGTGAATACGTTACAATAATATCCATATTCAGAATTACTGTAATCAAAGGTTCACAGTTCTTGTTTTTTCAGTCGTCCAATGAGTTTCGAAGGTCTTGTATTTTCAAAAAAATATGCTAAAATCGTTTGTCATATGTTACTATAACAATAAACGTCTATATATTGAACAATTACGCATACTTAACGGGATCAAACTGCATGTACAGGTTACCGACCACTGGTACGTGCGACAAAAAATTTGAACTTCCACTCTACGATGCCAAAGAGGTTTGTAATCATGGAATCATGGCTTTTGGATAAATTTTGAATCCAATTTAATTCATAGTTTTGTATGTGTGTAGGTATGTACAGCAGATAACATATTTATCAGAATTATATATATTTCTCATCTTTGAACACTTCTGAATATTGATGTGATATTAGAAATTAATTATTGAGCCAAAGTGTTGTTTAAGGAAACACCTCGAAATCAAGTCAATAGTGACACAGTAATTAGCTGATAGTGGGTTAAAAATAAATTATTACTGGGACAATATGTTCTACCAGTTTCAACTTGATATCAAGCAAATGAGTATTGGGCTAATATTTTTCTAAGGAACACCTTGTAGTGCCTTACCTTAGTTACCCCTCAAATCTCAATTCTTGTCTATTTATGCTCAGTAATTGTAATATATCTCAATGTAAATTTAATAAATAAGTAGTTCAAAGTCTTCCAACTTCTCCTTTGAGTATCACCGATATCTAATGGAGGGGAAGTATAAGTAAGGCCACCGCTTCACGCGGCTAAACGGAACTCAATGGCTGAAGCAGCAGCACCTGGTCTTACAACCTCGATATCAAGTCTATAGTGACACAAGAATTAGCTGATATAGGGTTAGTGAAAATATCATTATCGGGACAATATGTTTTATCAATATCAACCTGATATCTGGAATTGAGTATTAAGCCATGTTATTGTAGGGGACACCTCATTATCAAGTCAATATTGATGCAATAATTAGTTGATATAGGGTTGATGATTTTTTGTTATTGGGCCGATCTATTTTTCCAATATCAACCGAATTTTCCAAAATAAGGTATTTTCCCAATGTTCATTTTGAATATCCAGTCAATATTGAGACTGTATGTTGGCTCAATATTAGGTCAATAAGTTTTGTTACCTGGGCAGTGCTCTGAATTTCAAACCAACGCGCAAAATTTTCAAATTAGGTTCAAAATAGAGTTGCACAAATACTCACGTCCGGGCTCTCTATAGGACAACCAGGCTGAAATCGCCGAGAGAAGACAAGCTTAAATTAACGCATTTCCCGAACAAAAAGCAGGCCTATCCTCACGCTCCCTGCATTCATCAATGTCGGGATTATTGGAGCATTTTTGGACGGGTTGGGATACCAGATCCCGTGCTGGGAGCGACGCTGGGACAGCCGGGGATGCAAATAGAGGAGCTTTGTAACGACTTGAGAACGCCGATGGCAGCCTTGCTTAATGAACTGAAAAGCATTTGGCTGCGGCTGCAAGCTGAATTGCAAGATTTTCTGCGAATTTCAGGGTAGAGAATTCCTGGACGGAGAAGGATTCCTGGCAATGCTTTGAGTTGTTTGCAAGACCGACTCTGGGCAGACTAAGCCGCGAATCTGAAATGCATGAACCGCTGTCGTCGTAAATTCCGATCCTTCTCATCTCACGACATAGAAATCGACTGAAGGAGACTGTTTCTTTGATGATGCACCGTGCCAAACCGAAAGCTCTTCCTCTCACTTCAATTCTAAGCTGAAAACTGTAGAAATCTCCCTACTACCTTAGCACGAGACTCCATTTTGGCATAAAGAACGTAGGCTATTTTTAGGGATAGAAAGAGACGGTCGAGATGGAGAACGGTTGAGCTGCTGCTTTTAATTTGTTGAGCAAAAGCGAATTTGCAAGTATAATTTCGAGTAAGTTGCACACTCGTAGAATGTTCAATAAATTGTGCATAAGATGTTCAATAAGATAGAAGCTCGAAAAAACACCAGTGAGTTGCGCGCACATGGAACTTACTCTAAGTTCCATACACAAGAAATGTCTTTGGAGATGCACGCACGTAGAACGTCCAGTAAGTCGTACGCACGTAAATTTCCAGTAAGCATTACCCACGTAACACATTGAGTACGATACACACACTTAATGTGTCCCGTAAACTGAGCTCGCGTGGAATGCCCTTGCCGTGTTTTCGAGGCCGCTTTCGAGGCATTGGAAGACTCGGTTGGGCGCTAAGAAGATTTGCCGGGACGATTTACTCTTGATCTGGGCTCATGAGCACCGGTACGATAACTCCCGTCTTCCGGCAATATAAATCAAGATTACTATAGGCGCAGGCTTTGCATAACGGGCCGAGCTCTGCCCCACCAGTACTGTCGTACCAGTACTGCTGAACCAGTACTGCTGAAACTTTAGCACCATACTGCCAAACCTGTTCTACTGCACAATTACTGCAGTACCTGTACTGCCAAACCAGTACTGCTGTACCAGTACTGTCATACCAGAACTACCTAACTAGAACTGCCATACCTGTATTGCCAAACTAATACCGCTGTCTCAGTGTTTCTGACCTAGCAGTGACGTAGTTGTATTTATACTGCCGTACCAGCACTACTGTACTAGTACTGTCGTACCATTACTGCCGTACTAATACTGCTGTGGCAGTATTTTTTCACCAATAACAAGCCCGCCAAAAGTTTTTTCCACGCCCCTAGTGTTCCCAGCTACGCGTAATTCCAGCTACGCGTAATCCCAGCTACGCGTAATCCCAGCTATATAAACGCGTAATCCCAGCTACGCGTAATCTCAGCTATATATCTGCGTAATCCCAGCTACGCGCAATCCCAGCTATTTATTTGCGTAATCCCAGCTGCGCGTAATCCCAGTTACGCGTAATCCCAGCTATATATACGAGTAATCCCAGTTACGCGTAATCCCACCTGTATATACGAGTAATCTCAGTTACGCGTAATCCCAGCTACGCGTAATCCCTCCTAAATACACGAGTAATCCCAGCTTTATATATATGCGTAATCCCAGCTTCGCGTAATCCCAGCTACGTACAGAACATTTTCACGGTAGAAACGCAGAGCACGCACACACGCACACACACCCCACCCTCGTTGCCGCCACGGCACCCTAGCACGCCTCCACGAGCCGCGCCCTCGGATGCCGCATGTTCCTTCTTTTTCAATTATTTCCATGTCTTGTGTTCCTGTTGGCTTAAGAATTCTCTTCATTTTATTAAAACGCAAGCTTCATTTCATAATGGACAAATTAGGATTAGAGAGGTTACTACCAAATAATGGCCTTAATAGTTGTCTAAACATCGTAACGATGGAGGCTTTAAAAGCCCTATGGGATTGTAAAGACTCGTTCGTTACGATATTTGGACAACGATTTATAAATACATTTGAGATATATAGATAAAAATATCTATGTATAACTAAATTAGAGATATAGGATGTGTAAATAAATTAGTAAATGTAAATATCAGATATATAAATATCTCACTCGTATATTCTCAGATACCAGGAGGCTGCCATAGCAAGGGGACAAATATGTCAACTTGCATCCGGGAGTTCCTTTCGGTCACGTTGTGATATTCTTTGTGCAAGGAATCTAATGAAGTGAGATTGAGCATGACCGAAGCAGACTCTCCTGTTTACTGGGTTGAGATCTTCGATAATTTGCCTCTAGAATGAGAAATTTACTCTCATCATGGAATCTCTAGCTTATACTTTCTCATGCAATCAGTCTCTTCCCTCATCCGATATCTCAGTTAAGTCCACATAGCAATAGTCATGTCTAACAACCATTGGAATTTTGTTATTGCAGAAGACGAGGACTGACTGAGATATGCAAGAAGAAATGAAAGAGAGACGGTATTCATGAAAATTATTTGTTGGAGACACTGATGCGAACGCTTAACTGGGATGTTGCGAAGCATCGATCTCATTTGAACGGGCAGCACGCTTACCGATATCTATGTGATGGATAGTGATTATTAAATGACACAGAATAACTTAACGTATGTTCCTGTTTTACGGTGAACGGTAGCAATCTCCAATAAATCATTGAAATTTCGAAAATGAAAGTCACGATTCACAAATTAAAAACAGTACACAGGAACCTATACATCTAAAAGAGTTTTACCACAAAAGTATAAAGTTAGGTTAATAACAGGGAAAAATGGGCCACAACAAATTTCAAAAACAATTCCAGTTTTTCGCTAATGTTTCACAGATATTATGATTTTAAATTATGTACAAGTTCTTGGCATGCGGGCGTGTGCTCGGGAAATAACCGGGAGTTGAGTTAGTGCTCGCATTTTTAGGGTAAATTTGCCGCATCTCACGGCATTCGACCGATACTTTTGTTAGACGCTTTATATTTTGAAGAGAGGTGCGGTTGAAACTTCCCATTTAAGAATACTGATCAAATGTAGTGACACTCAACTGTGTTTCAGAGACCTACAGGCATCACCAAACATACAAATGTAATGCACTCGTGTACCCAAATATTCAAATTTGTGCATAACAATAAATGCTCACATGTAAGCTGATAATTTACTTCAAGATGGACATTGTTGAGCTAAATTCTAGGGTCGACATGAATGCTATCGATTGAACGAAATGTTAAAGCTAAACATCTCAAAAGCATTGTGTTTTTTTTTCAAAATTCGACGTCTTTTTTTAAGTTCATGCATGCCTTGATAGGTTAAGAATAATAATTGACTGTATTGAAAGTGACCCACTCAACGGAAGACATTTAGCACAAATGTTGATTTCAAGAATTCACAAACGCTCAACAGTGACAGAATGTTCAAGAGTCAAGTACTACTCCTGAGTGGTCGTGTGGTCGTGGCAAGTATCCTCAAAATCATGTATGTCTCCCCTCCCAAATCTCATTTCACACACCCTTTCTGCTTCTGAATATTTCCTTGAATCATTTCGCTGATTTAAGAGATCCGTTTCTAAATGATTGCTTTTCCGCTTACATCACAGACGCTATTTGCGCCTGTGATTTCATTCTAAAACTCCAGTGAGGAACCTTCCTGAAGAAATGGGGTCTTAAAAAGCCCCATTTACAGAACTCATAAATCGCCTCACGTGTTTGCTCCCGATAATGTGTTTACAACCGAAAATGTGAATACGGCTGTCGAAAGGGAACCGGAGTGAAGTAAAAATAGGGAAATAGGGTAGTGTGTTGTGCAACGTTAGATGCAGCCTTGTGTGTGAAATCTAAATATTGTAGAGCTGATTGGACGTGCAACGTTTGAGCAGATGCAGCTTGGAGTGTGCAGATCTAAATATCACAGAGCTAACGCAATGTGCAGCGTTAGAGCTAGCCAATGCAGCCCTGCGTACGAGCTTGTTCGCATTTAAACACAGTACTGGCACATGGAAGAATCAGCACATCAGTGAATACATACGACAAGTAGAATTTGAGAATTTAGGTATATGCTATATGGTAAATACTTTCATGAGTCAATGCTTCTCACATCTGACGCTGAGTAGCAACAAGATCGGTGCAGCTAAGTGCGTGAGTATGAATTAAGCATTACAGACCTCACTCAATGTTCAGTGCCGCGTTTTGTGTGAGCATGTCTAAATCTCAGGTTGGTACAAAGTAATGTCCGATTTTTAGAAAGAATGTTCAAATTTAGATTAGGTAATTATTTACCTTCTGTAATAAGTGTAATGCATGTGTGTGACTAAACTAAACGATTTTCTTTCTGATTATCTGTTACTCTTTTATTTTCCATAAATATTGGCATTCATGTTTCTCCCATCTGAAGATCAGATTAGAAAATTAATATTCTACTGTTCAAGTTTCATACAAGTGTTAATGCAAGTGCGGCGGTGAAATCTAACCAGAGCATTCATGGGGATGATGTAGTGAATGAAAGAAGTTACAGGAGATAATTTTCTTGTTTTTGAAGTGGCGGTTTCACTTTAAAAGATGAGACCAGGAAAGGTCGAACACGAACACTTGATGTTGATCAGTTGAATGTTCTCGTGTCCGAGAATCCAATTGTTACAACTAGACAAATTTCAAGACAGTTAGACGTGACCCATACAACCTGCTTCTGATCTTCAGATGTTCGAGGACTACGGAATCATTTTATTAGACTTAAGTTAACGACAAGAGAAAAGATTAAAAAAGAGATAAATGTGTATTTTGATTTAACACTTAAATAATTTCCCAAACGAGGCATTTATAAGTTTGCTGAAAGGTGTTATGAGGTAATTGAAAGCAATGAAGAATTTTTAAATGAATAAATATTTCCATAGTCATTGGCTCATTCATTTTTACCCAAGATCTTCAAATTAGACATTACCTTTGCACAAACCGACATTCGGATCACATGCAAGTTGCGGTGACTGGTTTGCTACACATCATTCAGTGTGAATAGACGCAATTGTAAGCTACTATACTCAGACGCATAGAATTAAACTCCGCTTAATATGAGTAAAAAGTGGGCATGAATATTGCCTTGGCAGTATACTAAAATAATCAGAAACGTATCACACTTCCTCATCCAAAACAACAAAATGCGAAATTGCCATTGACGTCAGTGATATCTTTACCACTAAATATTAATACTTATACAACTGACAGACACATGTACTTTCATATGTTGTGAGCCAAACTAGGAACACTGACCCCTAAAATCGTCGTCAGATATAAATGGGAAAATTTATTCGTTTTGGAAGTAGATTTATTAGTTAAATTTAATTCTTTCGCTGAAAACGTGATCCTCACCCGCACACGTTACTCATCCATGCCAAGAATTGAGAAAGTGCTCGAAAAGAAAGTAACACTGATGTACAGACTGACAACGAATCAGTAATATATTTTGTCGATAGTCATTCAAACAAAGGTTTAGATTTTTTTTCAAATACTAAAATTTTCCGGTTAAAGTGATCTGTTGAAATGTTGGATAAACATCCTTCGCTTCTTGCTAAAGAATGGTACGGTGTTTGCACACCTTGAGTGCTGATGATGTTTTGCGTCCGAGCTGATCAGAGCAGAAGGCGGGAACTGAGCTGGAGACTTGAGCTGTGTTCGAGCTGACCAGAGCAGAAAGCTGAAGAGAAATGCCCTGCCTTCTTCAGGAAAGGAATTCTGCCGTTTAGTGCATTTCGTTGTGAGGGTTGAGTGCGAGAGGCCTACTCGAGGGTCCGTCTCCCCTCTTTACTGCCCTCTGGTAAGAATAACTACCCTAACGAGTTCAGAGAACATTATAAGAAAGAGGAAAAACAGAGAACGGAGACAAATAAATTTGGCTTCGTTGTAGTGAATTGGAACTGAACAGGGACAAAAGCAAGTGGGCAAAATGAATTGAAGATTGGTGTAACATTCACCAACTTAGTAGAGAATGAAATCTGCAACGAAAAAACAACTGGCTTCACAAGAATGTTTTTGTTTTGCCCTTAAGGAACAGCGGCTCGTTGTTATAAATAGCAGCCGGCTTGTTACCTGAGGCTTTCTCTCGTCCGCGGAAGAAATACGAGAAAATACAAGGAAATACGCAGGAAGTAACGAAAAAAAGCGCCAGCTCGTGTGCGGTTCATTACGTGACCTAATCAAGGACCCTGTACCTGCTTCATCTGCCGCAAATGTATCCTGGATACCTTGTCTTGTAGAGCAAACTACATAGTGTCGGGGTGTTTTCAAAGAACACTGGGCCATTTAAGCTACCTTGGCAAGTCCTGTTGCGCAACTTAGTCAAAACCATGAAACCATCCGATAATTTCGTACTCAAGTCCTTCCGAATGTATCAACGAGTGTACATTTTCCCATCTAATAAATGAAGTGTAATACAAAAATGAATTCACAAATGCTGATTTGTCTTTCAGACAATCAAACCGTTTCCTGATGCCCATGTTCTTACTACAGTTTCTCACATTCAAGATAACACTGTTAGCATTTTTAGTTATTCAATACATGGTGTTTAGTCAATCAAGAATCACCGTTTTTGATGTGAGCTCTATGTGTTGAAATTCTAAGAGAGCAAACAAAAATAAGCCAAATAGTTCTAGAACAAGCGCCCGTTGTATTTTTTTAACAAGCAAAGTTTTTCCCCCCAAAGACAGTACGCTGGCATTTCATCAGTGAATTGCAAATTTGTAGATTATTCTCATTTTTACATTCGACTGCTCTGTTAATGCACAGCGTTCGGGGTGTCCAGGATAGATATCTATCCAATCTATTCTGCGTAATTTCTTAATGTTGCTCTGTCGGTCGGAAGTTTTATTCGTGAGGCCTGCCCTCAGCGGTAGTGGGGTAGACTAAAGTTTAGGTTAGAAAGTTTTTCCCTCCTGTGTCATGGAGCATGGTACACCCAGGATGGTACACTTTAACAGTACCATTCTACGGATGGAACGGTACTGTTAGGTTATATCAGTTTTGTACAGGCATTCAGAGCTTGTATCATTCGCATCCACTTTTTTTTCGGTTTTCAAGCCCTTATTCGCTTTCGTCTTTGTCGTTTTTCCTCTTCATTCCTAACTTGCTGTTTCTATGACCAGTGTATCAGGGACGGGAACACACCTTGTGCATAGATTCCACTTGTATTTTTGTCCAAACAAAACGGTCTCTTCTCTTCCCTCTGTGAAAACATCGTTGCAATAAAAACGGAGTCTTATACTAACTGCAACTCTAGTATTCTTCGTCAAGACAATTAGGAAACATTTTCTTTCATCTATGGCTTATTTTTTCTATTCTTTCTATTATTTAAATGTGTTAATCGTCGTATTTTTTAAAAGGATTGTTGTCACAAACTCCTAAATGTATAAATTGTTTCTCTCAGTGATGATATGTTCCTTAGGTAATCACGCAATTAGCAATTCAGAAGGGTACACGAGATCTTAATGTACGTGCCTGCTGATGGTCGCAAATGGCATAGAAAATTCATCTCCTCTCTTTTCAAAGCACACAGATATTTTTACACTTGTAATAAAGTAAAGATTTTATTACAAGAACGTCATTAGATAGTACTTGACACAATCAGCAAATACTACGCGATTGTCCTAAGTTCACGCTATGACCTAAGAGAAATACACATGAACTTAATCGAAGGAAACAGAATTGTGAAAGACAACTCATCTTTGTGCTCAGAAAAGACTTAAAGAACCGCCAGACTCTTAGTCAATGAGTAAGCAGAAGCTAACTTGGGGTTTAAGGACTCCCTTGTTTAGTCACTAGCGATATACAGTGGGAAGTGAGAGAGTTGTTTCAAAAATTAAATAATTGCCCAATCGTGATGCTTTAAATGAATTTATTGGGGTTACGAAGACAGAGTCTTTCCCTCTATACTCTAGCCGATGGGATTGGCAAGCCCTGGCATATGCGTGATATTCCGTCCCTCAAAGTACTCCGACGAGGACAGGCACATCAGCATTCCATCTCAAGTGATGCTCAGGAACCATCTACATCTCCGAGGAGAACTAGCTACCTAAGATTGGCTGCAGGACAATCCGCTTGAGCCTCCTAATTTATCAACAGAGCTCTCCGGGGTACTGCCTATGTCTATCGGTGGCTAGGTAAGCCAGGCAGAGAGGAACAGTCTAGGTCTTTCGTTCGCGTTTGATCGACTTGAGAGAAAGGGTGAAAAACATCCCTAAGTACGAGCAATTCTGCATGAATTAATTACTATCCTAGGAATGAATACCTTTCATGAAATTCTCTTAAACCTGCTAACTCCTAACAAGATGAAAAGAGGTTAAACTTCCGCAATACACAAATTAGAAAGCTGGTGGTAAATATATCTCTAAATACGGATGACCCAAATTCTTTCTGTTCGCAAACGTAATTGCGCAGGCGTGTCGCAATGCATGTTCCGTAGCTGAGAAATATTCCATAATAGATCATTGGGAAGAAATCATAACACACAACAAAAGGCATCTACGACTGAGAATGACCGTCGTGTGTTTTATTTATGTTTCGTGTCACGCTCTTAAGAATATATAGGAAGAAATTAGCACGGGCGGTCTTGGTTTGAGCTCACTGGTAAATTAATACTCATTTTTGCTGTACAAGTACAATATAACAAGTCACTTTCAAAAATTTAGTGAGATCCAGAGCCTCATATACTCGAGTCCGTATCATGGATACCGAGTTCGGAGGGGTATTGCATCTTACAATATACATACACAAGCTCGCAGTTGCTTTGAGTAATGCTAAATTTTTGTATGTAGGATATGGGACAAATGGCTATAACTACTTCTATTGCGGCTCAAAATTACTGTATTCTAAGTGTTCATTACTGTCACAAGAAAAATAAGTTTCCTTTGAAATAAGCTTCAGCATGGAAACTCCATTCGAACGAAAATTTGTTCATGAAAGGTATTGAATCCCGTCATTTTTGACGGGCCGTGAACGCTTGTTATTTTACTGTCTCTTTGGTATTTCGATGAAACCGAAAGATGGAATGAGAACCAAAAATAAGAAATGAAGACACCCATGCTGGTGGTCGCGGTTGTGCGGTACGCAGGCATCCTCAGCGAAAGAAGAATGGTGAGGCTTACCGGACTTCACATCTAAACCCACAACAGACTCCTGCAAAAGATGTTGCTAATTCTGCAATGGGCAGCTTAGGAGACCCCTGAAAAGTGCTAGTTCCCTTAAAGTACACTGAAACATCAGTGTTCCGTCTCTAGTGTAGCTCAGGAGTCTTGGAAATCTCCAAGGAAGATTAAATTCCCAAAATGTACTGTCGGATAATCTCATACAACGCTTATCTATGGGCAGGCCATGCTAACTACATGAAAAAAGTATTTGAAGGTAAATTTTTTGACACTCAAAAAAGCCTAGGCTTGGAAGTAGCCAACAAGCACAAGCCAAGCATTCGTTCTGGGTATGATACAGTGATTGCTTCACATTAGACTACAATGCTTCACATCAGAATATAATTTTTAACATCAAAATACAATGATTCACACCTACGTCATAATAACGACCATAAAACTAGACTTTCAAAAGATGCGACAGCGTCATGAAAAAGATAAGGCCCTCTTAATTCTCCGTCTATAACGCGAGAGCCGGGAGAAGCTTTCTGTTTAATGGCGTTGCTTCTGTTTGAAGACCGTAGGTTAATTGTGAAACTTCTGTGCCGTCAGGTCAGGAGGCTCCTCCTCCCAACTTATATTGAGGCCGGGCCGAGTTTTGAGGCGCCCTTTGTGAAGCCTGGCCTGAAAATCGACTGATCTCACTCCTCGCTGAGTTTCGCTACACCAGAGGTATTGGCCGTCTGTGTTTCTGCTGGTGGTGTTCTTTTGGCAGCGTGCTGTGTAGCTCTGTTGCTGCTGTGTAGTCCGCTCTGTGTTACTCTGTTACTGCTGTGTGGTCTGCTCTGTGTAGCTCTGTCACTGCTGTGGGGTTCCGCTCTGTGTCACTCTGTCGCTGCTGTGTGGTCCGCTCTGTGTAGCTCTGTCACTGCTGTGTGGTCCGCTCTGTGTAGCTCTGTCACTGCTGAGTGGTCCGCTCTGTGTAGCTCAGTTACTGCTTTGTGGTCCGCTCTGTGTTGCTCTGTCAC
>JACJUY010000479.1:122175-194173 GCA_014220935.1 Platorchestia sp. MABIK | reverse complement strand
AAAGTGACACTCGAGGCAAGTAGCAGGCCAATACTGTACCGAAAGTGACGCTCGAGGCAAGCAGCAGGCCAATACTGCACCGAAAGTGACACTCGAGGCTAGCAGCAGGCCAATACTGTACCGAAAGTAACACTCGAGGCAAGTAGCAGGCCAATACTGCACCGAAAGTGACACTCGAGGGAAGTAGCAGGCTAATGCTGCACCAGCAACACGTCCAGTTGTGTGAGCCTCACTGAGAGTCTCTTTTTAATCTCCTACAAAGAAGAAACTGCGTAAGTTACTCTCGCCGTCTAGCTACATTTCCTTTCGAGGAGCACGTGCTTTACTTTTGCTAGATTGTGATCAATATGTGAAGTGTGATCCTCTGAAGCGTGATCAATGTGTGGAGTGCAATTCACTGAGATATACAGAGTGTGGGTCACTGAAATTTCACGTTAAACTTTTATCAGCGATGTCGACTTCCGCTGTTCAGCTGAAAGTTTGCAGCAATGAATGGAGTCACGATTGCAGTTTGGGGGGTTTGATGATATCTCAGGAGTAGCATATCTATCCATGTTAAAATTTCCGAATCTTAAAATACTGAAAATTTTGAATCAAATCGGAATGTTTACATTGGCTCGTGAATTTTGCTCATTATTGTTCTTTATTTTTTCTAAGTGTAATAATTTTAAAATTCAGTTATGTACAAGCTTTTAACGTCTTAGGTACGACTTTCTGTAGACGCCAATTTATAAGTTTCAGCGTCGTGGTCTCATTTTTACGGGGGATTTTTACCGCTATAGCACTAACCCAGAGGTTTTACTACGTAACTGAAGTTAGTTGATTGTACCTCAAGAGGAAATTTATAACAGGAGGGAGTGTTGCTCAGTTATGTCGCTCCGTAACCTTGTTTTTGACTCGCTTTGAACACTACCTTTTTTTACTCGATCTTCCAGGATGTGAGTGCAATCCCTAACCGTCAAAGCCTCATAACTTATTTAGTGAAAAATGTAAATTATTTGACGAAGATTCCTGCGTCCTACTTGCTACATTCGTCATGATAGCGTCAAATTGATGTTCAAACCACGTCCGATCGCTCCCGCAAGTATGTAGATGCTCAGTGTGCTGTAGAGCCTAAATCTTTGCGGCATCAAAGGAAACAAAGACTTCGGCAATAGAATATTGCTTCAACGTAAAGTCCTAAACATACCGCTTGCTGATTAAGAGGCACTTTCTGAAAACAGTTTTTTCATAGTTGATGATAGGTTGGACACAATTCGAAATGAGCATATGTGAAGTGTGGTTAACAACTGGAAATTAAATGTAGATAGAGACAGTGTAGAGTACCGATCGTAAGGTGAATGTGTCACAGTCTTATCGAGAGAAAAGACTAAATACTTTACTTCTGCTCAGGTAGGAATTACAACGATGAACTCTCACATTGATCGCAATTGTTCTTGTTGTGTTTGTACTAGATTCAGTTATAATTTTTTTTTGTTTTCTTTTTACTGAATATCCCTAACACTTTGCTTAGCGTATTCATGCATTGCATTTTGATTACGGTATTATACAGAACTTATTGTATTAACTACATATTAAAATCGTCTTAAGCGATACTTAGCATTCATGGGCAACTTACTTTTGGAAAACACGCAAAAGTTTAATTTGTTAATTTTTCTGCTTTCTGATAGTACCCAAAACCACTCCCACAGTAACTCTTAACCTCACCGAATAATAGAATCTTATATCAAAAGAAAACGAAGGCTCGAAAAACAATGAAGCTAGAGTAACATCAGAGCTTATCCGTTCAATTTCAAGGCCGGCTTGGCGATCACATGGCCTGCAAAGACTTGGAAGCGCTTTACGAAATAGAATCAAGCATCTATAACTTTGAATCAAGATGAGGTATTTTCAACGGATAGAAAACTAAACAGAAGGACAAATTGATTCTGCTATAGGAAGGAAGTTTTACGAGAGCGATGCATGAAGAGTGCTCAGTGAATGAGGCGCACGACCCATCTGACGAACGGAGGGCAGACTTGAGGGTACAAAGGCGGCACTTAGAGCTTAACAAAACTGAAGTAGAAGTTGATCTAAGAGCCGAAATGAGCCAACGGAGCCTAAAAATAAAAAAGAAGGTGAAGAGGAAGCTGGTGCAATGAGAACCAATGTAAGAAGAAGAGCAGCGTAAAATGTACTGAGTTGTTAATTTAAGAACTTATGATTCCATGGATAAGCGTATTTCAAATTTTGTATTAAATTTAGAATACACACATTCAACTTTAGTGCAGTTCATTCTTGACAATCCTTATTTATTGTTCACCTCAAATAGAATGTGATTTTTAACACCGTGATGTCATTTACTGACGTGGGATTAACTATACATCTAATTTCTTTAGTGTATTACCTGATAAACAGAATGAGAAGTATTACATCACGTATCACTATTTTTCATTTCTCCAGCGCAAAGTTTCATCATTCATTGAGAAGAGAATACCTCAGAATTTTGCAGACACATTTAACAGCCCGCGAATTCTAGTTGAGCTTAAAAATATTTATTACCCAATCCTCAAACCGGAGAAAGCAGTGCAATTAGCACAGATATAAGACTCTTCGTTACTCTAATTCGCTATATACACTTCACAAGAAAAATATAAATGTTATCTCATCATCACCCCTACGTATAAATATGAATACATTTTTTTTCCGATTTGAGCATCACTATCGCTTTCATTTTTGACATCATGAGTTGCATTTTTAGGTGTCCGATGCGAAAATTTTTTGGGTAAGGATCACTAGTCCCGCGTTTAGACACCACGGGACGACGCTTTTACCGCAACAACAAAGAATTATCCGATTTTTTAAGTCGAGAACTTCTGCTGAATGTGTTTATATTGTTGTTTTTCCGTTATAATTTCCAAGGGAACTTTGAAACCTCCCGATGTTCTATGCCATAAAAAATTCAAAGTCACTTCTTGACGTAACCGTTACTTTCCTCGAGCGGTGGCCGTCGATACTTTCTGACAATAATTGAGGAACAGCATAGGCCCTAATAGGAAATGAAATATCGAAGTTAGTGACAGCCTTAGAGCCTTACTGATAGCTTTCATTAGGTCAGAAACAATCAACGCGGACAACAAAAACTGGGAATTGCTTCATAATGGCGGACGGTTTTGAACTTCAACAGATCATCCTGGTCTTCCTGAGTCGAGAATCATGAAGGGCCGTCTGGGAGAGAAAGTTTTCAAATTAGGCACCCAAGGCAGGGGTCGTCAAAATTTCAAGACCTCTCAATGAACTCTATATGAACTTTATGCTCTTCGCGAGCGTGATTGGCATTCAAGAGTACAAAAACTGAGCGCTGACGAGTTTTTCGTGAATTTTGGGGGTAAAAATTCGGGCAATAAGAGACCTGGTGCATTTTCTAGGCAGACCTTGTTTATTTTGCCACCTGAATTTCACGTTTGACACAAATGTACTTTAGGTTAAAATAAACACGATGAACTATTTTCGATGTGGATTATATTATTCAAATTTGATGATCATTCAACGCTCCCCATATTTTGCAGGGTTCTATAATGTAATTCATTCAATAAAAAAGAGAGAACCAGGAAAATGGTGTAAAACATTTTTCATTGAAATGTATTCTCGAGGCTGTAAAAGACTCGTAAAAAATGGACGTTTCGAGCCTTCGCTCATCATCAGCAATACGAATTCGAACAAAAAGTCATCTGTGAAATAAAAAAGCAAACAACTTAAAATAATGTGTGACGTTACTTATTGACTAGAGATAAAGGAAATGAGCTAAGATGATTATTTAAAACAGGTTTCGTTTTAAAAATGAACAGAGACTCTAAAATGCGCAATTCCGAGCGCAACTTTGCCCTGGCTATGACTTTGAAACTATTTTTCTTGACTGCTGTGTCGCATTCAAAAGCATGATTTCGGATGGCTGAGTTGGATGGGCTTGCTAAAATGTTTCCCGTCCGGTGACTCCTACCTTGATGCTCGGCAATCCTACATCCCAGAGTACGGGTAGTCATGCCCACATACTCAGATGCACAAAGTGCACAACTATTGTCGCAAATCCAGCCTTGCTCCTAACCAAAGTCCCGTGCAAGACAACCCATATCTTGCATACTTAGGGACTGGGTCTGCTTTTATAACAAACTGGCCTAAAAAGTAAGAACGCTGACTATTTATGACGAGCGGGGCAATGGTGGGAGTGCTTCACTTTCCTGGCGACCTTAATAACCTTGGACATGCATAAAATGTTCGTTTGTCTTTACGAGCGAATCCGAAGCCTCAGCTACGGATCCGAGCGAAGTTGAGGAGGGGCCTTCGCGGGTTGCTTCCTCAGATGACAACGAGAAGTGGTCCGGGGCGCATGTCTACAATGTGCTCTGAACTATACCGGCCCCGCTTCAGGGACGCTTAATCCTTGACAGCCGGCTTTTTGTGAAGAAATGTTCACCGGAACATCATCTTCGAAACTCTGTGAGTCGAGGTGAGCATTCTCTTCTATTGTCCTACTTGTCATAAAGTTTTTGTTATCGCAGCGTGTACTGCCCCGTTCCGGGTGTCAGCTAAAGACTATGTTTCCTGTGCCAGTTAGTTCTGGAAGTTTCTCGCCGCAGAAGCGGGTTGGCGAGACACTATATATGTATATTAGGGAGGCCTGCATCTCAGTAGGAAGTCAGGGAGGCCTGCAGCTCAGTTTGGGAGGCCTGCATCTCAGTAGGGCGTATTGTATGGCCTTCCTAAATTTCACAAAGCGAACTTCGCGGTTAATTTCCAGTACCGACCAATTTTTTCGGCGATTAAACACTCCGAGTTAGACTTTGTCTAAATTCCTTGTTCCGATATTGAGCCCAATAACTCAAAATGAATACACGGTCAGGAACTCTGTGGAGTTTGTGAAGGATACAACTTCAGGACAAAATGCTAGTCAATTTTTTATGTGCTCTTTTGATGTTGAGAACCTTTTTACAATCGTTCCATTACGTGGAACTATAGAAATATGCTTGCAACACTTGTTCACTACACCTCAGTCTGTTGTCTTAGAGCTAACGAAAAAATTGGTTCGAAATTTTTTAGAACTAGCAGTCATGAACACGTATTTTATATTCAACGGAAAGTTTTACAAACAATTAGAGTATCTAGGTATGGGTCTCTCACTTTCTCCAACCTTTGATAATATCTTTGTGTTTTGGGGAAAAGAAATGGTTGGAAGAATGTCCTGAATTATTTAAACCTGTTTTTTATAGGAGATACGTTGATGACACCTTTTTACTTTTTCGGGACCAGGCTCATGCTCCGCTATTCTTAAACTACCTCAACAGCAAGCATAGAAACATCAAATTTACGATAGATTGTGAAGTGGGTGGCAAGCTTTAATTTCTGGATTGTCAGGTGCATGAAGAGGGGGATAAATTTGAGTGTTCCGTGTTCAGAAAAAATTGTTTCACAAGTTTAGGAACTAGTTTTTACAGTTTTTCATCCTTCATTTTTAAACTGAATTTCACCAAAGTTTTATTATGCCGTGCTTTTAATGTGTGCAGCTCTTATCGGTTTCTACACGAGGAATTTTCCTTTTTGAAAGTGTTTTTAGGAATAATGGATTTTCTCGTGGTTTTGTCGAATCTCAAATTAGGATGTTTTTAGATTTGAAATATGCAAATGTTCCGGACTTTCAACAAGCAGCAGACTCTGTACGAACGCTCTCTTTATGTTTCCCTTACTGTGGACCTCAGTCAGAATTAATAAAAAAACAAATACTGGAGCTACTACAAAAATAGTTCAGCCATGTAAAATTTAGATGGTCAATATTGATTTTAGGCCTTTCACAGAAATTATTAATTCCGTTCCAAAGAATCACTAAATGAACACATTTAAAAACGTTTTACATGAATGACATTCTGCTCGCTGATGCGTTATTTTCGAGCTAAAACAATAATTACGTTCAGATTGGAATAACATTATATGGTCGGTTGCTTAGTCGCCGCATTGTTGGGCCACGCCCACTTTTCTGGCGGGACACGCCCACTTCTTGGCGGGAAATTAACATGGCTCGGTTTGGGTGAGTTAAGGTGAGCTATTTTAGGTGGATTTATGTTATTTTAGGTTAGTTTATTTAACTAACCTACCATAACCTACCCGAACCTCACCCATCGTTACGTTAATACCGTATTAAAGCGTATTTGCGTGTCCGTTCCGTCACTTTTACATACGACGTTCTTATAGCTTCAAAGTTGAATAACTCGCAAATAACGCATCAGCGAGCAGAATGTCATTCATGTAAAACGTTTTTAAATGTGTTCCTTTAGTGACTCTTTGGAACGGAATTTTTAATTTCCGTGAAAGGCCTAAATTCAATATTAACCATTTAGATTAATATTAATCAATAATTACAAAATTGAATAATTTTTTAGGTTCAAGGATATACATCCTACTGAGATGCAGGCATCCCTAATAAACAAATTTAGTTGTGCACTTTGTGCATCTGAGTATGTGGGCATGACTACCCGTACTCTGGGATGTAGGATTGCCGAGCATCAAGGTAGGAGTCACCGGACGGGAAACATTTTAGCAAGCCCATCCAACTCAGCCATCCGAAATCATGCTTTTGAATGCGACACAGCAGTAAAAAAAAAATAGTTTAAAAGTCATAGCCAGGGCAAAGTTGTGCTCGGAATTGCGGATTTTAGAGTCTCTGTTCATTTTTAAAACGAAACCTGTTTAAATAATCATCTTAGCTCATTTTCTTTATCCCTAGTCAATAAGTAATGTCATTCCTTTTTTTTACGCTGTTTTTTTTTTAATTTTACAGATGACTTCTTGTTCGAATTCGTATTGCTGATGATGAGCGAAGGCTCGAAACGTCCATTTTTTACGAGTCCTTTACAGCCTCGAGAATACTTTTTAATGAAAAATGTTTTATACCATTTTCCTGGTTCTCTCTTTTTTATTGAAAATTCGAAAATACAGTAATTCATTCAGTAGATAGATTAGATATTCATCTTGGTTTGGGCCATGTCTTAGCCTAAACCCGCAAATTTTTTTAAAATTTTGTACACAAGAAGGTCATCTCTATATTTGTGTAGCTAGTTAGAATAGGGAAACTTGAGCGTTCGTGTTTGTATTTGTGTTCTCGTGACTGATGATCGCTGCTATGAAGATTGTGGTGGAGCGACTTTACTGGTTTGCATGCCCGGCAACTTGTCAGGTCTATCTATTTCATTGAGCGCAGCTGGTCTAAACGTTCAACACGATCGCTTTTTTTAAACGGTAACAAACGTAGGGATCTAAGTGTCCAAGCATCTCACAACAATGATTTACAAGGCCGAGTTTTTTTTTTTACTTCTTTGTTGAGGAGACAAGAATCAGGTGAGGAATGAATTAAAGGTTTCAATGACTAAATATCTTCAATATGAACTCGAAGTTATTCGTTCATGATGAAAACCGTTGCCGTCATTCCAAAACTATTTACAGCTGCATCACAAGCCTGAAGAGGTGCACGCGACATGCAGGTCCTGCTGCCTTCTGCAGTTACGTTGAGTCTCCCTATCAGTTTTCAGCCAACACCACGGAACGTTCGGGCGTGCTTGATATTCGAAGTCGTACGAGATTTCAGAGGAGTTCTTTCTCGGTACGCTTCTTTTTTTTTTTGTTTAGCAATGTTATGCTTGTTTATGTGACGTTAAAGTTGTTTTAAGCATGAGAATTGCTCAACACCAACACATGAAGAAAATTTCTGAGAGGTGGGAATAACACGAAGCTGTCATGATACCAAGAATAATTTGAGATGAGTGGCATCATTTCGATGCAATGAAAAAGCGAAATTCACTACATGTTGATTAATTCTTTCGCACACTGAACTGCTTCGTTAGAAAAATTAAATTGAAAGTCGTAGTATAGATTTGTCTTAGAAATTCCTGTGTAAACTGATGTTGACTCTGGTTTTAACAATGTTTAACGTTAGCAAGTGACGCACTGAATTATTCTATTAAGCTCAGTAACAGCGCAATTACCAAGGCACAGAGCATCTCAAATGGTTCAAGTAAATCGATCATGTAAGCTCCTCAAGGTAAGCGCATGTATTATCGGGCAGCCAGAAGGTACAATGTCAGTTTAAGCGTATTTCAGATCCAATCCTATTATTTTTTAAGAATGTTTTGCAGCTGAACTTAAATTTGACAGTTCCTTAAACAACTAGAATTCAGGTTCATTTTGACATACACTTGTTTCACTGATCAGCCTCAAGGAGGAATCAAGTGTTCATGGTTAGTGTTCAAGGAAACGCTGTTTATCTAAATTTTCTACAAGCTCTCCATATACTCGCTCATTTGTATACATAAAACACCGATTGATGATGACAACAGAGAACTCAAACAATGATTAACTGCACAAGGTGGCTGTCATGATCATTTAACCAGAAATAAAAATAACTTAATGCTTACTTATTATTCAAAATCTCGGTCACAACACAGTATCCTCTTCACTGTAACTAAGAATTGGAACAAGCCCTGATGAAATCCGTGGAAAACGTTTTTACAAGGCTTTCAAAACAAATTTTGAATCCCTGTTATGGAAATTTTAATCATATAAGGTAATCAAAACAAACTTTTTCTGCCATATGACTCATCTTGATGGGGTAATTTGTCTTGATTAATGACATAGATCTTCAGTCTGTTCCTAGTTTTTTTCTAGAACATACTGTTCCCATCTAGCCTACATAAAATGTCTTTGCATAATTAAGCATCGAATCTTGAGGGAACCAATTTATTGATCAGTCTAGTGTGCCCCTAGGTGAAGGAAATTAGGTTAAACATAATTGCACACCTAAAAATAGCGTTGATGAGAGGATACCCTAGAAGTCACTGAATTTATTCGGGCCTACAAGTAGCTATGCTATAATTTGTCCATTGTACTAGACTTATGGCCGCCGTCACACGAAGACCAAATGGCAACGTTTCGTCCCAGCCGTCTACATAGCGGTACCATCCGGTCTGTCTAGCGCAACGAAACCGTCAGATTTCAGCCATGAGCTACGGTGCATTTTTGGTACGGGTATGGTCATCATTTGGAAACCAAAACGTGGAGAGCTGGGTTGACGCGTACTTATTTGCTAGTATTTAGGGATTATATCTTTTTCCAGACGCAGCAAATAGGTACGGGATGGGCCAAAAATAACTCACCCTTTTAATTTGCTGACGAATGGAAAACTTTGTTTTACTTAGAGGAATAAAATTTTCATGGTATTTTTCGGTCTCCTATTTACTCAGCCAGCAAATTAGAAGGATCAGTTACCACTGGCCCACCCTGCATAATCCAGAATCCTGAAGCGTGTGACAACTCTCTTCATAATTCCGTCAATCTACCCGATCAAATTGGTTACATAGCACTACGGATTGGTCATCGTGTGACGCCGCCTTAAGAAACAATCTTCTGCCGTATCACTTGTGGTAAATAGATTGTTCAAATTGATTAAGTAGCTTAAATTGTTTAATTGTGTAAGTCGATACTCGTACACGTCACATCTTTCATCGTCTTTCAAATGCCTTAAAATTAGCGCTAGCACGAAATAATGGTTTCGCCGGGTCAAAATGATGGTTTCTTTATTTCACAAACATCGTTAAATCAATACTTTGTGCTAAAACACCAGGGGTCTCTTCAAATTTATAAATGAATAAATTTATATATTTTTGTGAGTAATTTCTCTTATGTTAATATAATGGGAATCTCAATTGACCACATTTAACTTGGTTGGTCAATCTTGGTTGGTTGGTCCGTCTCTTTTTCACGCCTTTAAAGAATGCTTAATGACCGTATCTGTGATACGAGTTTCACCAGAGCAAGAGTACAAAAATATTTAAATCGTGGGTACTATTGAGATGAATATATTTGTTTTTCATCCACATCCAGAAAATTCGTCTAAAGAAAATATCGAATCCCGTCATTTTTGACAGGTCGTGTACACTAGTGTAGAATAATAGCTGTCATCATCCTAGAACCCTCGATCATTTCCTATCAAAGGCGAGAGCTCTCAAGCAGTAAGCCACGATTACGACGTTGATTCTAGGACACAATCAACAGTTATGTGTTTAGTATCAAGAATACGAGCTCATTATGACCAGGGCGCAATTAACGAATTTTGAGTATCTAAGAGAGAAGTTCATTAAAACTAACGCTCAATTCCGCTTTGCACGCGAGGACTGTTGATATGGTTCGGTAATTTCCGGTTCGAGAGCTCGCCAAGTTCAAACGAAAGTGAATCTTAAGGCCCCCTCACACGTACAAATATGTCCGCAGACAATCTGAACTGAGTTTGGTCTGACGGTCTCAAGACCCCGCACACGATGCAAACAACACACCTAAAACTTGACGAAGACTGGCACACACTTCAGTATGTCAGTAGCAGCTAGGCGGAGAGCACGCACAAGAAAGGCGGCTCCAGACGGCGAGTTCGTACAGTTGATGGGATTCGCTTTAATTGAAATGAATTAAAAAAAAAAGAAATGTAAAAGCTCCTTCAAAATGCGCTAAAGAATTGTTCCTAAAAAGTAATGAATATACAAATGGGAAAGTGCTTAATGGAGTGCGCAAGGAGGGAGAGAGGCAGAGTACTGGCGTGCACCACCCACGAAGGCTGGATGGACACTGACGTGGTGTCGAGGTTTGCAGCCGGTCGCTCCAAAATTATCAAGCATGGCTCATCTGCCTCATACAGTCTGTGCCAACCTGAAATGAGCGTACAAACTCACGAATTCGGCACCAGTTCAGATATGTCTCCAGACATATCTGAACTGGTGCTGAATTCGTGAGCTTGTACGCTCATTTCAGGTTGGCACAGACTGCATAAGGCAGATGAGCCATGCTTGATAATTTTGGAGCGACCGGCTGCAAACCTCGACACCACGTCAGTGTCAAGCCAGCCTTCGTGGGTGGTGCAAGCCTGTATTCTGCCTCTCTCCCGCCTTGTGCACTTCAGTAAGCAATTTCACATTTGTATATTCACTACTTTTTAGGAACCATTCTTTAACGTATTTTGAGCGAGCTTTTACATCTCTTTTTTCTTATTCATTGCACTATAGCGAATCCCATCAAGTGTACGAACTCGCCGTTTAGAGCCGCCTTTCTTGTTTGTGCTCCCTACCTAGCTGCTACTGACATACTGAAGCGCGTGCCAGTTTTTGTCGAGTTTGCAGTGTGTTGTTTGCATCGTGAGCGGGGCCTTGAGACCGTCAAACCAAACTCAGTTCAGATAGTCTGCAGACATATTTGTACGTGTGAAAATTAGACTGGGCTCTCAACATGCTTTAAAAATAACTCAGTGCGTCACTTGTAAACGTAAAACATTGGTTTAAGGTGGGTACGCACCTTACTGCAAACTTGACATGTTTACTTGCGCAAGTATTTTGTACAAGCAAACTTGAGGGCCTGTAGGACAAGACTTGCGCAAGTATTCGACTTGCACAAGTCACTTGAGACATGATTGAATTTTAATCCTGTAAACATGCGCAAGTCTCACTTGTGCAAGTGAAACGTAGCATGTGTACCAAGGAAGCTGCAGACTTGACAACAGCATGGTCAGTAGCAACATAGTCTTCCTAAAGAGAAGAAGTCTTGTGACCTTAAAACAGCAAATTGAGAATTGCTCGAAGATTTTATTCTGGAATACGAGAATAATCCATGTCTTTGGCAAAATCGTCAGATTAACATCATAAACAGAAAAGAGATGCAGAATATAACAGATTAGGAAGAAATTTTAATCTCATTGATAAGAATGCGACTAATGTTGCAGTTGGAAAGAAGACCAATTGCTATCGAACTAATTACCGAAAGGAAAAGAAGAAAGTTGCCTAGTCCCATCATTCCGGAGCTGGAACTGTCAAAATTTACGAACCCACATTGTATTTTTACTTTTTCTCCACTTCTTAGACGACCAGGAAACGCTCAGAAGTTCGTCATCCAACTAAAACAACTCACAGGCAAGTATACCTTTATTTTAAGTTGGTACCTAGGGTAAAGTTACTGTAAGCGGACGCTGTGCAATTTTTAGCGGCTAACATTTCAATAAAAATTTTAACGATTGCGTTTCTTCAGTAATATGTAGAGAATGAACAACTTTTGAACCGTATAGTTATTCAAAAACTAAAATTTTCTCGAGAAAACTGGTGTTATTTTCGTATTTTACAAACGAAAACCTGTAAATAGGGGCATAAATAAAATTGATTTTGGTGTCTTCTACCAAACATAAAGAGCCACCCGTTATTTTCAAATGAAGCTATTTAAAATTCTACTTGACAGATTTTTCTAGTTAAGATTACCACTTTCATTGTTTCACGTTATAGGTACACAAACACATTTACTCGTTTTTCAATTGTAATAGCCTGAACAAATCATTCACCATCACAATAGGTACGTGATAGTTAGTTCATAATACTTTCAATATGCAAAGCTTTGTTGCCAAGGCCTTTGCCCTTCATGTTTGAAGTAGTCCATGAATTCTTTTCGGACTTGTTTTGCGTTCGATGTTAGATCGCCAGCAATATGAGAACTTTGTAAAGAGCCATATGGGAAGTATCTGATGTTAGTCCAGGACTGACTTGGCCATTATCCAAGTCCTCGGTAGCTAGACTATCCGGTGGTGCTTGGGGTTCACACACAGTTGACATCAAATAATTATGCAACGCTACAGTTGCCTTTACTACTTCATCATTATGGTTAAATTCTAAATTGATGGCGGTGTGAAAAATTCTAAATCGTGCTATTAAAATTCCAAACACGTTCTCTACTATCCTTCGTGCTCTAGATAATCGGTAATAGAATATCTCTTTATCGGTACAGTTTAAATCAGCCTGTTTATAGGACTTTAACATGTCAGTTCTCAGTGGGAAAACATTGTCTGCAAGGAATACATTCGGCAGTTTACGTCTACCGCTATCCTCTTTTTTTTCGGGATGTCAAGTGAATTATCTTCTAGTTGTCTGAAAAAAACTGTATTCCGCAGAACACCTCCGTCTGAGACTCTGCCATTCGTTCCAAAATCATATAAAATGAATTTATAATTTGCGTCTGCAATGACAAGGAGCATTATACTATGTCTTTGCTTGTAATTATAAAAAAATGAGCCACTTCCAGCAGGGGGTTTGCTCTCGACATGTTTTTCATCCAGGCAGCCGAGGCAATGTGGAAAATTCCACCTCTTTTAAAAATCTCTTGATACAGTGATCCAATCATCTTCACTTCGTGGGACCTGAATTAACTGATAAGTAATTAATAAACTTCAAATATTGTCATAATTAACTACATGTATGTATTTTGAGGAAGAAAATGAGCAAGAAGTTGAACCTGACTTCCAGGACCCTGTTGAGGACAGTGGGCCGCCTACACCAACAACGGAAAACTCATGTAGTCCAGTCGAAGAAATCCCTCTTGCAGCAAATCCGAAAAGAACCCTTGCAAGGCCTATTTAAAGGAGCAATGACAAATGTGACTCCGTGTTGGAGACCATTGAACAGCACTTCAAGAACCCCAAACCGAGAGAAGATCGGTACGATGTTTTGGGTAAAACTGTGGCTCTAAAAATTAGAGACATAGTACATAACATGCAGAGACTACTAGCAGAGAAAATGATCAATGACGCACTTTTTATGGCAGAAACAGGCCAGTTGGCCATGGCCCATTCCATTCGTGAGTGTGCCAATTCCATTTGTGAGATTTATATCTTTTATTTGGTACCTACGTATTCATGAATCAAAAGCCAAAATAAGAATCAGAGGACACAGTTAAATTCATCCTACTTCGAAACAGCCAACAAGAATACGAACTGGACAAAGGAACAATTAGCTTTCAAACGCACTGCATACTTCTTTCATGGAAGGAGCATTGTCTTAGCCCAGCGAAGGTTTAAAAGAGAATACAACCTGCGAAGTTCTCTGTCAAAGAAGGTCATTTAAAATGCGTAAAGAATTTAGCCAACATCTGGCGGAGAAGAAACAGGAAGGACAACTCTGCAACGTTACTGTCGGATTGAATGTTGAAAAATCCAAGGAGATTGTGGAAAGGAATCCCAACATCAGTCTTAGGCACCTGTCACAACAGTTAGAGATGAGTCATTGTTCTGTTCAAAAGATTTTGAAGAAAATGTTATCAATTCATGCGTATAACGTCAAAATGTGTCAAAAGTTCCAGGACACTGATTTTGAACGAAGGAAGAATTTCGATGATAGGTTCTTGGAGAAGGAGGAAGAGGATCCTGAATTTCTTAAAAACTTGCGTATGTCGGACGAGGTTCATCATTTCAGTTTGAACGAATGTGGAAACAAAGAGAGCATGAGATTTTGTGCCAATTAAAATCCTATGGAGCACATGGAAACTCCACTTCATTCAGAAACGGTAACTGTTTGGTGCGGTTTCACGGAGAATGGCATTATTGGTCCCTATTTCGTCGAGGTCAATAACTGCCAAGCAGTAACTGTTAACGGTCCGCGATATCACATGCTAAACACCTTCATAATTCCTGCAGTGAACACCATGAATCATGCAAATCTTTACTTCCAGCAGGACGGGGCAATATGTCATACCACAAGGGATAACATGGGCATCCTGCGTACCCAGTTTCCCGGAAAGTTGATTTCAAGATTCGGTGACGTTGAGTGTCCTGCAAGGTCTCTTGATCTATCCCCATTGAATTTTTTCTTGTGGGGATATCTAAAGGCAAGGATTTATCGTGATAAACCGACGGATCTGACTCAACTCAAGGATGCCATCATCTAAGAAATAAAATTGATCGGTTCCACCCTTGCCAGTGCTGCAATGAGAATCATGCGAACACTCGCCCAATATTGCTTGCAGTCGAGTGGACGTACATGAAGAATGTCATCTTCAAAAATTAGCCTAAATAAAAGATTTAAATCTCAGGATTCTACTGCTGTTTTGTTTTCAAAAATCCGCTCATTGTATCGAAAGTTATTGAAGATTTTTTCGGGTCCCGTATTTAAAAAACCTTAGAAAGTTTTGAGAGTTAGAGAGTTCAGAGAGTTTTTAGAGTTTTTAAAATTAAAAACATTAAGTGGCTTACGTGTATTATCGGATACTTTGGCCTAGGTATGATATTTTCGTCTCCATTATGCAAATTTACTTATTTTAAAAGTGCCAAATTAGGTCAGTATAGCACAGACACTCGATTCAACTTCTGCGTTTCAACGTGCTCGATTCAACTTCTGTGCTCCTGCTGTGTTGCACTTGAACATAATACATAATACTGTTTCATACTGAAACTAAAGATACATGACGCAGAAGTAATCCGACAATGATAATTCTGACGAAAGGTACAAATAAAGTATACCTCTCACTCTGTCTACAGGGTACATAAGTCTGTGGTTACTGATATTTTCGTGAGTTAAGCTAGCTCGATAATAATTTTTGTATTTTTTATATCAGAAGATCACATGCAGATACTTCTATAACTAATGAGAAGAAAAGACACACTGAAATAGTGCCTATAAAAGCGAAATACAGCAATCTAGAAATTGCATGATTTCTGAAAGTCCCCAGATCTTTCATTTCCAAATTTAGAAAGGAGCTGAATGATAGAAAGGAGCTAAATGAAAACAGTAGAGATGAATTTGTCACGATCAAGAGAAAACAGCATTGTCAACGCTCTGACTCACTCAGAACACGAAGTTTCCAGCAACAGTGATGGTTTTTGGTATTTTTAGCAGTGAAAGGCACATCACGACTCCTCATTTTTTCCACAGGGCCTTGGAGTCAATCCAAATGCCTATCTCGAGACTCTTCAAACCATTGTTAGGCATTGGATAGATAGCGTATGCAATGGAAGGGCTTATGTCTTCCAACAAGATTCGACTCCATCCCTTAAAGCTCTCATCACCAAGGAATTGGATGGCCGAGATTTTTCATGATCATGTCACACTGAACTTTTTGTCTTTTAACTCACCAGACCTTAATCCTTTGGATTATTACGTGTAGAGTGTCGTTGAAAAGGAAGTTAATAAGCATCCCCATAACACCAAATCCTCTCTGATTGAAGCAATAGCTCGAGAAATGGACATCAATAAAGACCACCTGATCAAAGCTTGCAGTCGCTTTCGGACTCGAATTGAGTCGGTGATAGAAGCCGAAGGAGAACATAAAGAACATAGCGTACTTTAAATATTATGTTTTATGTTTTAAATATTAACAGTTTCATTTTCTGTTTTTCTAAAAGTGTGTAAGCTCCCAGTCAGAAATTTATCGTTTGACCGACGATAATTTATGTCTGAATTTGACGGCAATTATCATCTTCTTCCTATAAACCGACGATATATCGTCAAAATTAGTGTCGCGGATGTCTCATATTACCATCTGATTAACGGTTTTTACCGTAAATTTTTTGACGATGACCGACGATATTAACCAGTTAATAACCGGTAGTTGAACGGTTATTATAGTCGATCTTCGTTCAAAACTTACGATATTTACCGGTAATTTAACGTTAAAAATGGCTACTCTAACCACTATATTTCGGGAGATTCATAAGCAGTGCAACGATTTTCCCAAAAATTACGAATTGCTTCCACAAACAATAAGCCACATCTCGTGAAACGCATCTGTTCAATTACCGTGAATTTGAAGACTTCACGTTCCCATGCGTAAATGTGTAGTTGAGTGTGCTCGTGTATGTTTGTGTGCGTATGCGAGTGATGGTGAATGCGAGTTCAACTTTAGTTTGAATTTATTTTTATTGAATTAATTATTTCATTTTTCTTGCGTGATATAAGTTTGAGTTTTTCTATGTTTCAGTAATGAAGAGGGAATTTTATATGATCTTAAGCTTTTGCAATAAACTATGTACAATTTAACACTGCTTTTTCGTATGGGCTTTCCCCTAGTGGAAAGATGATATACGAATATGTATAAAAAATTCTAGAGGTGTGCGTGTTCGCCCATATGATACAATTACTTTCAGTAAATGATTAATGGGTCACAGGCCAATAGGTTCGAACAACTTGCTCACAGCAGTACAAAATTTTCTGCCGGCATCTAAATAAGTAATAAAGAATGAAAAATTTTCTACCCACGAGCATTAATTAGAGAACTGGTTCCGTTAGTGCAAAAAAATGATGCTATCATTTTTGGCGGCATGGACGAACTAGCAAGCAGAAGTTGTTCCTATGTTTGAACCTCAAGAAACGATGTGCACATGACAGATGTTTGTTTGTACAACTGTAAACAAATTAATTCACTAATTATCGTCACTCACACAATGAGTCGGAACGTATCTGAGCAAATGAGAATCCCAGCTTCCTATTTTGATAATCTAAGCTGCTCAGTACTCGAAATGCCTGAACCTAAGCTGCTCAGTACTCGATAAGCTCGTAACCTAAGGTGCGCAGTGCCCACAAAGTAGAGGCACTACACGAACGCTTTCCTCATGCATAAACGCTTTAAAAAACTCCCCTCACACGTGACAACAGGGCGCCTTGACCCTCTCTCTCTAGTTCGTCAGCAATTACCGGGCAGGTCGGGCGCAGCACATCCGTGTTGTCCGAGCAAACATCCTTTGTGATAATGCTTGACGAGGTAACGCTGTCCGGCTGTTGGTGTCTGCTACAGTGTCATGCTCAGAGCGCCTCTGTGTTCTAATGCGTGTCGACTTCTGAGGTATTGTCTCTGCGTGAACTAAGGCACGTATTACTGCTAGAATGCTTGGTTTCTAAAATAGAAGAGCTACTGAAATAGAGCACTCGTGTGACCTGTTATGCTCTGATACATGATAGTTCAGATACAGGTCCTGTCCGTGAGGTTATAATAGAGCAGAATTTGTGGTGCACATGCAATTCTTTTTGCTCGATAATGGCTGCTCAGCTAAGAACCCTGCTTGTGATAAGACAGTATAGAGTGAGACTATAGACAGATAGTCACCTTCGTGAAACAGTGATTATGCGATTACGAATACTTTCTGCAGTATTCTAATTGTGAAGAGACGGATATTTCTGTATGTGATTTGTAGCGCATTGTGCTTTGGGTTAATTTTAGTTCACATTTTTCGACTCAATTTGCAAAGGAAAACCTTAAAGATATTTCAATTCAAAGGTTCATGGCCTACGGTCAGTCCACATGGTCTTAAAGCGTTATTATTATTATATTTAGACGTCATTATTATTTAGACGTCACCTCCGACTTACTCAACGACCGTGTTTTCTTATTCCAATTGCCCAGGGATTTCTTTGTATTCACTCAGAAGCAGGAAAAGAGTTTTTTATGTGAAAGTTTTTGAACAGCACCATAAATCTCTAGAAATACACGAGTCAGTGTTTGTTGATAAAAGAGCTGTTCTCTGCATTTGGCAGGAATTGAAGTTCTAAGAAGCCCGTTTCATTCAAAGTTGGCATTTAACATCGTGCTTGGGGGAAAACTGCTGTACTGAAGTAAATTGGGAAAGGACAATGCGATGCAAGGACAAGATAAGAACTGGTGGAGTTTGTTAATAGAAAGACAGAGCGTGTCATAACAACAGCTGACAAAAAGTAACTTTGTAATTACATAACTAACGAAGCTAACACTGCGCATCCAGTCATTAACTACACACGAGCACTTGTATTACTTAACAAGTACGAGTCTCTACATTGGTTAATCACCAAAGTTTCATTAATAACGCGCATTTTAACTGCATTTTTCATTAATAACGCGCTAGCATGATCAAAGCAGGAAATTCAGTGCACTCGCACGAATCGACAACATGTGTTATTGCATTTTAAGCGTGCCTTCAATTCTAGTAAGATAATTCTCATTTACTTCGTATGTGCGATGAGTGTAAGATAGGTCACCAGATAGTGTTTGCAATAAATCTGTTCATTAAGGATTTTTGGGCTACAAAACTCAAAAAAGACCTCTTCTCCTCGTGTTATCATTGAAATCACTCTCCACCAATATTCTGAATAAGTTTCTTATAATTTTAATCGTCCACCACGAGTCTTATTTAGTCACATCTCTTGAACACCGAACGATTTTGGAACATATGATCGGCATGGCCATACATTCTTCATTTAAATTCCCCTTCTCCTACTGTTTTGATGTTCGGTGTTCAATACTTCTGCTTCTTACAAAAATCGAACATCGATCTTCTTCCGTGCACAGCTGAGCTCCAGAGATTTCTTGGTGGCACGTCGAGCTAATGTTTGTAAATTCTTCCGTGACCCACGTTGATTTGTAATCACAGGAACGTTAAGGATGACGGCTTTTGTGTTAGGATCTGATTCAACTTCTAGGTTTAGAATCTAGTAAGTGAGAATAAAAGAGCTCTCAGGACCCTCAGAGCCCGGCTTTCTAATTGATAAAGCATTGGAGAAATATTGCAATTACTTTTCAGGTCTGAATGGCCATCCTTGGCATCTGCAGATCTGCATGAATCACCATCATTTCCTAATGTAACAGGATAGAGTCCTGGATCTTGTCCGACATTAAAAGTTTTTACAATCAAGTCTGATGAAAAGATTGCGAGGATTCAAGTACCAAAGAACAGTAAAATGTGCTGGAGGGCTCTGGAAAGTAGCGTGCAATCTCACCCTGCTCAAAAAGCGAAGGCAGCGCACAGAGAAGTGGTCTGTTAGCAAACAGTGAAGCAAGGTGAGCTCTAGTATTAGTCATGAGTAGCTTCCTTAATTTTTCTATAGTGTGAACGTGAGTAAAATTAAAACATAAAATTCCGCATGGTGATTTTTTGAGATAAAAATGAACTGATTTTTTTTCAGCAGCATACGTAAACTGTTTCTAGAAACACATTCACCAGTGCTCGCCAGAGCCGTGTGTCTATAGGACCTGACTCCGTGCGGGAAACCCGGGTTCGAGTCTCGGCGCTGGTGGCGATTTTCTCTGTTGGGTATGGGAGAAAAAATTCTAAGCACAATACTCCACTCTACCCAGGTGTCTGAAATGGGTACCGGTCTTTGACCGGGGGAAAGCGTCATGGCGTCTTGGTGTTAGTTATAAGGCATTTGAAAAACCAATGTAAAAGGTGATATGTGTCATAGTCTTCTTTTTCTTATTTCATCGCTGTTATTTCTTTTGATTGTCGTGACATGAGGTCACAATTCTTTTATTTTACTAATGAAGATTAAATGAGAATTTTCAACGTCCACAGAATAATTATTAATTATCAGTCAATTTATTTGGTAGCGTGCCACTAACAACGTCGATAACCAATCTCCATCCTTAATGGGAAATTACCGATGCAGGAAACATATTAATTATATATTCCCTACAAAGAATACAAAATTACTAACACCTGAAATGAATCTAGTGCACCTATTACATTTCGAGTTAATAAACGAATATACGCTTAAGGCGTGGCGTCGATATAGACCTATGCACAGGAGAAATAGTTATGAATTTCTTCGAGGGAAAATGCACTAATTGGAACTCATCTTATGTCGGATTCCAGGAAGGTATGTGCTATGGCTCCGTGACTGCTTTGAGTTACGTTAAGAGTTTACGTAGTTTACACGGTATACTCATCGTATTATATAACAAAACAGGGCCAAGTGAGTCAAAATCAGGCTAAGCGGCAAAAGCCGGGCAAAAGCCGGGCTCCAAAGAAGCCGGCCACTTTAGCACACGTCTTTTCTCTGCAGCAGCACGGAGCTTAATGCCTCTCCCGCAGCCGCTCCCTCAAAGCGGTAGCGACGTGGGTATCGAACTCTCACACATGGCTTTACACGATATCTGTAATATGATCTGATTAATTTCCACAAATAAGCGGTTACGTGTGACTCTAGCGTATTGAATTATATTCGAAAAGGGAAACATTAATTCTCGATAACTGTAGAAGCAACAGAATTGACATAAAGCTGTTAAATAACGACATAAATATAATTATAACAGAACCCTTCTTGGTGTCGACGTTAGGCAACTCCTTCGGTCACTTGACGCCCTTCTTCTTCTCCTCGTTCTTGAATTCGGTGAGAAGGTAGAAGCAGGAAGTGATAACGGCTAGCGTGCTTACGACACTCCTCACAGCTGATTTGAACACATCATATATATGGAGCGTCCTCCATTAAATGACAGTTTCTCATACGTCGTGGTTAAAATATGACAATGTATCCTGCTCTAATTGGAAATAAAGCATCCGTAGATGCCGATGTTCGTTTGGATTTTATTTCTAAAGACTAGCACAAATGAGTAACTCTCTTTAAGCACAGTGAAAGATGGAAACTAAGAACTGTCGTAACTGAAATACAACTTCGTGAGATATGTTGGTTGTTGTGAGCTGAAAATAATGATTTGGGCGAAGCAAAGTACCTTGGTGCAAATTCCAAATAAGAACATGATTGCCAAAATTTTTTGGGTAACAAAGCAGATTTATTTCACTGGACAAAATTTCTAACAACTGCCTTTCATTATACGTTATAAATATAGCAATTAATCTCGTAGCAAATTAATAATTGTTACTTTGGTTATTGCGAGAAAACATACACTTAGGATTACCCTTTCAATTTTGATATTCTATTCTAAAGCTGTTCAATCATTGCGTTCTAACTTTCTTTATATAGCATACACAACTCAGCAAAACCTAAACTAACGAAAATTTAGCCGTAACGCTAACTTTTGTTATTAATAAGATGATAAGAATAATAGTGACAACACAGCTACTCCTAAAGCCTCCCATATTATGTAGTGAACTAACCATGAACGAATAAATTGTTTGCAATACAGAGTCCTCAACAGGGAGAGTGAGAATCTCATTAAGAAAAAAGCTGTTTTACATTGCGAGTCGGATAACCAGGATTTTACAATGAAATTTTTATAAACTGAATTTACTAACGTAAAATTTCTTAGGCAATCCTTGCATTGTTGCGCGGAAAATGAGATACGGCGAAACAGAATGCGCCAAGAATATCCTGCAGATATTCCTTGGAGCTGTGCAAACTCTGATAATACGTACAAAAAATACATTTAGTCTCGAGAACAGAGAGGCTTTCGCCACCACTGGAAAACTTTTTCGTGCCCATGTTTGTATTTTTTTTCTGCTCACATGAACTCATCAGACATTATGCTCATGCACCGAGAAATTTAATACTGCAGGGAAACAGACTCTAGGGAAGCCGCTTTTTCTGCAGTTCTCCAAATTTTTCTGAAAAAAATAGTGTGCAGAGATATGCCGCAAATTTTGGAAATGCAGCGTGTACGGTTTTCCCACGCGAATATTTTCTCAAAATATCTCGTCACAAAATTTAATTGCTAAATCGTAATGAGTGTGGCGCTAATTTTTAGGTCGTAAATGTGAGTTCAATTTTTAGATCGTAAGTATAACACTCAATTTATAGCTCGTAAGTGACCTAATATAATTTTATTAACATAAACTAGCAAAGAAATAAATTTGATTTTTAAGTCACGATACGAACAATATTTTTCATACATTTTTTGTAATGAAAATTGCAAAGCTGTGGACGGGCTATAGCGTGACGAAGGTCCTTGACTCGTGAACTTCAATTGAATTCAGTAGGAAAAAACAAATTTGCCCCTATTGTAGTTTTTTCAACGAAGTTAATGAGGAAACTCTGGCCAACAATGATTCCTTCTACTTAACATTGTGTGCTTTATCACGTTTATATTTTCGTCGCCTTTTCATTCCACTTTTAACACTGTGTTGAAATGAGATACGGCCTATGTAGTTGTAATTCTTTCAATGTTAGAAAACAAGTTAACGAAAATTCCCACCCTGCCTAGGCTTTCATAGCTTGCAGTATTAATGTTTTTTCCAAATGTTTGCACAATTTCTGCCCTTTGTGTTTTGTAGAAGCTCATATGAGCTGTAGGTTAGTATAGAGTAGAGCAGCACAAAGACACCGTTGAAACATCTGTATACCAATGCCCTGAAATTTCCGAAAAAATTCAGAAAAGTTTTTACACGCCCTTCACCAGGAAAACATCTACACTAAGGAAACACATCCAACGTTCATATTGTTTTTATGAAATATCTGAAAAGGGGAGGGCACCACCTCAGCGAAGTATTCGCTCCATCGTTATGAAGGCTCCAATTAAGGGTCGTCAGTAACCCTCGTTGTTAGTATCCATGTTATGCTTGTACATGAGAAAATTTATGATTTTTCTTCCAAATTTACTTTTTTCGTGTTTTGATTTGACCAGACAAGTCAAGTAAAAGTGCAAAATCTCGATGCTCTCGAGTTCTTCACTTGTTCCCATGCATTTTTATTTTGAAGTTATCTTGTTCACAAACTTCATGCATTGTGTTTCCATTTTCAGTGATATTTTGGTAATAGATGTTTCAATGCAATGGAGTTCTCATCCGATGAAAGTGGGAGCCAGTGCACAGCTGAGTGGTTATTAAGGGGAAAGGAATTAAAAATTAGTAAAAACATGTTACGTGTAACTGATGAGGCTGCGCAAGAATAGCGAACTATGACAACAGCCGAGGTAGGTGAACAGGTTACATGATGAGCGCTACACCTACTGCGTCCACTGCCTCTCTACCTGTCTGCAACTTCATGAGCCGGCAAGCCAACAGCAATAAATCATTCTATATGTTTCGCTAGTCTAAACATTTACTGATTTGCATAGCTGTCAATTAACTACTGTATAAATCAGCAAATCTGCTGTTCAATAAGGTTTCGAATTTACGGAACGACAATAGTGCAATAATTCTAGGCCATTGGGAAGACTGCAAATGTCACAAGCTATTGGTTCACTCGTCTGGGAACTTGAAAGCCTATTGGTGAACGAGTCTATTCCTTTACATGTTAATGTGTGTGCTTTTTTACATGTTCCTAAATTTGAACATCCATAAGTTAATTTTACCTCGCTTTTTCTCTGTGAATTGAGCTTTGCACTGCCCTGCACTGCCTTACTCTGCACTGCACTGCCCTACTCTGCCCTGCACTGCCCTGAACGAACGGTCACTAAAGTGTCGCTCGTTCATCGGCCATTTGTCAAAGTTTGCACTTGAGGAGCGTCATTATCCTGTTCCAAGTTGGCCAATCGGTCAGCCGGAGATCTTGTTTGAGGCATTAGTTTATCATTCCGTTGGAAAGTTTCGCCAACGGTCTTTGGAAATTTCATTTCTGGTTACAAGTTCGCTGACGTTGAATGTTTTTCGTTGGCCTCAATAAAATCGAACTTCTGGAGTGAAGTTTTTGTGAGATATAGTTTGTGAATTTCAGATATATTGCCGATGGAGGCATGACAGAAAGCCTCATCGACATTGGAAATAGTTACAAAAGAGCAAACTAAACGTTTGAGTTCAACAAAGAATTATATTCCGCTAAAATGTATGGGGCACATTTGCGTAGGAATTTCAATAATCCAGTCTTAATTTAATACCAACATCGTAAAATAAGGTTTTTAGACACGATTTACTTCTAGACATAGATATTGCTTCATGAATTTCACTTTAGTGAATGTTTGTTAGGAAATGGTTAGCAATGAAAAACTATAGAAACAATGGCTGCCTGTTCATACTGTTAGTAAAAATTGTTTGATATCTAGCCAAATTAGTCTTTAACATTTCTCCGTCCACCTGAAAGCCCAAAGAATTGCTCATTGCATCTTGAAAAGTCATTCAGTATTGCATTTAGTTTCAAAATGGGGTTTGATCATTTAGGAGATGTTCAAAACCCATGACAGTAGCTTTTATTGCATGAAATACGTATTCAAATAATTAGTTTTCGTTTGAAATTGGAAAACAATATTTACTGTGAGGAGGACGTACAAAATGTAAAATTGAAAAAATGAATAATCTTTATTAATGCAATTAATACTGGACCAAGACGCTACTGCCCCATCAAAATCATTGACACATTTTACATCATCGTGTACATGAATTTTCTTTTCATAAATCCTTCGTTAATCCTCGACACTTTTAATTCATGAGTTGTACGTTGTTTTTAATCAAGCAAAAGTGAAGTATTATGATAGCTTTAAATTTTAAAGCAACATTTTAAAAAATTCGTGAATTTTTCGGTCTAATGATACTTCCCGCTCATGTCTTATCCCAACTGCAAAGAAGCTTTACGAAAAACTATTCTAACTTGCAGCCGTGAAGTGTGTTTGAAGTGATGACACTATACTGTTCAAACCCCTGTTTAGTTTAATAAACACCATCAACGACTACCACATTCGACAGCCTGAAAACTTGGACACCTTGTGTATAATTTTACTTCCATCACTGTGCCATTGCCTCACTGACCAACCCATATCGACACTCTCGCAATTCCTGGAGGAAAGTTCGCTGGAGAAGACTGCCTGCGAATTTACTAGTGCCTTGAAGTTTCATTCAAATGAGATGCTGCCCCTACGCGTGAGACTCTCAAATCCTGTTATTTGATTCATGAACCGCGGTAAAATTCCCGATGCGCCACTAAATGTCTACGAGTTCCTGCTGATTTTTGAAATGAAAGAATTATAGTGTCTGTAAACATGTTAAAAAACTATTTTCCGTTGTGGTTATTTGACAATAGGGCTTAGTAGTTAGCATTACCGGGAGTTTAAAAGTTAGCATTAGCGGGGGTTAATGGTTGACATTGGCAGGGCTTAATAGGTACATTAGCAACTGGTGTTAACGCAGTACACATCCAATCAGGTCTCTGATGATTTGGAATTTCAAAATGGAAGTATAATGAACAAAGAGTTTCGATTCATCAACGGATATGAGAATTTTGTTCTTCTTATGGAAAATAAATTGAAATTCTTCGCTCCCACACAGCAGCTTAGATTTGTGTCAGACCATGGTTGATCTTTGGTAACATGGAATTTTTATGTTTGTAACACTCGTTATTTACGGAGTTATAGACGAAATTCAATGGGCAATGTCGCCAAAATTTTATTGTTACAAATTGACAGCTGCTGTTACTAAATTGTTTTTTGTTTTCTAGGCATTGATCGATCATAGTTTGCGTTGTGGTAAAATTTTATTCACGCTTTAAATTCTTCTGTGTCCCTCGCAGTGACTTGAAATTAGTTAGATTTACACAATATTGAACTGAGCGGAAACTATTTCTGGAAGACTTTTCTTTCGCAGGTTGTTAATGATTTCACGACTAAATTTCCAATGCAGGTCACCCTTTAGAAGAAGAATGTAAACATCAACCGAAAGAGTGATCTTTCAAATTTCACACCCTATGCTAGCGCTGATTTTTCCTAAAGCTATCTCATATTTTCCTTGATGCAAATTTTATACCTCCCCCCTTCTAAAAATTACTTTATAAACTAAAGGAATAGAGTGCAAAATTTCGCCCTGAAAGATTTATCACGCACTCATAAATTTTAAATGTATTTTCAGGCCCACGAATTTCTCAAAAAGAAGTCTCTGCGAACCTGAAAACTCGTCTTCACTTCATGCTCTCTAAATACGACGAGTTTCAAAACTTTTAGAAAGAGGACTTACAAAAAAATATGATTTCTTAGCAGCCTGCGACTCAAGTTTGCACCTGAAGTCTTGAAGAGCTCTTTTTGAGATAAATAAAACACGTCAGTGAAAATTTTATTTGTAGTTAATGTTATTAGGAGCGTACAGAATTTGTGAAGACGTGCGGCGACTCTACAAGACTTGGCACTATAGGGCGGGAGCGGAAGACTACAGGGCGGAGGTAGGTAACCGTTAAAACTGCACTAGTTTGCCGGGTAATGTGAAAGGAACGTGAATGACCCTCGGTAACTCGAGCGAAACTCAAGTAACTTCAGCAAAAAATAATTATTTTAGGAATGCTTGATGATTCACGTGAACAATGCCCAAGTATCACCACTCGGTAATATTCGAGTTATTCTGTGAGAACTACAAAAATAATTTTACTGATAATTCTAACTATGTTCAATGGTCTGGAAAACAATTAGCATTTCAAAACAAGTGCATCACAGCAAAACTTGGTTAACAGCTGCGCGAGCCAGACGTTTAAAGTAAATGCTAAGTTTCTTAAGAATACAGTCCTTGGAATTAAGCATTGCGTTTCGATTACTTTCAGTTCTATTCAGACGCAAGAGTGCTATGATTCGTCGAGTTGTAGGATTAAGAAACAAGCGATTATAATTAGATGACAGTCATAGTACTCTTTTTCAAACTTACTCCATCTGATTATTCAAATTACTTAAGATTCTGGTATTTTCCCCACTTACGGGTATTTGCATTGATTATTCTTCATTTCGTCCTTTATTTGCTACTCTACATCATGGCCAAGTTTCTTAGCATTCACGCCACAGTTGTATTGAAGACTCAAGTAATTCCTACGATTCCTCATGTATTCTAAGTTTCTAATGCCTGGTCAAACGATCTGGAATCCCGTTAATGCTGAGTCTGAGCAAAAAAGATGCAGCAACATGTCGGGGAATAGCCGGTATCATGCAGATGAGACACCTCATATCGGAGGATGGTTGACATGATGCCAACATGCAGCTTGTTGACAGCTCCTTGTCCAGGCTCTTGGAGGCGCCGTAATTTCGCCAAGGACTTTCTCTGAAATCATGGCGCACTGGAGCGCCCTCGACCTCTATAGCGAGATGCGCGTTCTGCTCAGGCAAGTTTTAAGAGTATATTCCCACTTGCAAAATTCTCGTCTTTCAGGAGATAAATCCCCAGTTCTCTTCCACGCTGGGACGGAATGTCAGTTTATTTTGGAGACCGAGAATCTAATTCTTCGAAACACAGAATTTTAGGTTTTAAAAAGTACTGCCTGAAATAATCTGCCAGTTTTTTACTAGATTTTTTCAAAATTTGGTTCTTTACTGTTCAGTGCATCGGCTTAGAAGTCTTAGCAATGTTTGACTGGGTTGAAGTTTAGAGTCGCTGAATTAACAAGAAGAATTTCTGTACTGAAATGGATAGTTGATGAGCTACATTGGGAGAGATTAACAGTTCTCTTCTGGGGTATTTTCACAAGAACCAAAAGTTGGTCCATTCTGCTGCTGTAAATTCAGGTGACGCATTGAAAAAATGTGCCAAAAATTGTGACGCATAAAACGAAAATAAAAACTTGTTTGTTACATGTCGGCACTCAATCTGCAGGTACAGCTCAGTGTCGCTCAGTGGAGTTCATTTTGTAAATCCGTGCAGATGCGCCGGTGGAATTGTGTTTTTACACAGCGATAGAAAATTGCTGTACATAACGTCATGTGAGCAAATATTGACATGGAGGCTATAAATAAGCCATTTTTTACTTTTAGAGATATTTCATTTCTAGTCTCAATAAGTAAAATGAAGGCTGCAGTTATTCTTCCAAAAATATACAATTTTAATTGAGAAATGAAATGAACTCTAGTTACATTCATATTAAGATCAAAGACACACGAGAAGGAAATTAAGTAAGTTATGATGCGTAACTTAACCATGAAAATCACTCTTTTTAAATCTTTGATTATTTTACGGAGGATCTGAAAATTTTTGCACGTACACGTCTTATCTCTTCATGGCCCGCACGATATCTCAGAGCCGCTGTTCTTTACTTTCTTTAAATTTCTTCCCTTGAAGACAGCGCAGCGGCACAAGCCCGACGCAGCTGCGCGGCGTCACCAACAGCAAAGAAGCACACGCGTAACGCGGCTCAGATGCCCAGGAGCTCCATGCAGTACCGCCCTTCATCGCCTCACGCCGCATTGCCCAGCGAACTGCCTGACGCGCCCTCCGCACGCACGACTCAAGCACGAATTGCTCTCGCTCATATTCTCGAGTGCCCTTGTGACGTTCTTTAGCTAACTGAATTTAATTTGACTTCTTTTCGTGCGTTTCTCACTTTTATTTACATTGTTTTACGTCCGTACCTGCACTATTGAGACATTTAAGATCCGTGTGGGAGTGCTTGCCCTCGCTGCTGCGTTACTTACCCTCAAAGTTGTAGCATTTTGCGACGTGTTTGTCCATAGTTGTCTCGACATTAAAATGTCGTAAGCCGTATGATTAATTTCACTCTCTTAGCATGTTTTAGGCGTCTAAAATTAGCTTTACTTGTAAAGTGACTGGCACGAGCGCGTTTGAAGTACGCTCTAAGCAGAAGGAGGATCATTACGGTGCAGGTCATTAGTGCACCTAACTCGCAAGTCTGCACGTATGTCTTCGAGCAATATTTTGCTCCTTTTGAAGAGTGATATATAAACTGCTTAGATCACTAGAGGGGTTACACAGCTCTACGTCCTGATGGATTATATGCACAGATTTTGCGCTCGTCAAGTGTATGACGCTGCGTGGTGCAGATGAACTGTTTTAAAAAATATAAAGTTATTCAACACTGTGTCTTTCAGTTCCGCTTGAATGCCACTCGAAAGGTAACATTTTAGCTCAGGTTGTTGCAGAAAAGTATCAAGTTAGGGTTTTAATATCAAGTGTTGATAATTTAGACCTTTTAATATTCATCAAACCCAGTAATTATTTAATTTTTTCATCCCCTTGAAAGAATATTGTCATCATATACGCGTCAGCTTATTCAGATAACACTATGTACTTTTCACGCGTAAGATAAAAAGAAGAACCAACGTAAAAATGTAAATTTTTTTTTATTTCATTTTTTATAGCAAACGTTTCGGAATGTTTTAATTCCATCCTCAGTGCTGAAAAAATACAAAAAATTGCGTCAACCTACTGACATATTTCTGTGTGTATGTATGTATGTATGTACGTGGAGTGTGTTTGCGCGCGTCTGTTTGTTAGGTTCCTAGGTTCCCATGTGTAAATGTTTGAATGTATGTACTTGTAAAAGGGTGGGTGATTGAGCCACTGAGAATGATCGTTTTTACTGTAGTTGAATTATCAGTAGGATTAAAGTTTTATAGATGTTTGAATGCTTATTTTTTGAATTTTTATGAATTTTCTGCATTTTAAGGGTTTTTTATCTTTTTGACCTTTTTGTATTTTCTAAGCACTGAAGATGGAATTAAAACATTCCGAAACGTGTGCCATAAAAAAGAAAAAAATAAAATATGTACATTTTCACGTTGGCTCTTCTTTTTATCTTGCGCGTGAGATTCCCTAAGAATCGACCCATTGGAAATATGTACTTTTCAAAGTGAACACTTTATAGCCCTTTTTACGACTGAGTAACGACATCGTCTTCCTAAATAGTCATTAAGCTTCCTTGACAGCGTGATAAAGTGGCAGACCAACTGAGCTTTAACATGGCTTTCCCACGATTTTCCATGCTATCTCATACCTTTCCTATACTTTCCTCAGTCTCAACTGCTGATATTCTATACAACCTAATCTAACCTACCAATACACGTGATGTTCATTCCGACTCGGAATTTGCTGTGTTAATGTACCGAAAATAATTGTGGAGTTGATGAAGCTTGGATCACAGATACACTCATCACACACTTTCGGCTGGTGGGTGTGACACACAGACGGACGGACGGACGCGGCTCCTTTTATAATAGTGATTATTCTTTTCAAGCCGACAAATTTCTCAAAGAATATCATGATATGTAAAATAATAATAATAATGTTCCTGATCAGAATTTCATGCATTTTAAAAACTCTTCAAATTACATGTGCGTATAGGATGTCATACTTTGAAAACACTACAGAAAAAATTGCAAAAATTAAAATGAGGTGACTAATGTGAGTATACTTGCAATCCTGTGCCTTTAAAATCTTCAGTTTAACCTTTGCGCTGCAACTTCGTACCCATGGTTACCTTTCCTTCACACTTTGACTGGGGCCGGTAAAACTGAAGTTCAATATTCAACTCTAATTTAAAGTCAATTGTAGAAAACAATGTTGAAAACACCAAACATTAACTGGATCGGGCCTTCATTCTGTTTTGATTAAGTATTGATGGAAATTAAGTTTGTTACTACTGGTCGGTCAGCAGCATTATGAAAATTCCCTCCGTGAACCACCGGTGGCTCACGTCGCAGTCAAAGTGTTAATCGGAACCTCTATCTCTCTCTCTCTCTCCTCAGGGTGTGAGGGGCCAGTAACAAGTCATTCTTGATATTCTGATATCTTAGAGAGACATGATGCCAGCCTGACAATTAGAAACAATGACTTTTTATTTACATCAATCAAGTAACGATATTATTGTTATGTGTTGCGGTAGAATAAATGCAGGTACTTGCACTCACTTAGGGTTTCTTTATTATTGCGACCCGAACTCTCAGGTCACCCAAATGAGAGTCACCAAGTTTGCAGACACCGTGTGCTCGTAGCTTCAAGATCACGAGGTAAATTTTTCGTCTTCTGTAATTCCAGCATGACTTTACATTCCTATTGCTCTTATCGCTTTATCTTTTAATTTCTTATTACAGAGTATGCACAACATTCAGCTGTTATGTTCATTGTGTAAGTGTATTTCATAGGCATTAGATGTTTTTACAGTTGTGAACGACAATAACACAATTCAAGGCTGCTGTTGCAGAGCATAGGACAGAAAATGACGTTAACGCTGGCCCTCAATTACAGTAATTGCCTCGCCCTGGTGTTTCTGAGGAGAATTAGAAATATGAAGCTCAGGCGTTCGTTGATGGCTCTGCAAGCACAAAACGAAAAGTTCACATAAGGAAGAAATGATAACTTGCGCTCCACAGCGTCAATAATTGACGCCAATTATGTTGCTGAGCTGTTCTTAAAATTTTCAAGTAATTACAACGTAAAGTATTACTTTGGTCGATTTAAATTTGTTTATTCACTCAAGTTGCATGTCATTTACTAGAAGAATTAAGACATGTTCGAACTAAAATGGAATTTTTCAAGTAACATAAGCCGACCACGTCGTCTATATTCGAGAAATCCTGAGCTTGTTTCAAAGAGTTATAACAAATGTAATTCTGAAGTATTTGTACAGGAGTACTGTGGTTCAATGTTTTGTTATTTTATTTAAATTTATTTTTCCTCTGAATACTTAATCGCATTTGAAGACTGCATGTACTGTTGCGACAACCATGTGAAAAGAATTTCGAATTGATGAAAAGCTCACAAATTGCTTACAGTACAGAATCGACTTACTCGCGAGCGGTTCAATCAACAAGGTTTACCTGTGTCAACAAACAGGCATGGAATTTCTACCAAAGGGGAAGCTCACTAATTTCAGACCAAGCTCATATCAAGTCCTCCATGGTCTAGCCTAAGAAGGAAGCCCGACTGATTTGAAGAAGCTTTGACTGCGACCATGGTGAGTTGGAATTTCCCGAGAGGAAAGAGAAGCATTCAAGGGAATAGTTTAGAAACGTTACAGGGCTAATACAATGATACAATGATACAATTTGTGAGACAGAACAAGATACAATGATAAAAAGATACAGGGCAAGATGTGATTCAGAGCAATAAGTAAAGGGTTTCCCGTCGGGTTTCATGTAGGGTTTCCTGTGTAAGTATATAAACACACATAAAAAATTTCACATAGACACACACGCGCATACAGTTCGCATAAACGTACAACTGTTATTGTCTTTGAGATACTTAGTAGCCTTTTTGTCCGAATGCTCCAGCATTTAGAAACTGTGTGGCCTAAAATTGCCAAGTTGCTGCAATCGTTTGCTATATAAAAATTGCCGCATTCTTTTCGCTGATAATTTTCAGAGTACGTTAATTAATCGAAAATACACAAAGCATATTTTAACAAAAAAGATCACAAACCACTTCGCATGTTCTAGAAAAAAAAAGATATAAATCCCTGTGCTTGGTACAGCTCATGACGAATTTAGGTGACGATTTTTTCAATTATCTTTTTTTAAACTGTACACTCATCAGGTTAGGAAAGGGGAGCTTAGCTATGTTTCGGTCAGTGTGCGACAATTTTCATGACGTACAAAAAAGCCCCACCACGCTGGGCATGGACCCCTTACTGATGAACGGCTGCAATATTCTAAAAAAACAATGTACATGTTATTATTTGAAAGCTAAAAGGATGCATGAAAATCACAGAACACGTAGGCACCCTGCTTGTTTGCTGCATTGTGAATGTTTTTTAACATTCAGCTTTACGGAGTCGTCGTAAAAATTTACGTTCCTGAAAATTCCGCTCCGACGACGTAAATTGCTTGAAAATCTTGCCCCTGACCTCCAGGTTTTACGACTCTTATTTTTCGGTGAAAGTCTGTCTTGAAGGATCCGAGTTGAAAGTCATAGGTGTATAAATCAGGCAGGTGGCGTCTCAGTAACGCGGTGCTGTTGCCGTGTTTGCCTAGCGTGTCTTTTTCCGAAGAGAGCGGATGAGGAGATGATCCGTGACCTCCAGTCCGGCCATCAAAATATTGCCTTCGCGCAGCGCTGGATTTTCAGATAACGAATGGGATTTACAGGGAGAATGAGAAATTGGTGTTCGAATATCAGCTTCATTTTCAAATGCTTATTTTCAACTTAAGTACTGATGCGTTATCTAAATATGTAGAAAAATTTGCTTTTCACCGAAAATTCAAGTTAAATTTAACCGATTGTAAAAGCTAAAATGACTCTGATGTTACCTAAAAAAGATGAAGTTTTTTTTGTGATGAAACTTAAATATAGTTCCAATTTGAATAAATTTGTTGGAATTTGGATCAAGTTAAAATATAAGCTCCATCAAAAACTTACGATATTTATTAACGATGCTTAACCACGATAGAACAATTAACCGTTGAAACATCTCTTGTAACCCCCTGAGTTTGAAATATGAAAGGACTTAGCTTACATCGCGAAAGGGGATATTTCATTGCTAGAAATATTAATTTCGGTCATAAACGAGACATTGTAGTTGCATTATTCTGCCATAGAATTACACGTAGTTTGACTGAACTACAAGCTGTTTTAAGAATGTATCATTTACCCGTAAAATGCTGAAGTTTTAAAACGCCCCTTTAATTAAGCAAGTCCGAGCCCGTCATAAAAAGCTCCTGAGAGGAAAGTAGTGAGGAGATGAAGAGATGTTCTCTGATTAGGACGCTCAGATGAGTCAAGCGCTCTCTGTGTCGGTACCAAAACACTGATAATCCAGCTCTATTTTTGGAGCGATTTTTCCTGGGATTCTCTCAACTTCATGGCTCAAAACTTTCCCCTGCGCTGTATTAATTTGGTTTTTGTTTGGGGGCCTCATGCACGTGTGTTTTTGCAGCATTGAGGGAGTTTTACAGCTTGAGCAGGGCTTGTAGCTCAAGCTTGTGGCGGACCGAAGAAATGACTGCAGACCTCTGGATTTCATTTGCTGTAGCTTACTGTTTCACTCCACTCAACGTAACTTGGAACGATTTCAAATGACTAAATCGTTTTTTTATCGCTTCATACCAAGCAGACAGTTTAATTTTTTTAATACAACCTCAATTTTTTTCGCAGGAAAAACTACTAGCTGAATATCACACCGCAAAACAATATCTAAAGTAACAATTTTCGGGTCCAAATGACCACAGTTTAAACACAACGTAGTTTATCACTGTTAGAAATCTAAACAAATAATAAATGCGACTGCCCTGCATATTTTGCGGTGTCGACGTCGGATTTAAAATAACTCAAACTTTTTAATGGATCCCATTTGAGCGACCACGGTAAAATATTTTTGTCCGTTTTTAATTTAACTCGCAGTTATTAAGCGAGCAGCACGCAAGCTCTCTTTGCAAATTTAAGCCCGGAAATTTTGCACGGGGCTTTTTAGACCTGGGGACAACTTCAGCCTAATTCTCAGGAAAGTTTTTCTGCCAACCACAACAAATGAATTATTATTACTAATAACTTTTAACGCCTGACGCAGGGATAATTTTACTTCGTGAAGCAATGCAATTTAGTTCAGGAATTTGTTGAGTATTGTCAACAGTGCTTGAGACTTATCAGACATGTGCGGCAATGGTACAGCTTCAGTTCTTAGCTTTCAATTGAAGTTCCGACGTCTTGGGCTGTTTTCCCTGACAGGTGCGTGCAGAGCTCTAGTGCTGACGCAACATTAGTCGCGCAGGCAAGATACGAGATGGCTGGGAAAACACATGTTTTGACGTTTATGTTCTGTTTTAACCAGTAAGACTAGTTCCAACCTGCAACTAAAATGTTGTAGCGTGTTATTGACAGTTATGTTATCCAGTGATTATTTACATTTAAGGTTCAATGAAAGTTTTTTTTTGCTTCTTTTAGGGTTTTGTAACCTCAACCATAAATCTTTAAAAAACCTTTAACAAACAGACGCTTGTTTTGTACGCAACTTCAAAAACAATGGAATGATACTTCCGTAGCTAAGTGTTTGTAAGACTGTTTTTGTATATAAAGAATCAAAATCAACATCGTTCGCAAAAAAGAGCCATCCACACTCAAGGAAACTTGAAATGACTGTTCTTTACTTCTCTTTATATCAATCATTGATCATGGCCTAATAATGCAAATTAAAAAATTACTTTCGCAGTGATATAAGTTTTGGTGTGAAAAGTATCCTAAGAATCCACAATTTTAAAGACAACTCGTTAACTTTTTAACATTAACCTTCCAGCTTCCATGGCTTCAAACACAGGAGCTCACTTCTGAGCTGACACGGAGACGAGGAGCGTCACGCGACAAAAGCAGCCCACGAGCGCTGGGGGCGCCGTGCTCTCAGTATTGCGCTCCATGGAGACACAATCAAGGCTGGATTTTCAAACAATTCTCGTTATTGCTGGGAAAAAGCTGCAGTGTAAGTCCGTCTCATGCAGTAGATTTGACTAGGTAACGTGTTGCTTATTTCTGGCAAAATCAACGGCTTTGCGGTTTTTTATGTGAGATAGAGTTTGAGCTCTGGTTTCGTTTTCTTTCGCTGTCATCGTCTTCTTCTCCCAAACGCACGCCCTTCTGTCAAATTCTATTACATAAAAACTTCTAGTTTAAAATACTACGCCAAAAGACAGCAATATTCATTACTGTAGAAAATAACTTGACCTACATAACACGAAAAGCAATTTGTCACTTGAACATCAAATTTATCCAAGTGACGCTAAATTAGCAATCCATTTGATGAATTATTCACTAATTTTTCAAGCGGGAACTGATGAACCAGTAACATTACAAGCTTGAGTGAGTTGACTTGTAGATGTACTTCGATTATACTACAAATAGACGAAAATCGATGTTAATTCGACATCAAAAGCGTGGACCTAACTAACGCGATTAGTAAATCTTCGTTTAATGCAAGTTACTATTTTTGGGAAGCAATTTACGCATAATTATACATCAGAGACTCAGCAGTACATTACTCAGTGAAGAAACTGAGCCGAAGCTTTTACAGCGTGAAAGTAATCGACTTATGTATACGCGTTAATGAAAGCGTATTAGCATATAAACCAGCAATCCAGACGCGCCTACCTCACAAGCGTCTGGAATGCCTTCATCAGGGACATCCTAAAACACAGCTGATAAAATGACATCTAGATAACGTCTCCTCGAGGCTTGCTGCTGCTCTAGCGTGGCGGTAATTACCGTGAGTGTGCAAGAGCTAGAGAGGTGCGAACTTGCACATTTGACTGCAAATTTAGACAATATTCATGTGGAGTTACGAATATTATTCTGCGGTGACGGAATTGTACTTATTTTCACACTATTGTTTATTAGGTAGTTTCGGTAATATTTTTCCTGTTTCATGATATCATTTTTTTACATTATGTGGGAAATATGTGTTGAAAGGTGAAAAAATTCTTAAATTCTTATGTAACAGAAGTTCCATTTTAATCAGCAGTGGCAAACCACATGAAATTTCATTCATAGTAAAGCCTGAAATAGTTATCAGCTTCTGCATGTTTGGTCCAAGAAATGAAACAAAAATTGACCTATACCATCAACAATTACGTCGTTAATTTTTACTTCATTTACAAAGGAAGAAAAAGCCTACAGCGCTCTAAAATAACAGTAATAGAATTCCAAAAGAGTTTCCTGTTCTCCATACATACTCTTAATCCTACCTATTCGTGAATCACATTGCCTGGAATTTAGAGTTTGAGCGTATTCCTTTTCCTTCATCAGAAATGTTTACTCAGTACTTTTCTCTGTTACATTTTTCAAACATTTGTTTTTGTTTTGAAATTGCGCGAAAATAGTTGTGATGGAAAAGTATTTCGTCAAATTTATTAGCACAAGAAATAATAATTACCTCGATACTCTACTTTAACCTCTTACAACTACGAAATGACCGGAGGGGCAAAATTACCACCGTTGGTCGTAAGTTTAACAATAGTCTAACGAACAACCGCATGAAGTCCCGCAGATGGCAACCCTTTTGCACTTATAATTGATTCTAAAATTTCATTGTTCGCCCTCCCCCCTATACTGAATATTTACGATGAAATTATTGTAGCACTGCTTTTTGCTGCAATTTTGCTAGATGCTGCAGCACTCCTACACACAGCGCATTGCTATTTGTCACAACTCTGCTACACCCTTCCACACTGTTGTAACACTGCTAGAAGCTGCAACACCGTGACGTGTTTGTAACACCGGTACACGCTGCAACTCTGCTACCTACTGCAACACTGTTTCTCGTTGCAACACATGTAACCGCAGCACGGTGATAGAGTTACTTCTTTGCTGTTGTTCAACGTTAACTTTTATTCGCATCACAAACTCCACTGTGCTCCATCACCCAAATCATTCTTATTTTTATCCCCCAAAAGTGCCCCATTATTGAAGCTATTGTTTAAACTCAAATATACGCTTGATAAAACTTTCACTCTGTCATCAAATATTGATGTACTTAACTATAATTCGTAAATTTTCAATAGTAATTTTCACATTAGAAATGATGTAATTTGGAATGGAAAGTGGAATGCTTGTTTTGCTAGGCGATCGCTTTGAACGAACTGAGTTTATCTAAAGTGTTGCTGCCGCTGCGGATCCATACAAAGCGAGCTTGTAAAGAATAGTCGGGCAGTAAAGGTATAAGTGATGGCGCATGGGTAAACACGTCTATTTTTGGGGCATTTGTTTGCAGTGAACTTAGTGGTGCTTCAAAGTCCCGCTCTACAGCACGACACTCCTCCTGATAAGATCGAAATCGACGCAATCAACGTTTTCGTGGAGGATCAAACATTTCTTCTTTTGAGGTGATAGAACTCATAGCGTTGAGAATTCAAACTCCAGCTGATTGCTGATATGATTCAAGAAAATTATTGATAGGATGAATTCCTTGAATTCAATATTTACATGATGAAAATAATGTTTAAATACAAATCAAAATTAGCGTACTTTGCCATTACCCTCATTTGTGACAGTTTTAAAATTTTGTCCGTCCGAAAGTGGTCACTCTTATTTTTAGGCCAAATTTCCAACGCTTCAAAATACAGTTCTTCAATGGCTTCGAATGAATCTCCCTGCTACTAGAAGTGGCGTCTTGTCTCTGATATTTCTTCCGGTGAAATGCAGAACAAGTATTCCAGGGCTCACGAAATGTTACAGAGAGTACCACAATGTGTTGTATCAGGTTTTGTCATAAACGGTGCTCGACTCAATGTTGAAACTTGTTACAACTGGTCTACAACAAAGAATGTAATTATTGGTGAACTACATGCATGCGTTTACATGCAGCCCTCGGTTGCCTTTCGTGCAGTGAGCGATGACATTTTTTTGAATGACCCTGCATGTTCGTTTTTAAGTCTTGAATGAATATAGAACCTTCACAGGAAATGAGACTGTACTAACTCGCAATTTACAAACACCTATTTTCAGAGTCATTTTTAAATATGGGACTGAAAGAACATGCAAAATAACTTCTAAATTGCTGAATGAATTTAAGAAAAATGTATTTATGAAATTAGGAAATATATATGTTTCATTTTGATTTCATTTTGAATGCAATGATTGTCATGTGCCGCCCCCCTGAGTGAATAAAAATCAGCCGGATTACTCAGGCTGTCCATTACGGCGCTTGTGAGATCAGATCCAATTCGCTAGATTGCTTCCTCAATAGATTTCTTGAGCTGATGTAGATTTGTTGGTTTTTAACTGTAAACTCTTCCAATTGAAGTTCATCACGCGATAAATTACGTTTTCTAAAATCGTAGGTCAATGTTGAGTTCCTCGCACCTCCATCGTAGAGGCGAGCGTCAGTATAGGTCGGGAGAAAATCTTCTCGCACACACACCTCGCACTTGAACTCTTCCTTTACGGTATCCCTATGGGAAACAATTCAAGTGTGATAGGTCCGAGGAAAGATGAAATTACAAAAAGAAGATGAATTGTTCTTTTGCCCAGCTTATCATTTTTGGAGAAACGCTAAAATCGTAAGCATTTTTCATTTGAATGCGGCTTTTATGCTAAAATATGTTTCTTGATTACAAACATACTCAAAAAACTTCTCTTTGAGGATTTCATTCATATTTTTTTAAATCAATTCAATAATAAAGGAGTTATCAAGCATTTTTTTGGGGCCCCAGATGTAAAAACCACCCTGCATAAGGAGGCGGTGAGCAGAGATACAAGTGGATCATTTTACAACAATGCCATACGTCGACACATCATTAACTTTATATTCATGAAGACCAAAACCAAAAGTGAATTCATTATAAAAACGTGTTCGCTGAATGATGATTGTTATTGGAAGGAATCATTCGCAACATTCTCTATGAGCTTCGATGGAACAACCGAATGACCACCGCTAAAATTAATATGCAGCAGCAACAAAGACTTATAGCGATAACATGAAAATGCCTGGCCCTCCTGAATTTCATGGGTGTCAATTTTCAGCAAAACAATGTGTTTCATTAAATGATTCAAACCTTAGACATGAAAACACACTGTTTCATGTTGTAATGATAGCAAAAACCTCTAATAACACTCAGTCTGATTCACCATTTGATTTAGATTTTTTCGCTATTCTCGACAATTATCTCAGGATTAACCATGAATTATGCGGACAAAGTCAAAAATGAGCTAATGCTCATTTTTTGCTCTAAACAGAAGGCTTTCTATCAGAAGTGAGTAAAAATCAGTGAACTTTCGAGCAGAGGTTGTTGATAATCATAGGGATTTTTCTGATGGTTGAATTGGAATTAGTTGAATATTTATCATAAACCTAAACATATTAGAGAAAAAGGGCAAGACTCATTTTGAAAACCGACAGAACTTTGGAGAGTATACGCTAAACAACCTTCTGTGCATTTGACACTGAAGGGAATATGAAATAACGACTAAGTAGTGTTGGGTTTATTTATACAGTACAGAGCTTGAGAAGGTGGTACAAAACCCCACTCAATTTCCGGTGTAGGACACTACACAGAAGTTGTAGGTGTCACGAAGAACGGACTGATAGACTTCTATTCGCGACAGCAAGCCTGACGTGTCCCAGGCACCAGATGTAAGGAGAAGCGTTGCCAAATGAGCTTAAAGTTTTTTACAATTTTCTAGTTCATTGTTTATCAGAAAATTACCGATTTCACTTTTGAGCACCATAGATTCTCATACTGTTGAGTTAATTAGATAGTTAAATGTGGATGGTAATTACCGTGGGTTAATGAAAATATTGCAAAGATTGATTTCACAGGCTAACTAAAATAAATTCGACAATAGGATATTATATGATGGATACTGTAAAATCTTCTCCTGTAGGAAGATAAAGGGTACAATCGATAAAAACTGACTGTTTTAACACTAAACTCTAACGCAAATCTGATTAATAACATATTATTAGGTAAATCTGCGAGCGTCAAAAATTAGTCTCAGTGAAAGTTTTTAGAAAAAAAGTAGTTTCTTTAAACCTCTGATCTCAAGACCCCGATTTGGGCCAGGAAGTATTCACTCGTGCGACGAGCAAAAAATTAAAGTAATAACATTCCGCATTTTTCTGATAAAGCTCACAAAATTTGTTCATGTTACGCCATGAAGCAGCGAAAACTTTGCACAAGGGCGCCGGAATTTCAACAAAGAGTCTCCAAACACCTTTTAAGTCTCTAAAAAAATACTCAGCGTTAGCAGGGCTCAAGTTTTGGAGCCTGAAGCGTAGCAGAGCATTTTTAAGCCGCTGTTCCGGACAGCCTCGCAATTAATCAGGTCGACCAGGCTCGGCTGGCGGCCTCTTCCTGAGCAAATGTAAAATCGCCTCGAAATTATCGGCGCAACTTTGCTTCAAGAATGCCAGTCAGGCCTTCAAACTCCCGACTGATCACCCTCGGAATTTGTTCTGCCAAACTTGGCATTGTTTTTTAAATTACCGCTAACCTCAGCTGCCAACTTGGCTATTTGTATGTAGCGGGATGTGGGGTTGTTCATGTGCGTGCAACTTGGCTATTTGTATGTAGCGGGATGTGGGGTTGTTCATCTGCGTGCAACTTGGCTATTTGTATGTAGCGGGATGTGGGGTTGTTCATGTGCGTGCAACTTGGCTATTTGTGTGTAGCGGGATGTGGGGTTGTTCATGTGCGTGCAACTTGGCTATTTGTATGTAGCGGGATGTGGGGTTGTTCATGTGCGTGCACAACGTTCTCGTCTGCTCGCCAAGTCGTGAGGCGGGACATGCTGGCAGGCTTAATTTCCGTTTGCCGGAACGTTTCGTACGGTATTTGTGCACTCATTTTTTTACTATAGCAATCAGAGGGTATACAAAACATTCGAGCTCTAGGGCGGAAAATGTGTGCTGCACAAGCAGTGAAGTGCCAGAACTTGGGGTAAATATAATCTAGCTATTGAAATAAACTGGAACGTGGCGTCATCACACAACTATGAGCGCACATCTGAAGTTAGTCCACAGTGACAGAAAAATGTGAAAAATCAACTTCGGTTTTTCAAAAAACTTCTTATGTTAATAACTAAAGCGCCTACTGATTGCTACCATTATAATTCTAATAGGTACAACCCTCTGCACCGTTGAAAAGATATAAAATAATTTGGAAAGAAGAAGTGTTGTTTTCTCACTCACAGCCAACTACATCCAGGAGCACCAGCTAGTATTCCTCTTTTTTTCCATTGAAGCACCGTGTACTTTCAAGTGAATAATTCATTTATTCCCAAGTCCTAGACACGTGAAAAATGCTGTTCGAGGCACTTCAGTCGAGGCACATAAATGACTTCATATTCAGTAGATTTTTAGAGAGCTTGCACTGACCATAATAACACAGAGTGTGTGCGTAGGCTAACACTTCGCGACATGACAACTTGTTTTAAGATGGACGCATTGCGTGATGCCCAACAAGCACTCGCCATAGACGCAAGTCACGCTAAATGCAGCACGCAACTTTTGCCTGACGCACGCAACGCTGAGCTGTACTCCCGCTGCACTCAAAAGCTAGGGTGTGTGCTCGACAGCTGCGGTGATAAGCACTTCGTACCTATGACACTCCATTGGTAAAGTGTTCATTAGTTGCATACTCTAATCAATGTGAGCTAACTGGGTTACGTGTTTCTGCACGGTGTTGCACTATTCTCTTCCGCTGTTTAGATTTAGCAGACCAAAGTGAGATGGGAATGAAAAACTGGTGTCTGCAGAGAGCTTGGAGGGAACGAAGGGGATGCAGAACTTAACGAATGGCTTGAACTAGCTTCACAGAATCTTCTGGCAAGTGTAGTTGATAGAGACAATTACAGAGACAATTGGTGTAAAAAATATTCCAGTCCGCACAATAGCATTTCAGTTAAGGTGCAATATTTTACGGATATTTAAAGGCATACTGTATTGATCTTTATTGTGGACCATTGGATTGCACTAGCGTTTGATAATTTATTTCATTTCGTTCAGAACTTGGTGCACCATCAATTTCACATAAATTAAGTCATCAAAGTTTTATGGAATGAAATGCTCACAAAGCTATATCAATAAATCAGTTGGGGCAGTCTTTCATAATCTGCATGTCAAAGACAGAAAGTTTTAGGTCGCGACTCTTTTTCGGCTAGACTTCTAAAATATCAATTTGACAATTTGATATAAATTGCTCAGAAATTGATTTCATTTTGACAGAATTGCATTCTTAAAATAACAATCAAAAAATATGCTGGATAATACATGACCAGAAGAGCTAAAATGGAAATTAGTGTTAAATTTCAGAGGGAAGTAGTAACAAAAATAATTCAATGCTAGAACACACGCTCACTGAATGGATAAAGTAACAACACATATAGATTGAATTTAATGCTCTAATTGGTACTAAGGTGCAGAGACTAGCAATTTCTCTATATTTACTCCCCGTAGGCCAATAGCGTTACCCGAAGAAACTACTATGAAGGGAATGAAAAAGATTAATCAAAAAGAAAACAAAGGTGATGACACCTTCCGAAAAATTTACAAGTCTCTAGCCGTTTTTTCACCGGTTTTGTAAATTGCTCTTTCTTTGTTTGTGTTTGCCCATCATGCGCGCAAGTGAAAACTTAGATCATCAGACTATTAATCGAAAAGAGAATAGATGTTGCCATCATCTTTTTCAACATTCAGTTCAATCAAACTTGGGCATTTGTATCTACAAACGTAGTGAGATAGAAGAATCCTCATTTTAGAGTTAGCTAGTTTTTCTAGAAATAAAGCTGAAAAATAAAGAACTATTCGGTTTCTTTAAATATCTCAGATCTTTATTTCAAAATCAATTTGATGCCTCTAATTTTGTACACAAACTTCTAACGATGGGTGCTATACACCCACAAATTTTGACTCGACTCAATAATGCTTCAATTTTCGCAGCGATGCATAGCGAATCCAAAGTTCTAAACATGGAAGGATTCCTCAACTCGTCTATGGTTCTGAAAAAAACTAGACGCCTGACTTCACCGCTCTTTTCCTTAGTTCGACACTACGGATCTTCTAAAACAGAACGAGTTACACAAATTTTCTCTAGATGCATTTGCTCACCCAAGAATTGCTCACTTGTAATAGAACTTCTTATAAGAAAATTCTACTTGTATTATGTGAAAAAAAAAAATTGTGAGGAGCGATTATCGAGCAGCATTGGTTACCTGAAATGACCATATTTTACGAGTTGGACTTCTTAAGCAATCTCAGGTATTTGTCATGAATTTTGACGATTTTTCGTCTTCTTCACAAATTGAGCTGCCGAGTCTCATCAGTGTTCTTACAACAAACAATATTTCTTCTCCTCCAAATAGAAGCCATGTCTTGAACATTTGTAATTTCGTCCTTCACCAAGATAATAAACAATCAGCTTTTTGTGAAAAGCAGAACTATTTTGACACAATATTTTGCGAATCGTCATCAGCGTTTGTTTGCTCGGCTCAAATTTTTGTGTTTTCCGCTCCAAAATAAAGCGAATTCTGTCTGTAGTATACGCCTCGCCAATATTTCATTAAAAAAAGGAGAAATAGTTTTTTGAGAGTATGTTTGAGAGTGAAAGAGACTGCTTACCTGAGCAGCGCACTTTCTCGCCCTCTTAGATGATCAAGCGCCGGTGTAACACAGGAGACCGCTAAGTCAAATTCGGAAAGTGTCTGAACCATAAGCGAAAAAGAAACTTCGAACTGTATATGAACATTAACGCAATCCAGAGACATAAATTAATCATTAAGTACATTAGAAACTAAGCCGCGGTGAATATTTCACACGATGGTGGAATTCAAATCCCCAAGATCTGTCATAAAAAGTTCAACCTTGTGGAATTGGCATCCGCAGTCTTCCAAAAGACCAATAATTAGGTGCAATAATGAAAGAAACGCTTCAATTGCTATAATATATAGCTTCATTTAAGTCCTTCCGAGTACAAAGAAAATACCGCAATTGAACAGCAAAAGTTCCCCATGACCCAATAGAGCTGCTTATTGGAGGAACACCGAACATTAAAAATTCATTAAAGATTAGCGTTTAGGAATACTCGTTAGCGACCCAATTACTCTTAATGACGGCGCCCGTAAAACTTCGACTGGGGCCTTAACCGGAAGAGCTCATTCCTTGGGATGTATGAGAGTTGCCTCTTTTCTTCGAGCACAGGAAAAGATGGGCGGATGCACGAGCGTATAACATTTCCCAACTTGAATTTTTTGTTGCCTCTGCTGTGATTTTTCTTGGTCATCGAATGGAGGGAGAAAGGCGGATTTTGAGTTTAGTTGGTTGGCGTGTTGACTATCAGCGAACGGAAAATGTTCAATGAACTTGTGGAACACGTGTGAAATACTCTGAAGAAATGAAAACGATATCAATGAAGAAGCATGAATGCCATATCCTGCTTTTATTTCACATGTTCATTTCAATTTTCAATTCTCACTGCTTAGTCAATTTATTGTACTACATACGAAAATTTAATTTAACTCATCATTGTAGGAACGTCAGTTCCATTTAAAGTTTTTGTTGCAGATAAAGCCTGTAAATCATTGGACAGAAATTTTCTCTTAAACTGCAGTGTTCGTGTGATGGATTATGCGGTCATATTAAAATGAACATAAAAGGGATTATTAACAAATTTGTTGTTAAGAAGTTCGTTCTCACCTCAAAAATTTTTTATTCTTTTGTTAACTTGTTCTAAGATTAATATTATACGAACTTCCAACAAACCAAGAAATAAAGAGCCTTGAGTTGAAAAGAGCATCATGAAATTCTTTCATATCGTTTCAAAAGCTCCTCATTTCAAGTATTTGAAGCGCAAAAAATCCAAGGAGCCTTCGAAGGCCGTCGCAATATTGCTTCACTACAGAGTGCAGCCGGCGACGAAAGCGCAACAAAACATCACTTGACTTGCCTTCTACAGCCCCATTACGCTGGTCCCTTCAGTAATACAAGCATGTCCACGACGTTCGTCTCAGAGAAAATTTACCACTGACGTGAAGTCCCCTCGAGGAGACATGAAGAGGGCCCGTCCCAGAAGGGTTCCAGCCATCAGCTTCTTATGATCACTAAAGGAAAGAGGAATCCGCCTGAGATTTCAACCAAGTTCTGTTCAGATATTGTTCCTGAGTTTCACGAGCAGAGTAGACCTGCCCCATGCGGATTTGCGTGTCGTATTTTGGCCAAGCTTTGGTAGCGTTCTTGAATAACGTTATATGATCGCATACAATATTGAATGCGCTATCACGTCATTTGCAATGATGTTAGAATAACAACAATTGCTGTTTTTTGTAGGTGATGTAAGCCTTGCCGCGCAATTACGACGGAGAGTTGAATTCATCTTCCTATTATTGTGTTACTTGTAACCACACGTGAATCGTAAGGTCGAGAAATGCACAAACACAAAAATTAGGAAAGATGTATAAAGTAAATTTGTGTGATCGACAAGATTGTCTTAAGGCGAAACGAAGCTAGAGGCATATTGTAAAAGGCCAGTCACGCAAACATTAGGTAACTTAGATCATCAAATCCTGATACGAAATCAAAATAGGGATTGTTCCCATCATTTTTTTGAGCAATCAGTCTGTTTAGATGAACTAGGCTGATTTCTAAGAAATCTCACTTTTAGAATAAAAATGAAAATCAACGGAACTTAGAATATCATGATAAAAACAAATGTTTCGGATTATAAAAAAAAAATTTTCAGTGCTCTGAAAAAAATAAATCAAAACGTTAAAAAACTATTTTCAAAGCTCTAACTTTTTTGAAATATACAAAACAGAACAAAACGTTTACTTAAAAAGACAAAATAAAACAAAAACTATAGAAAATTTAAACAAACAATGGAAAGTTTTACCGCCGTGTCACATTCATTTATTGACGGATGGATTTTTTAAATGTACATCGATTCTAAAATGCGGAGATCAGACGAATTTGAGACTGAAAGCAATTTGGGGTTTTTGTAAAGAAATAATCGCAATTCAAACAATGTTCTCTTATAGATGAGTTGGATGGCTTAGTCAGATTATTACCAGTACGAAAGTAGACTCCCCTGTGTTGTGCACACCTCACAAACAATTGGAGCCCAGTGCTACCAATGTAAGACCGCTCGTAGTGGTCACACGTGTATTGATATATCACTGAGGTGCGCAACATCACATCTGGAGAATTCTTTCGCTTAAATTAGGACCCGATTATCCTATCATTTTTGATGCACACAGAAGGACTTATTTGCAGAAAAACATTTTTAACTATTGACAAAACTTCATTTTTCATTCTATTTGGTATATTCTATTTGTATTTGTATCTGTACGAACAGTGCCGAGGTTAAGCTTATATTTTTAGCTACCTTATATAGGAATAAAAGGTAGCTAAAAATATAAGCTTAACCTCGGCACTGTTAGAACTCTTTGCTTCGTAGTGAACTTTCTCCTCAAAATTTTTCGTTACTCTTTCGTAAAAATTTTCTTCAGGTGATAATTTGAACAGAAATAATTTGAACATCATCTGAAGTTTTCGAAAAAATTATGAGACTAAAAATAGACAGGCGCAATGATACAGTAAGCGTAACGTATACGAAGCACAGTTCCTTCTCTCATGACTACAAACTGAGGAAGACCGAAAATGACTCATATAAATGAAATGAAATAAAAAATTAACTGTAAGTTAATTTTCCGTTCCAGTAGAAGTACTATGAGATATTGAAAATCACGCAAGCATTATTTCAGATTGTATTTATTTAATGGGAAAAAATCCAAATACTAATTAAAAAAAACAGCTGTGGGTTTTTCGAGATCTCATTTGTGCTTATATTTTTTAGTGTGAATTTTTTCCAGGATTTATTTTTGCCAAACACAAGGTGGAAAACACCATTGTTCTTCCAGTTGGAACTCCATAAATTTCCCTTGAGACCATCACAGAGAAATTTACTCGTAAAACATTGATAACGATTATTGCCACGCTGAACCAGAAGAAAGCTAAATATTGGAAAAAATGATAAACAAATTTGCGGAAGCACTTATCAGAAAAACGCAACCTTTTCTTCGAAGAAAAAACGTGCATCAGTGTGCTTAAATATCGCTGGCATTTGAGAATAGATTTTTAGTTACCATACGTTATATGAAAACAAATCCTTTACTTCTAACCTGGACTTTAAAGTTGTAGCTCACAAAAGATGACCACGCTACAGGCACAATGTGTCTTGCTCTCTTCTCACGCCGCTCCGAAGTTGGCTTGTTATTGAGAAACACTTCCATTCAAATTTCATCTATTATGAAGCAATTTTTCGCCATCAAATTTTGATGGCAAACATCAATTACTACGACGGGTAAAACAGTTCATTAATAATCTGTTTTCGCGTTACCACGAGCTCGGTAAAAATATTAGAGCGATCGTTCAGCTACAGATTTCCTCTGAGAAATATCACGGGTCATTTAACGAACGCCATTTCGGGGCAGCTACGCGGTATAAAAGCGATGCGTCTTCCAGCAAGCTTGCCGACCACAAATGCTGAAGAGGCAAATTTTCAGAAGCTTCTCAGCTTCTGTAAACTTTCCCTCCGCCCAATTTGCCCCTCTAACTCCAGTGCCTGAAATCTCGAAAAAGGGATCTGCTCGTTGAACGAATAAGAAGATAACACCAGGAAACGTTAGATAGTCTTCCTTCCAGAGGACAAACTGATTACATCAGGCGATGGTGGATCCAGTGTAAAACAAAAAAAAGTTGGTGAAGTATATTTTATTGAGGTTAGGAGTGGAACATACAACGTCAATATTTAGTCCAAATATTAAAAAAAGGAAATAATCCGACCAGCGCCGTACTTGTGAACTTTGGGTCACTACTGTTGTATTCTCGGAAAACTATCTGACGATAAAGTGAGCTCATGTTTTTAAATCAAATGAAACATTATTAAAAAAGTGGCTTACATTAGCTACATTAGCTACATTTTTTCACATTAATAATGAGTTAAATTTTGCTAAATTAGAAATTTGTGAAACGACACGCATTTTCACAATCAGTCGAATGCTTGAAGTTGACATCAGATGCTCTTCAACCTTCATTGACATACATATATGTTTGAGTTGTTCCGAGGTGCTAGGAAGCGCCGAACCGAAGATTGAGATACACGCGAGGTGGGTTTGCAAGGATTCGGTCAGAATGTCGTGACAAGAAGAGAAGGATCTTTCGGGCGCCTGTTTGCTACAATGTTACTCAAAAAATGAGTTCAATAGTACAGTAGTCATAGAGAGCTATTTGTCTAGCGTTCGCAAATTAAACATGTTGAAAATTGTTTCCATCAATCATGACGGAAAAAACTTGATAGATCGTTTCCAGTAGTAACTTACGGTAACTAAAATTAGCAACTTTAAATTTTTAAGGGATAAAACCATGAAATTAGTAAATGTAAAAAAGGATTTGTGCTGTAGCCTTCAAATTGATTGTTCATCGCAGTTCGCATCCAGTTGGCTGAAAGCCACTTTTTTAGTGCGAAATTCGCTGAATTTCAAGCAAACACGTGCATAACCATCAACCAATCAGTGACGGAAATGTGCGTCAACCTCTAAAACTTTTAACTTTTAACCACATTTTAGCTTTTTTCAACAGGAGAAATTAATTAACCAGATTACGGGATGCCGGATTTTTATATAGAACAAGTCCGTTGTTAAATGATGCGTTCTTTCGAGTTGCTCTTTGTGTTGCCAGTCAGTTGGAGCAAGATGATTGAATGGAGTTTAAAGCAAATGAAAAAAGATACTTCTTTTTTCAATACAATCAATTTCAGATGATGAGGAAAAAACTGGTGGTCATCTTCGTTTTCAACTATTTTACAGTTTCAAATTAATTGACTGAGCAAAAAGTCAGTTGAGGCAGACTTCAGCGGCCAGTGCATAGACAAAAATGAAATGTAAATGTTTTTTTCCTTTGTGATAACTAAAGACTTGGACTACTATTTCCTTGCTAATTAATTATACAGATTGTTTAAAAAATTCCCTTCTGCGTTGCTTTTAAGTCTGGGTGTTTTAAGGTACTTCTTAAGCTGCAATTTCATTTCAAAATAATTTAAATGAAAGGTGAAGAGTTACATTTGCATTGCGTACTTTCAAAACAAATAATTTTTATTCAAAAGCATTAGTTTTCATTTTTATATTTGGGTAAATTTCTTTCAGGTTAACCCTCCACGTTATCAATATAGAGGGTAACCATTCGGGTTGACAATTTTAAATACTTCTTCATTAGTTGCTGAGTCTTGATAATCAGAATATCAAATTGAGACATTGCATACCTTGGCAAACTCAATGCTTCCATGCCTTCTTCAGGCACCATTGCAGTGAACGAGATAATCATGGATGAAGTCCGGAGGATAATGAACAATAGGACTCGATATCAAGAACCACATCAATGGCTTTTTCATTTTTCATAACCAAAAATCCATTCGTCTGAAGTGGAATGGAATAAGTTTAATTAAACTGAAAACTAAAACGAAAAAACTTTGTATAAATGTGTAAAATTTTTCATCGGTGACCTTCTTTAATGCACTCTTCCTTCAAAATCTTTTACATATTTTTCAGTTAGTTTAAGTTTCAGTAACAGTCAGTTACTCAATTGCTGCCCTATGTAGCAAAATTATTCTTTCCTGGAATACAACGAGACCAAATCGAATCAAACTCCTTAAAAAATTCAGAAAACATTCAAGAAAGAGCAAGGTAATGGGTGAGGGCTGCTAGCGTGATGTGAACAGTCATATTTTGCTAATCGTCAGTTACTTAGCAGCGATTCATAATCAAGAACTTCATTCACAAAATAAAACTCCTCGTGGAAGAGTCTCGAATAAATACTCGAGGATATTTCACGGAGGAGCAGAAGTATACAAGACACGAGGCTTCGCCATCTCAAGGAAATTTCTATTGACAGATCTCACAGTTCTAGTTTTAGGCAACTTCCAATTTTGACTTTACTATTCAGAGACTGCTTTCTTTACGGTGTAAAAACTGGAAGGCCTCCATCTGAGTGATCTTTTAGACAGAGCATCTCAGTGGGCCAGAGAGTAGAAGTAAAATATCGAGCGAAATAAGCGCGAAGAGTTCTCAAGATCTTGAATGATTTCTTCCACATACTTTAATTTCGTAAGTATATAAAGTAAAGTTAATGTTAATTGACTTTCAAGGTCTTTTTTAAGATGAAAATTAATAGATCACATTTCTTAATTAAAGTATCGTTAACACTGATTTTAACCTTTTTATTAAGCGAATAAAGATCCTGTCCCGTTCAAAAAGTAATTATTTACACCTTGCACACAAAACAGTATCTCCAAGAATCAGCCTTTGCGACGTCAAAGACAACTGAGAAATATAAAAAATTTTAATGAATATAGATCTGATTTATTAATTCCTAAAGCCATTTTGTAGAATTAAGATGGAGATGAAATTCTGATTCGAAATAATGGAAATTGTGATTTTCAAACGAAATTAACTCCGGATTTAAAGTTTATCGAAGGCAACATTTTACTCAAAATAAGAGGCTCCTGTTTACCAGAAGTTCCCGTGCACTTCATTACAAAAGGAAACAGGACAATTTTCGATTGAGTTCTTCGTTTTAAGAACGTCGCGCTCCAGTTCATATGGACTCGTCATTTTCATATTTTCCATGCAAGACAACCTTAAACAAAAGAAAAGAGTCTGTTTCAAGCTCACATCATTGACCCATTTTTAACACATCGGAACTACATATGTTATAGATACGAACACAACGTTCAAACTTAAATTCAAATAATAAGAAGCTCCCAGTTCAGAACCGCAGTCGTTGGGCAGAGTCAAGTAGAGAACCGAGCAGCAGAGAAACTGGTGAGGTTGTGGTCGAGTGCCACTCCGGTGAGCAGCTGCCTCAGCAGACGCCCCACCACCGGCCCGATCTTAAATCCAGTGCCTGTGGGACGTTTGCTATAAATTATACTTCAACAAAAACCAAAAAGTGAGACGCATTAAATTTAATAAAATTTCAAAGTCTTTCAGAAATGCTTTCTTGACTTTGAGGCCATCCTCTAATTTAAGTACAATTACCAAAGGGATCAAACAATCTACAATAATGTACAATCGAAGGGATCAAATTTTTTACGATGTGTGACTAGATTTTTTGATGCACAGGAGTGTTCGTGTTTTTTTGCCCACAATAAAACTCTGTCGTATTATGAAGCTTGTTCGACTCGAAAATGAGCAACAGTAATCGAAAAAATGTCTTGTGACATTATACAGGGTTTTCGGGATAAATTTGACAGAATAGCATTTGATGATTTATCCAGATTTTTAAAATTGATTCATACACACCATGCTTGAGTTTAAAGTTAAAGCCCTCCTTCATTCATATACACGATGACAGCAAGAATGGATGACTGGGAGCCACCTGAATCGTGGAAGAGAATAACTTGTATCATGATGATTCGCACCGACCATCTAAATAAGGAGATTATGGTCGCTGCTCAATGCTCCCTGAACGCTGTAAAAACAATCCGGCATGAACTTGAGAATTTCAATGGAGACCACGAGGATGCGAGGAGACTAAATTTCCCCAAACTGTCATGGTTTTTGGATGCGTCCCCTCAGGGGGTGATGTGACGCACACAAATCCCAATGTTCAGCCTCCAAACTCCCCTGATCTGAACCCGACGGATTATTATGTATGGGGCACTGTCGAGAAAGATACCAGTCGCCGTGCCAGTACTACAACAGACCAGTTAATCGATAAAATCAAAGTGTTTTTTGAGGGTCTTCCGAGGGAAAGTGTAAAATCAGCTTGCTCCAGGTTCCGGGCCCGGATTAAGGCTGCAATACACGCTAATGGCGGTTGTTTTGAGTAAAATTCTTCGATGATAGTCTAATTTTTTTGCCTATTGATTTTCTTTCATATCAATAAAATTTTATGGAGACCAAGCGCTTCTTCTTTTTCCTGAAAAAACTGTCAAATTTATCCCGAACATCCTGTCTCTACGTGTCTTTTCAGATGTAAAATGTTCATTTCATATTTGTCTCATCGAAAATTTTCGTATCCAAAAAATATAAACCATCGATGTTCTAGGACCTTAATTAGCGTAAATCACCCAAATGGATGTTCTAAGATTTCACGCGCTTTCTGCTGAGATATACAAAAAATGTTCAATACAGAAAATACACAGGTGCGAGCAATCATTTCTCTTGAAAGGAAAGCAGCTCAGGCTACTACCCAGTGCTTTTGGTCTACTACCACATAGCAAAGTTTAGTTTAGCCTTCTCCATTACGCCGCGTCTCATTAATTAAAAGCAAGAAGCGCGAGGTGTCGCCATGACGCCGCGGTCTGAAAGACATTTTTTTTGAAGTTGCGCTCTGACGCCGCCTGTATTTTGTTTGCTTCCTGAGCAGTGACAGGAGCTGTTGTTGAGAAAAGAAGCTGTTCGTGACATTATATGTTTTGTCCAAAATACGCTACAAGTTGGTAATATTTGGGCATCTTAAGAAAAAATGGTAGATTATTTTCAATGCATGGCAACATCATCCACACGATAGCACGTCGCGAGTCAGAAATTTCTTAGAATTAGTTGCTGAATGAAACTTTAAAATGCTTGAAACTCTAAGAGTTTTAATCACGTTTTTACTTCATGAAAATGAGTAAGGATTAGAATCATTTCCAAGTAATCCAGTCGAAGAATGCGTGGAATACTGCATTCAGATATTCCTATTTATGTTGTTCATTAATAAACAGGAAGCTTCAACATATGAAATCCAGAGGTCTGCAGTCATTTCTTCGGTCCGCCACAAGCTTGAGCTACAAGCCCTGCTCAAGCTGCAAAACTACCTCAATGCTGCAAAAACACACGCGCATGAGGCCCTCTAAACAAAAACCAAATTGATACAGCGCTGGGGAAGTTTTTGAGCCATGCAGTTGAGAGAAACCCAGGAAAACTCGCTCCAAAAAGAGCTGGATTATCAGTGTTTTGGTACCGACACGGAGAGCGCTTGACTCATCTGAGCGTCCTAATCAGAGAACATCCCTTCATCTCCTCACTTCTTTCCTCTCAGGCTCTTTTTGTGACGGGCTTGGACTTGCCTAATTAAAGGAGCGTTTTACAACTCCAGCGTATTACGGGTAAGTGATCCGCTTTAAAAATAGCCTCTAGTTCAACCCAGCTACGTGCAATTCTACGGCAGAATTACGCAACGACTATGTCTATATTTGTGAACGAAATGAATGTTACCAGAGAAGAAATATTGCTTTCCAGAGGACAATAGAATTTGTGTACAACGTTTTAAATTCAAGTCGTATAAAAACATTTCCTGCGCCTTCACAAATCGACCATTCGTTTTTATCTCGATGTCGAGCTTCGGTGCTACAAATTTATTCTCAATTCCACTGCCAATTGCACTGCCGCGCTCGAAAAAATCTACTCTCGCACGATCTTTTCCATCTTTTAAGATCTATCTCATGATCCATCTTGCGATCCATCTGTTCGTATACTGTATTAGTTTTAGTACAGCATCAATCTCAAAATAGGATAACACAAGACAGTTTATTTACTCTCTGACTCTGCACCTAGTCTTAAAAAGTTTACATCATAATTCAAATCAGTCGTTAGACATGATTTTAACAACAAAACATCGATCGAAAGTCCACCTTTCAAGTACAGTTTAATTTTAACAACAAAACATCGATCGAAAGTCCACCTTTCAAGTACAGTTTAATTTTAACAACAAAACATCGATCGAAAGTCCACCTTTCAGGTACAGTTTAATTTTAACAACAAAACATCGATCGAAAGTCCACCTTTCAAGTACAGTTTAATTTTAACAACAAAACATCTATCGAAAGTCCACCTTTCAAGTACAGTTTAACAGAGACATTTGGGTCACATCTAACACAAAAAATTACAAGCACGACTGGAAAACGAAATTGAAATTTCAATTCCATTTTCCAACGTCGTCAGGAAAATCTCTTTGGTTACCTGAAAATCCGCAGGCGAAAGCAATATTTTGATGGCCCGGCAGGACGTCGAGGATCATCTCCTGATCCGGGGTTCTCTGGAGATGACAAGTCAGGCAATACCACAGCATGAGCTACATTCCGTCTCCAGTTCTTACAGAAGAAATTTTAGACTTAAATCCCAAAGAGGAGGTTCACAATAAAATGTCATATTGGGCCGTAACAGGGCTAGAGGTCTTTGTTCGTGGATTTATCTATTCTGAAAGTTGATGCGCAAATGACAAACTTTGACTCATGGGAGTATCCCGCTAGCAATCTTTTCGAAGCCATCATTTCAAAATAAAAACATTGTCATTTTAAAATCAGGAGGAAATTTCAAACTACAATACTTAGATAAGCTTGAAACTTTTTTGCAAAAATGGAAAGATAGTAAATGTAGTGAGGCCCAGCAGACGCTCGTTATGGTAAATAATTGAAACAAAAACGAAGAAGCCACAAAAAATATTCAACTGGAAGTAATGAGCGTACGTATTAATATCCCTGCGCTTTAATTGAAAGTGATCAATATAATGGTAATTTTTCTATTATTAAGGGAAAATTTTCTTGCCAAAATATTGAACTTTTGTACGGAGACAATTTCATGAACCTAGGCTTGAAACCATAATAGAAAAATTGCCCAGTAAACCAGTTTTTTCTTTCTTACCTCGTTCAATTCATCACAGAGTATTTTTTATCCCACATTCATAGAGCTCATGATGTCATTCCAGAGCTGCACTGGGCCTAGCAGAGGTTTGCTCATAACTGACCCACAGCTGTTCACGCTTCGTTTTGCATGCATATATTGTTGTTGTGCGAATTAATCTCTCTCCCACCGCAATACCTCTCTCTCGATTTTCCCTTCCTGATTTTCCCTTTCTTTTTTAAATACTCGAAATTTGCGTTTTTGTAAAGCTTTAACGAATGGATGTAGCCAATATTGTTGCTGCGGTGCAGCATTGCAAAAACACCAGCGTAAATGTCAAAATGTTTGAGCTTTTTTTTCATTTGGGCATTTAATCTTAACTCGAAGCATTGTCTGCAAACTGAATGCTCACTTCACGGTTGTAATATTCAAGATTATGATTCACAATAGATAAATTTCGGTTTAAATTGATTTTTTCATGGCTGAATTTAAATTTAAAATCCCTTAATGTACGAGGAAGCAAGAAAGAAGACGCCGGCATGAGCAGAAAACTAGATTACTTTATTTTTTTTTGCCATTTTTTTTTTATTGTTAAACAATGTTATATGAAATACGTTTTTGCAATGCTCTAAATGACGGCATTCCTCCGAAAAAATTTAATTTACACGTAACAGAGCAAAGCTGGAACTTACTTGCCCAAGCGACGGAGACGTTCACATGAGCACTCCCGTCTCGCATAAAATGATTGAAAATTGTAGAACTTTTCACAATTCAATGAGGTGTTTCCTCCCATATCATTTTTTCCATCAAAACTAATGCATTTTGGTTTTAATTGAAGTAAGCTTCATTATTTTACTCCATGCGTAAGGAATCATCAGCTCGTAGGCACGTAAGTTACGTGCAGTTTTATCCCTGTAATGTAAGACCTGGCTCCTGTGTGCCTGAATAGGTTTATTTACGCTGAAATTCCCCAGATTTTGAGCTTGGAAGAGCACCGTCCAAAATGCCTAATCTTGTTTTTCCAGAAGTTGTAGCATAGCGGCTCTTGGCTATAAGTCGCTGCAAGCTATTTGTGAACAAAGGTCACTTCTTAGGAAGGACTCCGCTCAAGCTTTCCGGCAAAATTTTTGTTCTTCTACGCTGGGGAGTTTTCCATCTTACCTATTGTCTGTTGATGCGAGTTTGCATTGAATCGCTTCTAAAAATTTATGATTACACTAATTCAAACAGTTCAATTCAAATTTAATCATCAATTGGGTTCTATAAGCTCTAATTTATTAATAAGATGCAACGCTTTCACGAAGCAATGCGAACAAAATGTGTATCCCAAAATTGTGCGATATTAATGCATATAACTAAAATAAATTAACTCATAATCCCGTTGTGAACGATTAAATTGATGATTGGTAAATTGGTTTACTTAAACTTTGTTCATTCTGTAACCATTAGAACGGTATTGCAATAGATACACATTGAGGACAACTTGTTCCACGTTTCTCCGATCTGCTATTAACGCATTCTTTTTGTTTCTTCTCCACTTGTATAATAAAGCTGCAATTATTTGGGTGTTCTCACTTGCTTGCACCTTTTTACGAGATGAGAGAAAGTAATATGGACTGTGTTTATTTGTTATAGCCGTCGACTGAGATATCCAATTCAACAGAAAAACAAATGTCAAACAAATGTCAAACAAATGTCAATGCTGTTAAATTCCCCCTTTCTAAAAACCTCAGTACTGAAAGTAAGCCTCTGGTTACTTGAATCCATCCTGGTCTGCTGCTTCAGTTCACTCTCTGTCGTTTCTTCCTTCCTCGATCTCACCATGTCGCTGAAGACGGAGCAAAAGTTCCATTTGGAAGTTGAAATATGTGGAACGGTATCCTAGGGGAAATAAGCTTTCCGTCGTGAACTAAAAGAGGCATTATTTAAGTATCGATGGCGTGAATAGAACTCCGGAATTCTGCCTCATATGTCCTGAGGTTACAGTTGTCTGCTATGCACTGCATGATCATGGCATGATGTAGGTAGTCCGTGATCTCTAAAGCGTTCTAACTCTCTTGTTACAAGTATAGACAGACGGGCGATGTTATGAACAGCCCAGCGTTTCATGTAAGATTGGTAAGCTAAGCTTAGTGAGTAAATTAGTAAAGGTTCATCACGGGTTGGGAGTATTATTCATGGTCTAGAGGTAAATATCTTTAGGGTAGACACGGTAATTATTCCCATGTCTTCTACTCCTATAAAACTTGACAGCTGCGATAGCCAACCCAATATCCGTTAATGTTTTATTATTTTCGTTCAAGCCTAATTTTTTTAATACATTTTTACCCATATTCCTCCATATTGAACGATGTTCATTTTCCTCGGTAGTGCCTATGTTATAATAGTTTAATAAAACTTACTAATTCATTGAGATTTGCATCACACAGTTACGAGCATACCGAGTGATAAGTTTCCTAAATTAGACCCTCCTTAAATACGAGTTCATGCAAATCATTTTCTTATCAAGTTTTTAGTAGTTCAATAGATAAATACTCGAATCTTGGAACGAATCGAGAGTTGGGTCATCTCAAATTTTAGGTGTTAGGAAAAATTGCTTGGGCAAATCTGAATTGCATATCACTATTTTTCCTCAAAACTGCACGCTCTAGCAAACATTAGACGCGTTATTCCAGAAACATCGTAAGTGATAGTCAACATTACCAAAAGTCTGATAAATATAATGTGATGAATAAGCAAACAGTGAATAGAAACAATGCCCAAATTATTGCAGCTCTATGCTTATGAACTGATGAAAGCTGAGAAGCCACGTTTAACACAATCCTCGCGTTTCCACAGTTGTTACCGGATGGTTTGGTTAGATTGTAAGTAGCAGAATTATTGGGAAATTGACTTTACTGCTCGGATGCATTCTTATCCTTCCCAAGAATTATGAAAATACAATTGCACGATAACAATTCACCTCGTAGGATAACATTTAATCATTAAAAAGGTCGCAAAACATGAAATGTCGTTCATTTATATCAGAGCGTGAATTAGAAATTTGCCGAATGGGACACATATGGCTCAATACGCGACGAACGTGTTTATGCCCTTCTGGAAAGGACCTCTAGTTAAAAAATCCAATGCGCATCCAATATGGAACATCAATAGTCATATGCAAAGTTCAATGGGTGCCTGCAAAAGACAAATGCTCAAAAGAAGCAAAGTTTAATGTGATTTAGATAAAGACCACTAATTAGAAGAAACCAAGTTCAATGCAAGTTAGAGATAGGCCACTGGTTCAGCTAAATCCATTCCACTCAAAAAACTGTAAGCAGAGATGCCATACCGTGTACATGCAGGTCTCCCGCACTACCGGCGTGGGGCACAGGAAGGGGAAGTGCTCCCTCACAAAGGCCTGGGTGGAGGGGAGGATATCGTTCGTCACCTCTCGGTCCCGCTCGTCTGGGTCACACGGTGCACCTCCGTGGCGACACAGCTGTCGAACGCATCAGCAAGTCTTGAATAATTAGCATAAACGCCCTACACGTCATGTCAAAAAAAGACAGGTTTCGATAATGTCCCATAAAGCACGCAAGTCGCTTAAGTAGGTTGATGATAATATAAATCAGTAATGCAATCTATTTCCTTAAACAACAGAAATGGAGAGTGGTCGATGAGTGTATGTGCATTTGATACCTCCTTTTTTCTTTTCGTCATGGCATTAGGCTAATACATCTATCATAATAATACCCGTGATTTTAATACTAAATTCAGTCCCGTGAGATGGTGCATTCCGTCTCACAAATACTCTCACCGAGTATTTTTAACCATGTCAGTCACGAGGTTGCATGATGGTAAAAACAAAAATAATGTACCAGAGTTAATCCTATGGAATAGTGAACATGTTCCGTCAAAACTGACGAGATTTAATGTTAATCGATGAAGTACGAAAATCATTGAGTTTAGTTGTTACATCATAAAACATCAATCACAACCTCTCGAATTTTTCTAAATCTAATCATTTAGGTGCAAATATAGACAAACATATTTATCTTATCAATAATCATGATTTTAATTCTATATTCATCCCGTTGAATAGTGAAGTTTGTATCAAAGATGCGTTCATCACGCACTGGAATATGTGAAATTAATTTTCAGGAAAAATAACGCCATTACTTTCCAGGACGATGAGCATAAGTGAAATAGCAGCCCATGAAAGAGTAATGAAATGCATTAAGCTCTGAGACACGTAGTTTTGAAACGTCATGCTGAATATATGCTATTTAGATCAGACGTATTGTGGTCGAAATTCGAATTTGCTTAAAGTTGAGCATATATTCGTGGCATAGATCTTCCGAGCAATGAAACAATAAACAATCCTTCAGATTGGTACTCGAACACGAAACAAATATTACACCATAAATCGTAGTTCAAAAACAGAAATTTAAACTCAATACGCACTGTATAGATCCCCACCATACCGGGAGTGACGACATTAAGACAACCATGATACTCTCTATTGTATCGATATAATCTATTTTTCCTACATCCACCACTTTCCAAAACCATTGTCATATTGGTAAAGAGAACGGAGACAACGAGCAACCAATCAAGTGGGGACAAGTGTGTTTGGATGATCGTAAAGCGGCATGCATTATTCGAACATTTTGCAGTTCGACTAAAGCGAAAGAGAGATAGGATGGTCTTGCAGATATTACCCCTGAAAACAACCGAACTCACTTAGGATCTTTTCCAGGTAAGCCCCGCCACTAATGAAACACAGTAGTTCACCCTCTTGTTACTTTCGAAATAATGCACCTGTCGACTTCAAATTACTCTCAAACGAAAGATTGATGCGTTCTTTCTTTGCGTATCGTAAACGGTAAGAAAACGGTTTTCTGTAAACTACATAAATTTTTGGAAATACCTATCCGACTCGCTCGCCGTTTCAACACATGAGTTCACCCCCTTGTAACTTTCAAAATAATGCACCCATCGATTTCAAATTGTTGCTGAAACGAAAGATTAAAACATTATTCTGTTTGAGAGCAATTTTTCGTCGATAGATGCTTTATTTCGAAAGTTACAAAGGGGTGAACTTACGTGTTGCATTAGTGGCGGGGCTTATCTGGAAAAGATCCGTCACTTACGAGCTCATGTGGTCACATCACAAAACATAACCTAAACCTTTTCCGACAAAAATTTCGGTATCTGTGAGAGAGCGGCTTACTAAAATGATTTTCATAGAATAATTCACTTCAATCAATACTGTTTAGAAAGAGATCAATTACAGGATAATCCATGAAGAAATTGGAGTTTCAAATTTCTAAGAATCGGTTATTGTATTTACTTTATTCTACGTCACAAACGAACAGTCTGTGAAGAATAGTGTCAGTAAAAAACATCCCTATGTGTCTGAATGCTGAATACTCTGCGCAACACGGATCAAATTATCATCTTATTTAAACATAAATTATCAAGAATAGTCCCGTAATGTTTTGTTTCTAGCTCTTATTCATTGATTCAAATGAAAACAGATAGGCCTATACAAAAACAAATGAAGGTTGTCGTGTATCGTACAAGCATTACCTATAGAAAGCTAGGTGAAACCTATGACGTATCTCATGCTAAATAAGTCACATATAAAACGCTAAAATAAATCTAGCGAGATGTTTTTCCACATATATTCCTATTGATTCTACCGGGCCGGTCTTATACTAGGGCGCTCTTTAAACCCTAATCTTAACTGTTTAAAGACAACAGGAAGAACGAAGGCATTCTAAATTTTGTCTATCATGAACTTTATATCTTGGCTTTTGAAAAAGAATTTCTCAAACTCTATTAACTGTATTTCATCTTTCTTTTTGGAGGACAAAAATTTCATTTACAGGGCAATTGTTTCCAGTCAAAAATGCGAGATGCCATCCAGGAGAGTCAAAAGAATTAAATTGGGTGTATTTTCCTCATTAAGAAGTTCGAGACGACGGAAAGTTGTGTATTAAAACTTAAATTATGCAGACGGTGTTTCATTGAAAGTTAACTAGGTAACTTAGGCCACCATTGAGCGCATGAGCATTTGCCTACGACAAGGTAAGTAATAAAGCTATTTTTCCTTTCTAAGCTGTCTATATCCTAATAAAATTTAGGATTTATACGTACAGAATGGGCATAAATGGATTTTTCATGCATGAACCGTAGCGTTAATACCACAGGACACTGACTTTAACTGGCATTTTTGAAGTTTATGCTGTTGATTTTCACAGTTAAAATTAGAGAAAATGTTTTTGTTCCGCTGGACTTGATCTCAAGTACAATCATCTCATAATTGGCATTCAAAATTATTTCACTACAATAAAAATATGAGATGAAAAATTAAGACGTACAGAGTGAAAACACTCAATTTTTTATAGGTTAGGTCAGGTCAGGGGAGCTTTAGTCAGTTTACGATCATTTATCTAATTTCCTTCACACCCACTGTGCGACGTTGAATTAGAGCTGTTGCAAGGAAAAATACGAGTATGATGCAAATGTGCCATATATTTTGTGCATGAAAAAGTCGGAGACTTTGAGTGATGCTTGTTACACAAATCCGCTCATTATGCACTCATCAATACTATTTTATCCACTCCGATTGAGTGTGTAAAATATAGGACTCAAGACACAGGACGGCAGCTGACATTTTTTCATGGCCCTGTGTCCTGATCAAAATTAATCGAAATTATATTCTGGTTGATTCGTAGCAACGATAGAACAGTTCGATTGAAATCAAATTACTCTCTTTCACGTTTCATTGGGTAGTTGCAAATTGTTCATTGTTTGAAGAGATCTTGTGGGTCTGAAGTTCACTCAGTCAGGAAATTGTTTTTTGTAGTTGTAATCCTATGAATTTACTGACTTCTTTGACGACTGTGAGCATGTGATGCTTGGATCATGAGTTTTCAATTTCTGATACAGATGAAACATGGACAACGGTTGTAACCAGCTTGCCTCAACCTGAGTTAGATCATGTCCTCCTGCAGTCGCGAGATACAGTGCAAAGAAAGGAAAGTAATGGCCGAGCGTCTTTTTCTCTGTGAGAAGGTATTTAGAAATAGACACATGTGACCAAACTACAAAAAGACCAAACTCACAGCTGATACTCGTGTGCGTGGGGTGGTAGAATAATCAAAATCAGTGAACAAACTCTCACCTTTACAAGCCCAGGGTACTCCACCGGGGGCAGACCGTAATACAAGCCTCCGTCATGATCTGAGTCAGATTTGTAGACGAAAGTGTGACTTTTCCTCCCTTCATCCTTGAGCTTCCAGTAGTAAACGTTCACTCTCTCAGGCCTGAGGAAAACCAAACATGAGATCACCTATTCACTGAACCATTGCCATATTCCTCGTTCGTTGCCTATCAGCTTGTGACGTTACCCAAAATGTCACTACCTGATATCATTATCAAGCATTTAAATGAGAATTTCCATATCTTTATTCCGTGATTCAAAGCATGTTCTTTGGGGCAGTTAACTTTGTTCTATTTTGTCATTTTAGCACGGAAACATGTTTTGAATTTCTTCCGTTTTGACCTGTTAGTTCGGAGTATAAATGATCTACAAACACTTTCAATATTATTCCCTGACGTCACGACAGCGAAAACTCATTTATCAATGTACGTGGAGACCGTCAAAGGCGTTGCACCCCATTGAATTCATTTTTATATGTCTTTTATTACGTTCGAAAATTACAATTTTAAAACTCAAATTAACCTGCTTAGGGATACATTTTATGTTTTTTCTCTCATTTCTATGTAAAAGCATTGACAAGGGCCATCATGGCACCCATCTATGTATATTCACTCAGGACCTTTATATTAAAACATTTTAAAAAGAGATGTAATTCATTTGATGTATTAACTTTATAGGACACTAGTGTTTTATTTTCTTATTCATGTTTAAAAATGTTCTGGTTAGCCTTGTATGGCAATTTATCGTTTCTTAAGTTCGTGAGTACATTATGAAAACTTTGTTTATGTAGTTAATTTTTCGTATTGTTTCAATTATGTTGCAAATATTATGGTTAACCTTGCACAACAATCCTTCTGTTTCTGACACCGGTGAACTCTTTTCTGCCAGTGTTATTTGCGTAGGATATATCATAAATTTGTTTTGTGATAAAATATTTTAATTTTTTCTAGCTTGTTAATTGGTAAACTAATTGACACGTAGGAGTGAAAAGATAGTCCCGAATATTGACCTCATAGTCTTAAGCGCTGACTTGTTTAAATCCACCTATAGTTTAGTCTCAACAATTCCTGCTTTTACTAGTTGCTAAGCTCGTATTTAAATGTAAATGCACACTAATGAGTGTTTCTCCGCGATGCATCGTCACTGGCATTATTTTCTTACAAGTGTATTCATGTGCATTTCCAAACCTGGATTATGTAACGAAGGGAATACATTATTCTATACGTTTCTCCCAATCATTTGTTTCGACTACTCATGCGAGTATTACGATACTCATGCGTATATTTCAACTAAAGATATTCATGTCGAGACATTTAGACAGCCAATACTCGTTTTTGTACCATATTCATTGAAACAAACTGCATTTTCTTTTCACTGTTTTCGTTACAATCATCACTGGTTCTGCCTGTGGTCTTGAGAGACGATGAGGCTGAAGCTTCATCATTATATTAAGTGAACTTTGGTGAACTCTAGAGCTTCCCTAGCGCGATGATTGCTGATGCACGATTAATGTAAATTTCTTTTTTCAAGAAAAGTCTGACCGAGCGAAATTTCAATGCACATTAAAAAGAAAATTATACTTAAATGCACCTTGCTTGAACCCTTTTTTGTAAATTTCGAATTACCAGATGGTATAACATTTTAAAAACACACAAAAAAAACTTTGGCATAAGTCAGCATGCATCAGAAAGCCAATGAGGTTCTGCGTGGCATGTTATCTGTTGTTTACTTCGTAGTTTAGATCAGATTTCCTTCATGCGACGAAAATTTACGTTCAGTAATGTTGAATAACGAGAAAATATCTTATGTTGTTCGTACGTATCAGTAGATCTTTTGTGAGGAATTTCCATCTAGCCCCGGCGCGGCATTCACTATGTTGATACCCAGGGCAACTCAGAAAAATTTTGTAAGCAAATAAAGATATAAAAGTGAGTTAACAATGGTTTAATAATTATTCTTTCCTAGCAGTTCATTTTCATGAATAGATGAGCAATATTGATGACCATTTCCACACTGCAACAAATTCCATCATCTACTCGAGGCTTAAGGAGTTCCCACATCATCGATAATGCGCAAGCTCACCTTAGTTCGCTAATTAAGGAAGTTCTGAGCCTCAGAATAAGGAGGTCTTGACGGGCACTTGCAGCTAACGCACACCACAACATTAGCGTTACTTACGATGCACTCAAATTAAAAGGCTATGTTTCAGAAAGTCCATTAACTGGCTTAGAATAGTTCATGCAGAGAAGCGGTCTATAAAAGATTATGCATTTACATGCTGCAAGCTGCAACTTTCAATTTTACGTGGCATGACGGGCTTTAAGTTTTAGGCGACTCTCTATCTAAGCAACGTTTAATGCATAATTTCATGGTATACTGTTAGAAACTATCGAGTTATTAGCATTACGCGTAGTAGTTTTTTGCTGCCGTCCCCAGTGAGCTTTAGCAACAGCTGAATGCATCTCGGCCACAGATACAAGACTGAAAATGATGGAATCGGACAAATTATCTCTCACACGCACAGATCTTTTCATCACTGCACGTTTTTTTAGATTAAAACGATACTTCGAAGACATTAAGGTCAGACGTGGTATTGTTTCTAGAGTATGAAAATGGTTGAATTTAACTTCACAATTACTTACAATGGACTTCTTCACTGGACGTTACTTCACGTTATTTCACGTTATTTCCACTAAATAGGTTCATGGACGTTACTTCACTCAATTTACAAACAAGTTATCATATCAGCATCAATCGCATTTGATCCAAGATGTAACGGAAGCTTGCATGTGGTTATAATGTCAGGATGCAAATTTCTACTCGCGATAAAAAATCAGTATATCATATAAGGACCGAATGAACAAATCAAGTCGCAATGACCTTTTTTCAATACCGGTCACACCGATGAAGAACAAACAATTTCAATGCATATCACTTGCGAATCGTTAAATACCAATAATCGGCATGTTCTTCAAGAACTCGAACCTCCTAAGAAATCGTCAGGAAAAATGCTTACCTCACCTCGGTAGCTAATGCACAAACATCCCTGCATCTCATTTCATTTTAGTCCAAGATTATTTGATAATTATGGAAGCACATGTCGGTTTGTATTTTTAAAAATTTTCACCAAGAAAATAATTGCGAGAGATAAGGCTTTGATACGTAGCATTTTATATTAGAAGCTTTAGTGCTAAAATTGAACGTTTCGACTCAATGAGTCATTTGCAACAAAATGCTCTTAATAAAATATCCATACGTACATGTTGAATACATCGAAAATGAACGTAAAAGTTAGGAAAAACTAAATAAGACTAAATCAAACCCCTAAACTATTTGCGAAGGAAAAGCGGATAGGGAGTCATTTGAAAAAGGCTTACGCTGTAAAATATAAAGAGATTCCATAATGCGTAGATCAACGGGGTTTAAAGCAGCGTCTAAAATGTTAAAATCGCCTAATTTTATTGGAAGATTACATCTTTCAGCATGGATTCGTTTGGCTAAGTGAGAAAAAGCAGCAAGAGGACGGTTAGTGCAATAACTTCTGCCGACATGCTCTGCAAGGCTTTAGTGGTAGAACCCACATACTCCGATACATACTGTGTGCAATGTGTTGATAAATTCCAGAAGAGAGCTTCCGAAAGCTTAGATAAACTTCCGAAAGGTATGCTCTCTTCTGTAATTTTTCAACACAGTTGCGCACAGTGTGCGTCGAAGTATGTGGGTTCCACCACTAGAGCCTTGCATATTCGCGCTGCAGAGCATGCCGGTAGAAGGTATCGCACTAACCGTCTTCTTGCTGCTCCTTCTCACTCAGCCTCACGAATCCATGCTGAAAGATGTAATCTTTCCATAAAATAAGACGATTTTAACATTTTAGCCGCTGCTTCAAACTCCGTTGATCTGCGGATTATGGAATCTCTTTATATTTTACAGCGAAAGCCTTTTTTAAATGACTCGCAATCCGCTTATCCTTTGCAAATAGTTTAGAGTTTTGATTTAGTTTTATTTAGTGTTTCCTTACTTCTACGTTTATTTTCGATTTTATCGATATGTATATACATATATTTTTTTCAGAGTATTTCGTTGAGAATGACTACTTGAGTCGAAACGTTCAATTTTAACAGAAAAGCTTCTAACACAAAATGCTATGTGTCAGAGCCGTATTCCTCGCTATAATTTTCTTATTTGATAGTCATTTATAGGAATTTGCGCTAATCAAATTTCAACTCTTTCTTTTTGGGATATTTCATGCACGTACAAATTGCTTCGAAATGTCAAAAATTTTTAAATCTGACTAAAGTATGCTGAAACTGACCACTATGGCTACTTGACGAGAAATAGAAATGAGGTAATGGTCCCTTGTTACTCAAACCTAAACTTTAAAGGTGCTTTCTTTTCCCTGACACCAAGTTCTATAACTCCATACCTCTTGATATTTGCGATGCCCCATTCACTCGGCTTTCAAAATTTGGTTTGAAACTTAAATGCTCTCAAGTTATCAAACTATTGGAATTATATAAGAAAATATGAAACGGATGCAAATTGCACATAAATGTTGTTTCTTAACTCTATTGTTCATCATGAATAATAGGTTGGATAAACCTCAATAAAAAAGTTTCTCTTAATAAGAATTAAGAGACATCTGAAGAAAAAAAACGTCGACCAGAATATGAGACTGTACTTTCCAACTGATTGATTATAACATATTTTCTTTTTTGTTTTAGTTACTTTAAGATGGAAACGTGTGTATTTTATAAAGTTATTTACCGTAGTTCACAGTATAATTTGTTCATCTCCCCGTAGGTTGTAGTAGATATCTCTTAGCCTATTTAGCCCGAAATGCTATTATTGTTGACTTTTCTCAGTGACATTGTAAGTAATTCTTTTTTTTTCACTTGCTTTTGTAAAATGCTTTGACAAAACTGAAGACCTGATACAGAAACGAAAGAAACAGGCGATCAAGTTTTAGCTGTGGTCTCCAAAACCCCTTCCTTCAAAAAAGATAGGCACCATAAGAGGATTTAAATAACAACACGTTAAAACAACAACAAATCAAAACAACCTCGAGAAAAACACACTCTGAAAATGAAAGAGCAAGGTGAAAATTGGACAATGAGACAAGAAGATAAAAAACTCCACAATGAAGCCCCATGGTAAAGTTGCGATGGTGAAACAAGAAGATGAAAACTCACTGAAGAGGAAGACTAAGACCGAAGCTCTGGAGCAAAGGTCCAGTCCACGGGCCGGCGCAAATGGCCACCCTCGAGGCCTCCGCAGTCTGCCCTTCCGGTCCGCACAGCTCCACTTTTCCGGACCCCAGCGGCTGCACGCTGCGGACACGCCACCGGTCGCGGATAAAGCCTCCATTCCGCTCAAAGAGTTCCTGTTTACAGCCAAAGAAAGTTGCAAAAATGTAAGAGATAAATAACATAGCTTCGTACTCAGGGCCGGATTTTCAAACAGATTGAGTCGTCGTAGCGGTAGAGATGGCAGCGTAAATGATTTTGTTCTACTCGTTGTGCTCGTTGTACTTTATAATGTTTGGAAATTTTCACATCTAGGTTAACAGTTCATTGTTCTTCAATTGAAATTAGTTGTATTCAGTTAATCAAATCGAGAATGTAATTCTGTGCAAAAACATTTCTTCGTAAAAATGTTTTCCTACGTGAAAAATTATTACAGACGTTGTAAGCTGTTACAATGACAAAGAATTTAATTTTAATCAAGAATAAAAAATGTGCGCAAAATAAATTAAATAAGTTACAAAATTAATAGCACGAATTATTGATGAGTCAAAGATTATGACGCTGAATTTTTGAACTACATCTACACAAATGTGTAACAATTTACGAACATTACAAGAGAAGTACAAATTAACGCTGAAACATTGTTTTACCGGGATATCAGAGCTCTTTGGTATTAGGAGCGCTGCTCGTAGTGAGTAATTACAAGAGTACCGTGTAAGTATGGTTTCTTGAGGTAAAAATATTTGTTTTACTCGATAAAAGTCTTAGCTCACTTGGAATTTCTCTCATCTTACTCAGTAACTACTGATTTTCACACAGCATTTCATGCTATGCGCTCTCTGAATAATCGAACTCAAAACCACGTTCCTGAATAAGTTTTCACAAAATATTGCGCTGAACATTCCTTAGGCACTCAGCATTTAGACAGTTAAATGGTCCGTCAAAACATTGTTTTCCGTTCAATTTGTTGATTTGGTTTTTCCATGCAACTCTATCAAATCATCGCAAAACCTTTTTTGTCCGCAGAAAAATAAGAAAAAAGTACTCAAAGAGCCTTGAAAAGAGTAGAGGACATTAGCTTGTCAATGAAATGGATCTTATGTGTCACCCACCCTTCTACAGATACGCCAGAATTGGCAAAACGGCTTTTCAGCGGTGAGAACGTCAAAACAGTTTCCTTTTATTACAAAACCATCACTCGCGTGTGCAAGCGCTCTGTTCCAGCTGAGTTGTGTTCTAATCAAGAGCTTAATGAAGCCGTTCCAAACATTAGCGTGAACTTCGTACCTTCCATTCTGGAATAAATTCTCAAATTAATCTCAATTCCAGCAGCAAACGTTTCCCTTCATAACAGCAAAGATTAACAAAGTTCCCTTAAAAGACTAGTCGTGCTTTTCAAAGTTGGGCGCATGTTTGAAAGTTTTTGAATGGGAATTACTCGAGCGTTTAATATTCCTCCAAAATTAACGGGAACAGAATCCCTTATGAGCTCAACACTTGCTCGAAAAGATTTGTTCTAAGTAGCAGAGTTTCGTTGGGACATAGTTGGAATGACGTCCTGCTTCACAATCAATAGAATTTCCATCAATCTTCTCATTTATTTCTCTGCTGGTAAATGATACAGAGCTTGACGAGCCAAGCTTGGAGAAGTTAAAGGATGATGCACCTGAAATTGAAACTTATTCTCCAGACGATAAAGCTGGTTCTTCCACAGGATCTGCATAACTCCTCATTCAGCAGATGAAGCTTTTCCCCTGTTGTCCATAGAGGGAACTTATTAATCAGAGTGCAAAACTGATTTTACGAAAGAGAAAACTCTACCACGTTCTACTGAGAGAAGTCAGGAAAACTTTAAATGCAGCACTCTGAGCGCTGAGCAGCAGTTCTGAAAGCTACTTAGCCCTTCATTTGGAATGCAAAGCCTCACAAATTTTTCAATGCATTCAGCTGATGGGCTTGGGATATTAAATGGGGTTTGTCAAGTTAATCGAGCATAAATAAATTTCATGGCGTCAAGTATTCATTAGCTAACATTTATTATGCTAAAACTTTGCAAAATGATTCAAAGTTAAAAAAGTAATCTACGAGTAAAATCTGAAACGTATTCAATTACGACTGCAAAAAAACTTGTGTCAACGGATATAGTAACGCACATGAATAGCTTACGTATGTGTTGCAACATGACCGCCCGTCATGTGGGATTTTAAAGGTAATGTAACGCATTTAAATCTAGAGCACAAAATTAACATCTCTACACGACTGAAATAATTCAAGTAAACTTCGTTGAATTGAGTTGTAGTAGTTTATTCATTTATACATTCTAGGCCCATTTGGGAATAGAGAGGGCATCCGTGTTTGTTGCATTAGTCAAATATTGGTTCAGTGACTAATATACTAATTTTAATTGCTCATACTTTCAAGGCATGAAGAGTGACTTATAACTGCACTTTGATCACACGTGCACTACATGATGTTGTGAATGTTGCAACTTTAATTTACGACGTGTAGCTATTTGGTTGGGCAATTATTGATAGCATTGCAGGTCGTATCACTACTTACAGAGCGTCAAAGATCCAACGTCGCAATTTTGCGCTCTGTATAATAATAAGTCAGTTGTTTTCTCGACCATTTGATATTTAAAAAAAATACACAAAACTTATTGCAGTCACTCGAAATTCAACGAAAAGCTCTCAAAGTACAAAGGAAAATAAAATCTTCACCTTAAGAGCAAGCACGCACTGATCTGCAAGCATCACTGCCGACTTTGTATCGAAGAAAGTTTCGACGTCGTCCGGAAAGTTGTACCTGGAATGGGATAGAAACTGTCTCATTCCCACGCATCTGTGAAAAGCCTCAATTCCGGCGAAGAAATGCCAAGCAGAAACCTTCAGCCTGAGACCTCTTTGACCTGAACTTTGATCTTCTCTCAGGGAATCTGCAGGGAGAATTCCCTTCATAATTGAGGGCAAATATAATTTCTGAGCATGATCGCTGTCAGTCTTGACAAAGTTCACGCTTGAAATCATGTTCAAATCTTACTTAAACGAATCTGTAGAACTCATTGGTTTATGATGTAAATAAAATATTGTAACTAAATAGCTGGAAGAATGAAAAGTGTTTATTGGCTGGAAAATAATTTTGAAGATAACTGTAAAAATTACCTGAGGTGTGACAACTCGCGAGGCTCCGATGCTAATTGTACACGACATAACTGCATTTCATTTTCAAATTAAAACACTTTTTTGAAAAAATTTTGCGTACCTCTATATTCCAAACAAAAACAAATCAGATAAAGACTCGAGAGGTATCTTTAGTTGCTTCCATGAACTTGGCTCGCCAGTAAAGTGGTAGGAGATGTGAGACGTAGATTTAACTTTGTAAATGTCCCCTACGGAGGGAACTTTCGACCCAAGCATCATAATATCTTCAACATTTATTTTTTTATCGTAAGTTTTATTATAATACAAGAAGAATTTTTGAATTATAGAGAAGCAAAAAAAAGTCTACATACTCAACCTATTTTCTCAAATTTCAATTAAAAAGTTCATTTTGTTGCTGTAGCTTCCGATACCGAACCCTTGGAGGGTAAAAGGAGACAAGCAGGCACTTTTCTGTCACTCCAACTCAGAAGATGCAACGCCTGTTCTAGCCACGCTGTTGTGCAAGACGGAGTAGTAATGGATGCAAGGAGGTCAGGCGCAACGTTATCTAATGATTTGTTTACATTTTAAACGATTGGAAAAATTGTGTGATTTTTTCGTTCATATTAGTGTTAGGTTTGTTTTACATTTAAATTTATAACATCGCATTAAAACTCATTCATTTCATAATTAAGTTTTAAACACCACATTAAGACGTATTCATGGACGTCACTCTCAGGATTTACACATGCATTGGTCACTATTGAGAGGCTGTATTGTAGTTATTGCTCACAGTCGCACGGTATTGCTCATAAATTTTGCTTCCGAGGTAATGGCCTGGCTTCTCTCACAGGTGGCACACTCTTATTGCCCTGATTTACTGACCAGGTTTTGGTCGCAGTGCATATTACTGCACTCAGTCCTCACTCACGGCTTGTAATTTCATTCATTAGTATTCATTGATGATCGTGCTTATTATAATTATCGAACCGTTTCTGGTCCTTTACCGCAAAGAATAAATTTAATTAACTCACCGACTCCGTAAAGAAGTTTAAAAAAGGAACTTTACTTCGTGTATGGTTAACGAATAATGGAGATGTTTAAGTGAGGTGTATTTAGAGAGTTCAAAGTCCATTAACCCCCAGAAACAGTTAATGAATCTAGTACGGGAAGCTTACGTCCTCCACAAGGTTGT
>JACJUY010000479.1:101690-117627 GCA_014220935.1 Platorchestia sp. MABIK | reverse complement strand
TTTATAATAATGGAATAATTAATTTTCTATGCCCCAAATGAAAAAAACTTCTTCAATAAAAGTTGTTACAAATGTGGAGATCTAGTAGTGTGCAAATTTTCATAGACGTACGTCCCATAGAAAAAAAGTTTCCCATTTTTGGATCTAGTGGCCTTAAACATAATTGTACACCTTAGAATAGCATAGGTAGTTGGATGCCCTAGAAGCCACTGAATTTATTCGGGCTCACAGGTAGCTATTCTCAAATTTTACCTTTGTACTAGATTAAATAAAGAGGGTCAACCCAGCGATTTTTATTTTTAAGACCGATTGTTCTCAAATTTACATAACATATGGATGTTTTAAAAAAAACACATTTTGCTCACGTATTTTTTTCGATTTTGGCCTTAGTTTTTGAGAAAATTGGACATACTCGTTTTTTGTTTAATTTTTTCCGACATTTCAAAGGAATAGAAGTCAATGAGTTTTCATGCTAGAAAAAAACAAAAACAGTTTTGGAGTCCTTGTAACATTTCTAACAAACTGACATTTCAATTTTTTCAATTTTTCCATCAAATTTTTTCATCACAGTTAGTGATTGAAATCGGGTATCAAAAGAAAACGAATTAGACTGTTAGAAGTTTTACAAGGATTCTAAAACTGACTTTGGATTTTCCTAGCAGGAAAACTCATTGATTTCTATTCCTCTGAAATGTCTGAAAAAATTATATGCAAAAAGAACATTTCCCATTTTCTCAAAACTAAAGCCAAAATTGAAAAAGTTACATGAGCAAAATGTGTTTCTTTTTAAAAATAGCATACACTGGGCAAATTTCAGAACAATCGGCCGCAATGAAAAATCGTTGGGTTGACCCCTTTTAAGAAAAAACAACTTCTGGATCGCTTGTGGTAAATAAATTCTAAAAATTTTTTGAACATACAAATGATCACTGGAGCACCCTTACACTGCGCTCTCTAGTAATTATTTGGAATTCATTTTCATTTCTGTGTAGCAGACGATTTAACTACCAACCAACTTCTTGCCTTGTCGGTGTAGGTATGTATGTAGGATTGAATTAGCGTAATTGAATACCAAAAATTAAGCTGGTAAGTAGCACTTGATTAACTTGATCAGATAAATTGCTTTCATGATGTGAGCCAAAAATATAATTTGTGCCACGAATGAGTAAAGACGACAATTTTTTACTCTGATGGTCGGTGACGATAATGAATCACGATATAGAAAATTGGTCTCAATGATGGCGAGTGGTGAAGAATGAGCATGCGACCATTATTGTGCGAGATGGCAATGGATGAAAATGACGGCGCAAAATACCTGCTCGAAGAGGACGGTCTTGAAGCCGTGCTTGGCGAACTCGAGAGCGGCGCTGTACCCGATCACTCCCCCGCCCACCACAGCTGCATCGTACGCCTCACCCATCTCTGAAACACGCGTGGCCAGGTGCGATGAGGCTGTATTCATCATCACCAGTGAAAAAAGTTCAAAGGCACGTAAAGTGTGTGATCTCGCATGAAACTAAAGAGATGCCTTCATGATTTTTATGGAAGAATCTCGCGATTGCAATAAAAGGGATGCACCTATGTTGCACTCGCTTGCTTCTATCCATTGACTCCTTTCCACATCTATCAACCGTCATCACTGCTTGAATCTCATGTATCAATTTGAATCGAGAAGAATCTTAACCATTAACTATTCTCAAAAAACAAAAGAACCAAAGTCGTCCTTTCCATATTTATTCGCAAACTTTTCGAAATTCATAGATTCAGTGAATCAGTGCTACAAATCATTTAATTAGTACTGTTATTCATTGTTTTCCATCGCTTTTTCGAAATTTACGTGCTTGAAGAACGTTTTATAGGTAGTGATTGTTAGATTGTCTAAACATTTAAAGACATTCTTGAGTTGATTGAAGTATTAAAATCATGTCCTCGTTCCTGCTTTGGTCGAACGTGTCTCTTTCTGGAGGTTCCGGATCCACAGATTTAACGCTCTCACTCTATTTGATGGTATCTTCAAAGCCAATGTTGTCTGTGCTTTCATTTCATGGTAAATAAAAATCTTTTTGAGGAAATTTGACTAATGTACTCGGAAATTGGTATGAATGGCAAGTCTGAGGGTTATAAGTGACACTCACGAAACCATTTATTTTCTAACCATGGCATATTACAATTAACTGTTATTTATATTTTATTTTAATTGGTCATGATACTGAATATGTTATACGTATTTCATAATTCATAGTCATCTAACTCATGAGAGGTTTCTCATTTTGATTTCATTCGCTTACTGATTAGTCAAGGTTAACACAAACTTCACCCACAAAACAGAATTTTTAGACTTTTCTGGGCGTCGGAAACACATACCTGCTATTAAACCTATCTAATGATATCAAGTGAAGAATAACCTGAAGAAATGAGGAAAAACATCGTAAAAGCTTCCGAAGAGAAACGATCCGTATCAAACCCTTGAATTTCATATAATCGCCATTCTACCTATGTATCACCTTTTCGGGTCTTCAAAGTCCTAAGATGTATCATTGAAGACAACAGAGTAATCTTCCAATGTAATATATATAGCGAACGATTTAACTACGGCACATACACTTGACCTACGTCTCAAGCCATTGCGTGCTCTGGAGGATACTTTATTCCAACCAAGCATGATACATATGGTCATGTACATTGATTTTACAAATGTCTAATAACACAGGCAAGCAATAACGGTTTTTCTCGGTCGGATACCCATTTGAAAATCCAGGATGGAAGGTAGAATGGATTATCCTCATATTCTAACGTTATATTTTAATTAGTATTAACGAAAATTTCATCTCTCTTGGTCACTAAATCTCCTAATGATTGATATGATGAACTCATTTTGGAAAAAAAATTGAAGCTGTATCAAAGAAATGAATGATGACTGCGTTTTTCACCTGGAAAAATATAAAGAACCTTCTTTGTCATTCAATATGAAAGCTACAAAATTGCTTCATGTTTCAAGTCTTAATATCAACATCTAAGTGATCATTGACCCATTTCTTAACAAGTGTTAGAGGTCTAAATTTCAATGACCCTCTTCGTAACAAGTTATTCGTAAAGGCGGCAAAGACGAAGGACGTTGCGCAGTCTATTACTCCCATAACATTAATTTCGGTCTCGTATACGCGAATTACTATATTTATCATGCATGGCACAATGCAACATGCCTTAAATGTCATTATTATTTGTCTACGACCAGCAGCGATTTGAAAATCAGTGTGTTTTACAATGAATTGTAATTTAAAATAATCTAACATCTGTCGCCTAAGTCTCAACATTGAAGCTATCATCAGAGACACAAACGTCAAAAAATCCTAAACGTAAGCCCCTCCTTATTCAGTCTATTTAAACTTTCCTTCCAGCTCAGTTCACTTATTATTAAGCTCAGTTCATTTATTATTAAAAACCAGCCCAGCAGTCTCGCACTTACAGGCGATTACTGGGTTACGTGTGTATAGCGGGTGACTGCGGCAGTCGTCAGTTTTGCCTTCAGTGCCCTGCAGTGCAGAGGACCTTTGAATTTAAGAAAACAAAACTTTCATATCAAATGCATCTTCATGCTGAGCGGATAAGTTTTCTACTCTTTTTGTCAGTTGAATCAATACTTGGGCAAACCATGATCGAAAAATAGGAAAAAGACAGGCACAAAACAACACCAATTGACTCCCCACGTTTTTGACTGTCTGAAAAAACTTGTTAACTTCATTCGTCAACTTTTTCCACTCTCTGAACAATAAAACTTAACTTTCAATTAGCAACGCACTAGTTGAAATGATAAAAATGTATCTGTTCTTTTTGTAGCATTGGAATGGAAATTTAGCGCACACAGCGAATGAAATAAAAGATCGAGAGCTCGGTCAGTACTTGTGTGGGGAAAACGAAACAATAAAATACGATTCCAACAAATCATCTTGTTTTTTTAAGTTTATTTGCCGTTCAAGCTTATTTCAGTTCAATTGCTTGAACTCTCAAATCTGATTTCTACTGGGCGTGTTAAAAACAGGCATTTCCCGCGTTACAGTGTATTTATCCAAATTATTCTCAAACGGGTGTTCGTTTCACCAAAGAAGCGAAAGTGGACATCAAAACACTGCGTAAGCATGCTCGATGTGCTCCATTGCTTCAAACATCCTTTACCCACCAAACGCAGTGGTATTTTAAGCACAAATTTAAATTAACAACTTCTTCTTTGTAAACTCTCGTTTCCCTTCTCAAGTTCTGTGAAAAATCCTTATCATTTTGCGTTGACGAAGAGGTCAAGGACTGATTTATATGGCTACTACAGAACATGTCTGCTTTTAATGGGCTTGTGCGCTTCTCAAATGAATGAACGAGCCACTGCAAAGGTAAAAAAATGATCCTACACAGAAACGACAAAAGAGGATTTGAAAGCCCGTAAAGAGTATAAAACATATCCTTAGAAGTGGGTCACTGCGTCTTTCCTCGTGCAGAAACTCTTGAAAGTTAGCCAGCTTGTTCTTCAGTTCCCAAGTTTGTAGTAAGCTAGTGAAAAAGATTGGTTCATCCTCGATTTACTTAGAATTAGTTCAGTGTTGTTATGAAGTGTTGCTCAGAGTTTCATCAATACATTTTGCCAGTGTTATCTCAACATGTGGAGGTTAAATTGAATTTCTTAATTTCATGAAGTGAGTTTCTGTACAATGTTTTGATTGAAGATTGGATCCTGATGAGCATGAATAATTATTAGTTAAGCTTGACTGAAAGTATTTTCCGCATCTTGTTCATCAACGAAACTTTCTCGAGTGTGTTCAATTTACAGGGTTGAAGGCAACATTAATTTACCTTCAGATGACAATTGCTCAGATAATAAGAGACGTTGAATATTAGTCTCAAGTAGTTAGAATTTTAAAAAGAATAGTTACCCACAACTTTTAGAAACGACAATTTCAGTCAACTGCCGACATAATTCTTGAATTTCAAACTAAGGTTTAATTCCAGCGGAAAATTTGACTTGGCTGCAAGTCTGCAATGTAAATTGATTTCGTAATCATTTTTAGCACCTTTGATCTCCAGAAATGGAGTAGAACTAGACATTTTTCTAAGAGATAAAATAGTTTTAACCAATACACAACACTGGAAAATCTAATTTTCCACACAGATTAATGTGCAGGGTTCTGTACAAATCGCTGCAGCAATTTTCTGCAAATTTCAGAAACTCTAATTTCAATCACCAACTCATATGTACAGTTAGCGACGAAATTATTCGTACACCACTCGTCTTTAAAAACTTTCAAGAATTACTCAAAAACTATTGTTGTCGCAGGCATAAGATTTTTACAGGGTGTGAAGCACATATTAGGGACAGTAATATGAAGTTTATAGAACAACATTTTTTTTTTTAAATTCAACAAGCTGAACTTCAGAAACACGACTAGACAAAGTTATTCATACAGTGAGTAGTATTACACTTTATTGAGGCAAATCTACCATTTGAGTACACTTTTAATATCATAATCGATAGCGTGACCATCCATCTTTATAACATTTAAAATCCTTTTATTACAGTTTTTGACAAGCTTTTCCGTAGTTTCTTTTGAAATATTGTTCCATTCTTCAATGACTATTCGCTTCAATTCCTGATGATTCTTTGGAGCACTCATGTTGCTGTTGACTTTTAATTCCTGGCATTAATTTTTAATGGGATTGATATGAGGACTCATCGAAGGCCATGGCAGCCCATTTATCTTATTTTTTTGGAGCCAGCTAGTTGTAGACTTGGCCGTGGGCTTTGGGCCATTGTCTTGTTGAAATACCCACCGCCTCCCAAGCCCCAAACTATTAGCTGATATCTTCAGGTTTGCATCCAAAATAGAAATATAGTCATCAGAGTTCATCTTCGCTTCAATTGCAACCAATTTTACAGTGCCCGATGCAGCAAAACAACCCCAAAACATCAGTGATCCACCTCCGTGTTTAACTGTTGGCACAGTATTCTTCGGTAGGAAAGCTTCACCATTCTTACGCCATACCTTCTTCACGTCATTGTGCCCAAAAAGCTCTATTTTGTTTTCGTCACTCTCTAATACTCTCTCCTAAAAGCCTCTCTCTTTATCCAAGTGTGACTTTGCAAAGTTCAAGCGAGCAGCAACATGAAATGGTTTGTGGAGTGGAGTCCTTCGAGGTCGACGTCCTTCCTTGTTCAGACAGCGCTAGATTGTGCGATTGCTCACGCTAGTTCCCTGAGCGTTCAATCTTTCGGCAATGTCGTCTAGCTTTACTCGTGGATTAGCGTTGACGTCACAAAACCATTTTCTAGAAGTTCTCACCGCGAGTTTTTGTTAGCTCTGGCACAATTTTCAAGAATGATCTCACATCTAGAATGTTCAAGAACATTTTGGACTTAATTTTTTTTTTCAATAAAACAAGTAAAACGGTAAATACTTTTCAATGAAATGTAATGTTCCCAATTGTATGAATAATTTTGTCGTTACGTGTTTCTGAAGTTCAGCTTGTTAAATCTTTCAAAAATAATTTTTGTTCCAGAAAATTAGTATTATTGCCACTAATATGTGCATCACACCCTGTGAAAATCTCATGCTTACGGGAACAATATTTTTTGAGTTATTCTAGAAAGTTTTCAAAGACGAGGGGTGTACGAATAATTTTGTCGCTCACTGGATTTCAACTACGCGTGTTAAGACTGCAATTTTTATTTTAGAATCTTTCTTTTTTGGTATGTTGGAACATTGGCAGTAAAATTTACCTGAGTTTTGCCTCATTCAAGCCTCGAATAATTTTGAATCAATTACGATAACGGGCGTTTTAATAATTTTTATTACCAATGAAAGTCGTTTGGCAGTGTAAAACTATTAGAACTTTTACAAGTTGAGTGCAGAATTTGGGCCGAGATCATTTAAGAACATCAAATGTTGACCAATTAAAGTCATTTCTGCCGTTCTAATTCTACGTTCATAATCACAAGAAATAATACCTGGAGAAAAATTGATAGCCGTGCGTCAGGGTGGATGACTTCGTGAGTCCTAGTAATAAAATTTGAGCTCAAATCCCTTCACCGTTCAGATTTTTGACCAAAACTTATGGTCACGCCGTAATTTACGATCTGAATTTGACCCCCTCATGACACATGGGAACGGAGAAACATTTCCCACGTCGGTGCTTGTGATGGACGGCTCACGTGCTCTAAAACCTTCAGTTTTGCTGTCAATTCATCAATATCAAATGAATTTATCACTATCGTTGCCTGCATCGTGTCGGGAGTATGCGCGTCAAAAATAGAATATGCACTAGTGCTATATTAATAATTTTTTTTGGATATTGTGAAGTTCAAAACGAGTGTCAATCACAAAGCAGTCTAGAAATGCTCATACGGAAAATTTGCCAGGCTCCGTTATTCAGGGAAATAGTAAACGATACGCTTTTTTGAATAGTATGTTTCGCTCTTGAATTTTTTCATTGACCATCGGTACAAAAATCATTGACGTTAATTTCAATAGTTGAGTCATTGAATGGTATAGTAATTCAGTCGAGAATCTGAACATTTCTTGGAACATTGTCCACATAACTCGTTCTAAATCCCTTCCCAAGCACTCCGAAAGCGCATTCAAGAGTATAAAACTATAGGTCATGGCATGATTTGTCTTTAAATGAGATGCTTAACCCATTCTTATCAAAGATGAGGTATTGCACTCTGAAATAACTTTTTTGCTTAGGAAAATTAACCAGGCGTAACCGAAATTACCCGAACGATGGTCAAAAAACTAGTGCGATACTCGCATTACGTGTACAAGAGTCTAGCCACTCGAGCGTTACTCATCCTACCTCCACGTTACATTACCCGTACCTTACTGAAGTCACCTGCACGTTACATTACTTGTGCGTTGCTCAAGTTACCAGTAAGTCACATTATCCTTGCGTTACTCAAGTTACCCGCTCGTGATACCGCTCGTAAGTTATTTAAGCTACCGATGCGTTACATCCTCGGAACATTACTCCAGTTACCCTCGCGTAACCCAGCAAAATACGACGTCTCGTCTATGACCGTATGAACGTTGCCGCAGCGGCGCAGCTCACGCCTCCGCCGCAGCACAGCCCCAAGTCTCGCTGCGGGGCGACATCTCCTCACAAATTTTGCTCCCTCGTGGCCACGCCACGCTCGCAAGGGAGTGAAATGATTCACAACCGTTATTTGTCCAGGTGTCCCAGACTTGCGTTGTTTCACAGATGGGATGGATTCGTGTTTTTTCAGAAATATTTTACATTTTTCACTAAACTTCTCGTGTTACAAAGCCCTCTCAAAACAACATCTCTGGCGCCTGTCCTACTTTGTGTACTGTGTACAGTGTACACTGGTGTACTGGTGTACTGGGTGCACTGGTGTACTGGTGTACTGGGTGCATTGTGTGCACTGGTGTACTGGGTGCATTGTGTGCACTGGTGTACCGTGTGCATTATGTGCACTGGTGTACTGGGTGCATTATGTGCACTGGTGTACTGGGTGCATTGTGTGCACTGGTGTACTGGGTGCATTGTGTGCACTGGTGTACTGGGTGCATTATGTGCACTGGTGTACTGGGTGCATTGTGTGCACTGGTGTACTGGGTGCATTGTGTGCACTGGTGTACTGGGTGCATTGTGTGCACTGGTGTACTGGGTGCATTGTGTGCACTGGTGTACTGGGTGCATTGTGTGCACTGGTGTACCGTGTGCATTATGTGCACTGGTGTACTGTGTGCATTATGTGCACTGGTGTACTGGGTGCATTGTGTGCACTGGTGTACTGGGTGCATTGTGTGCACTGGTGTACTGGGTACATTGTGTGCACTGGTGTACTGGGTGCATTGTGTGCACTGGTCTACTGGGTTTTATTGTGTACCGTGTAGGATAGTGTACTGCGTGTGCTGTGTACAGTGCGCACCGGTGCATGCGTATTGTGCACAGTATGATGACTCTTCCTCCCCGCTGAAGAATATTTAAATACGCCTCAGGATTTTAATGAATTGCGTTAATATGACAGCAGTTATTTAGGAATAAGGAAAGTCATAACTTTCGGCTTAGCGACGACAGACTTGAGCATCCCGTGTTGTGTGTGTGAGTGTGTGTTTGTGTGTTGTGTAAGTACGTTTGTGTGGTGTGACCCAGCGTGTCTTATGCAGCAGCCAGCACTGCAGCAACCCTGAACCACTCCATCCTCACAGTTGGCAGAGATACACAATCTGCACGATTGATAAAGCTACACAACCTGAACAATAGATAAGGCAACACCATCTTCACAGTTGCTACTATACTGTTCACCTAAGCTCAGTCAACACCGAAGTAGACTGCTACGTATAGAGCATAAATAAATTTAGCATTTTTCATGCAGTACATAATTCACCCTATCAGTACTGGCATGCTGCCCCACAACATTGTAACGTCACTATGAAAGTAAAAATAATAGGTATTGATCTCCTTGTCATTTTAAGTTAGTGTCATTTTCTCTCACATTGCAAGTAAATATTCACAACAACGTCTGCTTTGAGATGTCAACACTGTTTTAAAACTCCTGTCTCATCATATTTTAGCCACTTTTCAACTATAAGAGGTTTTACGACTACACATAATTTTTAAATGTAAGTTTTAAGGTGCTTAAAATGTCTGTTTTAAGAAGAACATCAGGAGCAATGAAATGTTTGTGAGGGGATCAAGATATTTGGTGATTGCAGTGAATTTTTCGCTGTTGAATAACTATCAACATGAATTAAGTCACGTCCGTTGTTCAGTGAAAAGACAGTCTTGAACTAGTACTCAATGGCAATGCTGCTCACCTACAAATTCAGCGAATTATTTTTTTTCTATTTTGTGATACTGCATGTATCTAAACCAGTTTAATCGCTGTTTTTGTACTGCATATCTCTTGTTGATAAAAGACTTTCTTCTGAAATTACTTATCTTAAACTGATCAGCAGCAGCAAGTTCCGTGACTAGTTCTTCACGTGCATCTTCCCTAAGAAAATATGGAAATATTTGTGCATTAAATGTCGGGTTCCGCGGTATGCGTTCATGTTGATGACCGTCACACACATTTATTTATTATCAGCGCTGTACTGGCAATGCTTTAGAGCTCATACTCACTAAAATAAAGATTATTTCTTAGACACTACATTATTACACTTCTTGGGTAACCATTACATCGGATTCAGAGGTAACGATTCAATGTTTTTGTCAAGTTTTTCATCCTAGTAAAATGAAAATGATGCATCAAAAGTGGAAGATGTTTTCCCGGGGATTTTATTGAAAAGATAAATGGAGAAAAATATCAAGGAAAATAACGTGAGATTCAAGGACAGAATCTTTCTCAGTTATGAATGTTCAGTTAAATTATTATTATTGAAATTGATCTTAAAACAATTCTTGTGTCCATGCATTTAGGCGTTAACTAACACAACTGGAAAAAAACACTTTACCTCAGATAAAAAAGCCGACGACAAAACTTGATATAAACTTGGAGAATTTTAAAGCTGATGTTGCGTCACTTCAATCCGTATTTTCAAATTGTTGTAGACTAATTTCCTGAATCACTCTTCAGTTTCCGACATTGAATAATTGCGTTGATGAAAGCCGAAAATTTGTGACTTACACAAGCGAGCGACAGTCTCTAACTCGACCAGTTGGTGCTCACGCGTTAGCTTATAAGTACTGTAGGTGTGTGGGATGTGCAGCATACACGATAACGCGAAGTACAACCGGTTCTCCTGTTGTCAGGTTCAGTGTTGCCAGATGCTCATTCTTCAAAATAAAGGCCACCATGGATTAAGCATTCAGAAAATTATACGTACATTGCTAATAAACACCAGGGATATTCAAACAAAATAGTTGTGCCTTGAGAACAACTGACATTGTAATTCAAAATTGGGATCTTTTGGGAAACCGTACTTGGTGTGTCTGAAACTATACATATAAATGAAAAGGTGAATTTTGCTACTGATAAGAGGAATGATAAGTGCCATATTGATCGCTCACTTACAGGGTACAATGTGCATGCAATGAACTCCAGACGTAAATGTACGATGCGTCTCATTGATCAAATTATTAAAGCGTTGAAGTGCTTCCAATTGAACGCTTTATAGGAGCTTGGGGAGTGAACAATTTTATCATGTTTATTATTCGCCAACAATTATCACATTCCAAAAATTTTTTCGCAACCTGAACGCGAGTTGATCGCTTTTCTTGGCGACCTTGAACGGAACATAAAAAACAGCATTGATTTATTTCTTTACCTCATTCGTCTTTGCTCTTCCATAGCAACCAATTCAGCCCAGTACAACCTAGATGCAGAGTTCTACGCTCGAGAAATGCAAGACGAGGAGGTAGACCTGGCTGCTGAAAACTGTGGGGATGTAAATTGCGCTTGAGGTTAACGAATTTGTTGGTTACTTGCCCTTATGAAATTTAAATACAAACGTCACTTGAAACATTTCCAGTTATTCAAATAAAACGTATTATAAATAAGTTTTTTCAGTAATTTGGTGAAATGAAGTTAATTGAAAGAAGAATTTTTAGTAATATATCCTTCTTAAAGAGCACCGTGATAAAAACGCATGAATATCTGGGAAGAATCATTGATGCTAAATCAACATTTTAATCGAATTCATTTTTGAGCTAATTCAATGCATCATGATCGACTTTGAGACAAATTTAAGCTTTTTTATGCGGGAACTAAATTTTTTCTCAGCCGTAGAATGTGAGCAACATTTGCATTTGACTGCATTTTCGTATTCAAATTCTGGTCTTAGGTTTCATGTTCTGGGTCATTCGAAATTATTTTTCCTCACAAAATAATAATTCCTGCACAACATAGATGTTACAAAAATGAGCAACCTAATTTTAAGTGAATTGTTTCTTCGAGTATTTTATGGATTATATTTGCTGAGTTAGCCCCAACGCATCTCATCTTTGCGTTACATATGTATGAGCTGGCTGAGTACCTTCATGAAACAAAAACTCTTAAATTTTCAAGTGCATCAGCCGCTTATCAAATCTTGTCTCTAAGCAAATCAAAATATTGTTTCGGAAACATACTTTGAGGCACTCGCCAAGAGCCATGCGCTGCAAAGACTCGCACTGCAAACTTTGAAAAATCGATCTTGACCTGACTTGTATTTGCTAACGCACGTTTTATGATGTCGGACAACATGAGTTCAAGGCACGCGGGAATGAAAAAAACTCAAGAAAAATTTTACTTTCTACTAAGCACAAAATTAATCTGAACACAAATTCTTTAAAATGAATTAATAACCTATTGATCATCGAGGTCAGTTTGCATAGAGCTGGTATCTGAGAAAAAATTACTAGCTATTCCTAACCGTGATAAATTTTTGATAAAACAGAGTTAACGGGTAACAAAGTTGCAAGATAAAGCTGGTATATGAAAATAAAATTTCGTATCATTTATAAGCTGCCACAAATTTAATAAATCAGTGATGACTTGCAACACAGTTGTTCGAACAAATTTTCAAAATCTACTGGCAAAAATGAAAACAAAATTAAACAGTAATTTCAAAGGGGCTTCAAGAAATCCCTTGGTCCTGCGGAATAATTCGACTCAAAATATGGTTTGGTAACTCGCAAAAGATGTGATCTTGTAGAAAGAGGCACCTACAACCCGCGTCTCTATTGGCATGCTATGAGCAACTACCGTCTGTCGTCACTCGTTCAAGGCACCAACACGCACCAACCCACCTATGAAATTTTTGTCTCCCATTAAATTTATTTTGAATTGAGCTTTTTGACGAGCATACGAGTCCTGCTGTTAGTTACAGTAGCTTTGCCAACATGGGTCGGCTTGGAGTGTAGCCATTGGGTAGACAGGACATGTCACCGAGCGGCCTTGCCAATAGGTTACGGAGATCGATGGGGGTCTATTGGCGCCTAAAGCCATTGTTCAAAGTGGGTTAAACGACTAGATATCAAATTTCCCTTATCCAAGAAGGACTTGAAGCTTCCAATACCTATAATCAAATAAGTGCTTGAGAATGACGAAGACAGAAGTCAGTGTTGAAGTTTTATTCGAAATATTTCTTTAATTTTTATTTGTGAAATGGATGTGAGCTGTTCATTTTCATTCAGGAACCATATTTCTGCGAGCTGAAAAATAAGATATTGGGCGGAACAACTTTCTTTTACAACTATTCCTTACAAAAACTTTCTTTTATAACTATTCCTTACAAAAACTTTCTTTTATAACTATTACTCCAAACAAATTTCTTTTATAGCTATAACTTACAACAACTTTCTTCTACGACCTTCTTAAACAAATAAAAAACTGTAAGGCCCTCAGTTCTTATAACTTTATTGGCATTTCTGTTATACTGTATATCAGAAAACTCCACTAAAAGCATGGAAAAAAGTTGCTTGATTCCCGTTAAACTTATTCAACACGTAGATTCTTTACTTTGAATTTTCCACTTCGACGCTACATATGCAGTTCTCCTATAGTCTTATCATAGAGTATCAGCTAGCTGCACTTTGGTTTGTGCGATTCTTTAAAGCGGAATTCACATGACGTAGCAACATTCACTGATTCTCAGAAGCTTCACCGCTCGTGCTCTGCCTGCGCCGCTGCTCGCGTATTCTTTTGAGCAGCAGCACTCGCCGGCAGCCCATTCTCAAGCCCGGGCGGGGTTCACTTGAAAGCAAGGCATGAAAATTTCACCGCAATTACGGCATGTAAATCTTGCGTGCCTTGAATCGTGAATACTTTTTAACATAATGTGAGGCCTTTTGAAGATTCCTTGAATTCTCCTTAAGAAATGCGTCGTCTGGGAAAACACTGCGTCTAAAAAGGTTCGCCTAATAGGCATCCCTTTGCTTTATTATCTACTCTAGATCTGATTGCACTGAATGCAGAGCCGAATGTCTTGACGTGAGATAGATGGAGAATGTTCTCCTCAAACAAATCACAATTTTACCATCCTAAACCTGCTCAAACCTGTCATTTCTTACAACTCGATAGCTGTTCCAATTTTGATTTTCTTTCCTAAAAAGGAAGAACAATGTAAGAAAAAAATTTTCTGCAAATAAATGTTACCATAATTTTCCTCTGCATGAAAATGCACCTTGATATAATATGCCCCATCAAAATACTTTAATTGAAGCCGCAATGCATTCTGACATTGTCCCCTCTAGTGGGAAAACATAAAACAAAAATATTAGAGAAGTTTGCGAAGTTTTCTTAATCTTGAGGTTTTGTCATTCCACAAGTGCGTCGCGATGTCTCACCGAACTCTTATCCGTAAAAAAATCCACTGTTATTTAGCAAAGCGATTTTGAACTCCAGAGACAAGCCCGGGCTCGCCAGTAATGTTTGTTCTCATACAAAACGTCTCCACAACCTACAAGCCTGAGCATTCCACAAACTTTTGGGTTCGCTTAACATAAAGCTTCATGAATCCATTTCAAAAATCGTTGAAATTTTTAAAGATCTTTAACTGTAAAATAAAACTACAAATTCGTGGTTTTTTTCGAATAATAAAATCGATTGAATTAATAACTCAAGTTCAAATTATAAAAGTTTATTACAAATCAAAATTGCTCTAAGCAATTTCAATAATGCTGTTATAGAGCTCGTGAAAACAGCAATGCAACATTTTTCTATTCAATTTAATGAATAATAATTTAGGGCTTCATCATCCGACAATAATTTTCTTAACAATGGACGTTCAGTGATGTAAAGTTAAAATCGTGGTGGCTTGATTTCATCATCAAAATAAATTCATTTTGTTATCAGTACACTAAAATAACAAATAAAAGTTTTCATGTAAAGGATTCAAAATAAATTCTGTCCTCACCTGAAACAGAAAATAAGAAGATGGTCCATTTTTAAAATATGCTCACAAAAAATTGCTTGTCATTCTTTTTATCAGATACCAGCTCTAAGCAATCTGACATAGATGATCAATAAGTTAATAACTCATGTTGAAGAATTTTTGTTCCGGTTACTTTTGGGCCTAGTAGAAAGTAAAATATTTTTTGAGTTTTGTTCATTCCCGCGTGCCTTGAACTCGTGTTGTCCGCATACTGATGTTGCACTCACTGGCGTTATGTAGCAAGGCCCCTCATCCAGCTGCCCCTCATCCAGCTGCCCCTCACTGGCGGTATGTAGGGATGTCCCTCATCCAGCTGCCCCTCACTGGCGTTTTGTAGCGAGGCCTCTCATCCAGCTGCCCCTCACTGGCGTTACGTAGGGATGTCCCTCATCCAGCTGCCTCTCACTGGCGTTACGTAGGGATGCCCCTCATCCTGCAGCCCCTCACTGGCGTTACGTAGGGATGTCCCTCATCCAGCTGCCCTTCACTGGCGTTACGTAGGGATGTCCCTCATCCAGCTGCCCCCCCATTGAGACTATACAGCTGCAAGAGCGTCATGGAGTTTGCGTATAACTTCAGTTGGGCACAAATTGTTCGAACGCCTCTTCTTATGTTCGTGAGCGCTTACCTATGCCATCAATCCTGAACTGTATCCGAGAACACTGCAGAGCAAATTATGCAGCAAAAAGTATTTAAAATATTTGTAGAATTATTCTGCAATTTCAGACGGCTTTATTTGTAAGTAGCGTTGACATGGTCCTCAACCAACATCTTTACAGCATTTATGCCGCAATATCACGTCAGGAAACGATGTGGTTTCTTCCTAAGGAGGAACGCTAGACGTATATTTCATGTAATTGATCTTCTTGCAGTGCTTGAAAGTTAAACCATCTCATGCCACCATCAAGCATGTTATAAGTCCTAAAATAATTTAGCATAACCTTTTATCATGAAACACTTATGTTACGCTAAGTGACTTTCTTTGATATATCTAGTTCCCTGAAGCTAAAGTGCATTCCACCATTTAAGGCGTAGAATCGATATCACCAACGTTCTAATGCATATCAGTACCTTGC
>JACJUY010000479.1:87833-100881 GCA_014220935.1 Platorchestia sp. MABIK | reverse complement strand
TAGCCAATTGGCATGACAGCTGACTTGCTAATTGGTATGACAGCTGACTTGCTAATTGGTATGACAGCTGACGTGCTAATTAGTATGACAGCTGACTAGCTAATAGGCATGACAGCTGACTTGCTAATTCGCATGACAGCTGACTTGCTAATTCGCATGACAGCTGACTAGCCAATTGGCATGACAGCTGACTTGCTAATTGGTATGACAGCTGACTTGCTAATTGGTATGACAGCTGACGTGCTAATTAGTATGACAGCTGACGTGCTAATTGGCATGACAGCTGACTAGCCAATTGGCATGACAGCTGACTTGCTAATTGGTATGACAGCTGACTAGCTAATAGGCATGACGGCTGACTTGCTAATTCGCATGACAGCTGACTTGCTAATTCGCATGACAGCTGACTAGGGTGTATACATTGTGTTGCAAAATTGTTGGCACAATCTTCAGCTACTTCGTCGAAAATATTGATATTAGTAGTTTTTCATCAATGAAAAAAGTTCAAAAAACGCTTCTTTTTTGAGATAATCTGAAATGAAAAATAAGAACGCTGATCATTAACTACATTCTGTTTATTAATACAGAAGGGGGTAATCCAAAAACCAATTAACAACAGATAATGTATTATTAGCGAGGACCACATTTAAATAATAATTGTTCAAAATATCTACCATGAGCATCGAAACAAATGCGACACTTTCGTCGGAGGGAGTAGCGCACGTTGCCTTAGACTCCAGGCATCTCAGCAATATCTCCAGCAGCGACTGCAATTCTGGCGACAAGATCTTCTGCCGACTCTTCAGAAAAGAAAGAAAGAAAAACAGTTTATTTCTAATCAAGTTTGAATATGAAATGTTAACAACATTGGTCTTTCAAATATCTTAACACTAATCCTTAGTTGTTACTTTCACATGGGTATCGTTGTACCCGTCACATGTCGAAAAAAATTGATTGAGAGAAAAACACTGAAAGATGCGTTCCCGTCTATGCGTTAATCTGATTTTGACAATGCATGTAAATACAAGTAATTAAAAAAACAAAATCCCATCGCGTTGTTGAAAACGCTATTATTAGTGCGCACTTATATCGAAATATGAGCATACGAGTATAGGAACTAGTGATACGAGTATGAGGGATTGATGTTAAAAGTAAAATGGGCTGATTTGATTTATTTTGCATCTAAGACTATGAGGTCGACATTTGGGACTTAGGACAGTTTTTCACTTTAACGCATCAACTAGAATGCCAGATGATGAGCTCGGAGAGAATTAGATATTCACCATAACAAAAAAATATATATATTTCCTACTGACGCCAATAAAACTGGCACAGAAGAGTTCACCGGAGTCACAGACATGAGAAGGATTGTTGTACAATGCTGGCCGTAACATTTTCAACATAGCTGGAGCAATACAAAAAGTGTGGTCATAATGTACTTACGAGCGGAAGCAACTAAAAATTGTCACACAAGGCTAACACGAAGATTTTGCCCCTGGAAAAGAAAAATTAAACAATGATTCATATGTCGTAGCAAATGCGATTGAAAGAAAAGCACTAAGAAAATGCGTTCCCTCCTTTGCGTTAATTAATTTGATTTTGAAAATGCAAATAAATATAAGTAACTAAGAAAATAGAATACTTGTTACACATAGTTCAAAACGTTCTCGTTAGCACGCACTTGTACTGGAAAATGAGCAAACGAACATGGTAACTAGTGATATGAGGGATTGAAATTAGAATAAAATGGGATTATTTAAATTATTTTGCGTCTAAGACTATTAGGTAGACATTCAGGACAATTTTTCATTCATACGTATCGACTAGTATGCCAAAACAGTGAGCTCGGAGGGAATAAACTGTTTTACCATAAGACAAATTTATGATATTTATTTACTACCTACGCTGATAATACTGGCATCAAAGAGTGAACCGGAGTTATATGAGGATTATTGTACAATGGTAACCAAAACATTTGTAGCATAGCTTGAACAGCACGAAAAGCTAACTACCGAAAATAGTGTTGTCATGATGTACTCACGAGCGTAAAAACAAAAAATTCCCCCACACGACTAACAAGAACATTGTACGAGAGGAATAAGAAAATCAAAACAAAAAAAAATAATAATAAATTACTGAGTTATTACACAAAATGAATTAAGTCACATTTTTAATGTTTTAATGAGAGCGAAAAATGTTTTCAAATATCTTCACATTTAAATCCTTACTTGATGTTCACACATGGGAATCGTAATACTCATGCATGTTAACTTTTGAAACAAATGGTTGGGTGAAAAGCACGGAAAAAAGCGTTCCCTTCGTTGCGTTGGTCTGATTTTAACAATGCATTTTATTACAAGTGAATTAGAAAACATAATCCATGTGATGCATTGTTGAAAAAAATCTCGTTAGTGCACACTCATATTGAAATATGAGCTTACGAACATAGGAACTAGTGATAGGACAGGTGTTTCATAAACAAAACTTTTCACGTGCTCCCAGCAAAAAAAATTCTAACGGAGTCAGATCAGGAGATCTAGGCGGCCAGGACGCAGGACTATTACGACCAATCCATCGATTTGGAAATTGAAAGTCAAGAAAACGTCTCACATTCACAGCAAAATGTACCAGAGCTCCATCATGCTTAAACTACATTCTTCTACGAATGTCCAATGGAACATCGGCCACAAAACCGGAAAGACTATTTCAAGAAAGATTGTGTAAACATTCTCAGTGAGACGCTCTGGCAGAATGTATGGGCCAATTCTTTGATCATGAACGATACCTGCCAAAACATTGATAGTGTTGCAATTTTGGTATCCATGTTTATAGAGGATTTGAGGGTTGTTTGTTTGTCATTCGTGAAAATTATGGAAATTAAACATTCCATCACGATTGCTAGTAGCTTCATCCGTGAACATGTGTTCTGCGAAATGAGCATCTTCTAACTCCGGATTCAAAAACCCCTGCTCGAATCGTTCGCGAGGAGCATTAACTGCAGGAAGTAGTCTCTGGACTCTCTGGAAGTGATTCGGATGATAATTATTCTGATTCAATATCCTTCACACTACAGTGTGATCTTGAATTCTCATAGATGCTGCTGCGGCACGAAGGCTCAAATGTGTGTTTTAAAGGAAATGTTCCAACACACCTTCCTCATGATCCAGATCAAGCTGTCTTGGGCGGCCAGCATTCACTCTGTTTGCACTGAAACTTCCGTTCTCACACAATCTTCGGTGCAAAGCAGTGAATTATAGATGAATAGGCACTTGTCTATTGGGGTAACGTTCATGGTACATTTTTGCGGCACGTCGTGCAATAGCATCAGCAGAAACCATAGACGAAATGCAATGCATTTCTGCATTTGTTAGGCGGTTCATTTTACCAGTACAGTGTCACGATGTTAACTGACAAATGATTAAAGTTCGAACTAGAGGTTACTAACATAGATGAGAAATTTCTAAAAATTTCTCTTATTCTGGAATTTTATTTTAAATATGTGAATCGTAAGTTTTTAGAAATTTTTCAAATTAGTATAAATGAGTAAGGAGTCAATCCTCCCTAAATTTGTCTGGTCTAATTTTCCTTATTGCTCTGTTCCTGTCTTTTATGAATTAGCCGTCATGCTGTGAAAAATGAGTCTTAAAAGTTTATAAGCATAATGTCTCAAAGAAGAGTTTTTTGAACTTTATTCATAGATGAAATAGCGCTTATATAAATATTTTCTATTAGTAGCCGAAGTTTGTACCAACATTTCTGCCACACCCTGTATATACTCGTAGCTGACTTGTGGGTATGATACTGGAACAGGGGTATTAGTCGGTATTTTCGCGGACTAAATTGATGACTGACGCAGACCAAACCAATGACTGACGCAGACTAAGCTGATGACTGACGAAGACTAAGCTGATGACTGACGCAGACTAAACTGATGACTGACGCAGACTAAGCTGATGACTGAAGTAGACTATACTGTTGACTGACGCAGACTAAGCTGATGACTGACGCAGATTAAGCTGATGAATGACGCAGACTAAACTGATGACTGACGCAGACTATACTGATGACTAACATAGACTATACTGATGCCTGACGTGGACTAAGCTGATGACTGAAGAAACTGTCGACCAGAGCCAGGGAATGCAATTGCGACGCTACGAGCTCAAGCGAAACACGTAACAGAGCTGTCCTCGGTTCCACACTGAAATATGACCAATCAATTTACTTCACGTTTCACATTCTCTAGCTAGTCTTCAGATGCGATGGAAGTGCAATTCTTCTTAAAGCTGAAATGATCAGCGTAATGACTACGGTGGAACTAATCTAAAACTTTCGGTGTTTGTTGCACAAAACCAGCGTTCAGTGCATCGTTTTCATGCGGTGAGGGTTGATGACTGAAGAGTTCGTTCAGTTGTTTCAATGGAATGTGACGCAAACCCCACAGCATATAGACAGGATAAAACTTTGGGTTCAGAACTGGGAACGACGTTTATAAATGAAAAAACTGGCATTTTTGGATCAACTCGTATTTTTTTGGTAGGCAATTTGACTTTGTGGTTAACCGAGTGGTTAAGAACGCGCCCATCTGTGAAGGTGTCGGCAGTTCGAATCCCAGGACTGCGCGTAATTTCTCCTGGTTGGATTGAAGGAGAACTCAAGCACAATTCACCCCCCTCTTCCCCCCTACCTAGGTGTCTGAAATGGGAACCGGCTCGACCGGGGGTAACCGTCATGTCGTCCTGATGTTAGTTATAAGGCATTTGAAAAACCAAAGTACAAGATAATATGTATCAGGCTTGATTGATTGGACTGAAGCATCCTTTTACTATGGGTATCTAGCAGTACATGATAACTAACAAATAGTGTTGATTAACAAGATCTCAATTTATAGCCCGTTCTTTCATTATACATCATAACAAAATAATTACAATTTATCATTGACATCGATATTTAATATTTCCTAAACATAACGTATTTTACAAACATGCTCACCAACCTTCTTCTTACACTAGGGAGGGAATGGGACCTTATTGCTTGCATTGCTTGTTTGAATGGCGCTAGATATTCCTTGACCTGATTCACTGTGAATATTTTCGATCTCGTAGCTCATTAAGCCCTGTTAGAGGCTGGAGTAGACTGTCTTCCTGATGTGTCCTTGTATGGAATTTGTAAACAAACTGTCTCTTGCAAGTCCATCGACTTCTGTTACTTGCGCAGCCCTCGTGTGAACTCCCTCTAAGGAGAGCATTGCCGTTCAGCGATTTAATGAAGCAATTTGCAAACAGGTTTCTCACTTATGCATGGAAAATCATAATTTTAAATGCTATATGGAAAAATTAAGAATATTTAGTGAAAAATTTCCAATTTCTTTGTGTGGAATTTTGTAAAACGTTACAATGATTAAGATCGCATTATTGTACCATAGAAAGTCAGCGCAGCCTTGTAATAGTGGTTATTATTGGTAAAGTTAATGGTCATAGCTTACAAAAATCATTTTCCTCTTCTGTCACTCTTAGCTTGCGTTTCGTATCATAATGCTTCGTTACAAAGGCAACATGATGATGATTTGGTAAGAAAAAAGAATCAAAGTTTGAAAAGAAAGGGAATTTTACCCTCCACACACTGCAGATCTCTACATTTCCGACTACTCCACTTCCATGCTGTAGTTACATCCGCAGGTAAAGACCATCAGTAAGGCCGCCCTACAGTCCCTGAGCTAGAATCAAATTTAGCGAAAATGTCTCGTAGAGATTGAACTGAGAGAGAAAATATAAAGTAAAATTTATAGTGGGTGAATACACTGTGGTGTAAAAGTGTGAACATTTAACTAAATTATGGACTACATCATATGCTCTTTAAATAAATTCAAAGAAATATTGATGAACAAACATTTTTTAAACTTTATAAATTAGAATTTATGCCCGTGTCACTTCACTCATTTATCAAGAACATTAAAATAAAATGTTTTATTTATTAGAAAACTTTGGATTGTAACGGATTCAAAATAGGCACTCTACATGTAATTGAGTTTATATTACAAAATTCATTACATAGAAATAAGATCTCACATTCCTTGGGATGCAAAATCCGTATCTTGAAACTAAATCATCTCGAAAAGTCTAAATTACGAGCAGAAGTTACCTAAAGAATTATTCCAGTAGAAAACTGTGCATTAATGCAAAACTCGAATTTGCAAGAAAATCACTATCACTCAATACAGAAATCCTAGCTAGGAAGGTAGTTAATAACCCTTGCCAAGAATGATGCGAAGATGGACGCATGTTCGTAGGTTTTATTTGTGCAAACATAAAACACTTTTAACCAGCATCCACACAACAACGCTGAAAGCTGTTGTAAAACTATAAGCTAGTGGCAAATAGTTGGAGAAGATTTTTCTAAAAAATCGAAAAACAGTTGACACAGAACGCACGTCAAACAGCAATCCAAGATTACCATGTGCACGAGAATGACGCATTCAGGAGAGCTCTCATACTTGGGCAAAGTTTAGAATTATAACCTGGCTGAGACGAGCGCATTGAAAAGCCTTGTCCAGAATTTTAAAAGACTGAAAAAAGCAAGAACAGTCGAATTCCGCTGCTGTGAGAGGCAGTGAGACTCCCTCAAAATTGTAAACGCTAGCCGGGTAAAAATTGCAAACGGACCTGCGGCTCCGAGCGTAAAGATTACAGTGCGTGATATTTTGAACTAGAGTTTGCTAGACGTGGCTAGAAATCAGGGTAAGAAAATCGACTTTACTGAACTAAAAATATCAGGGGCTTTGTCTTTAACTTTTAGTTGTCATTGAATGATTCAGATGGTGGGAGCTGCGAGAATCCGTTTCCTAAATTTAAATGTTTGAAGGACTTTTTTAGCTTGAGAGGAAAAACAAATGAGTCAATTCTTTTGCGGCAAGTTGAAGTTGAGTCAACTAATAACTAGAACCCGGTTTTCTAGCATTTATTCTATTAATGCCATAACTACCATAAATGCAAATAAGAAATTGCATTTATGCGCAGAAAAATGGAAGCTGAAGAAAAGTCAAAGGCTCCAAGGAAAGTTTTATTTCGAACCAGAGGCCACTCCGACTCCTCCCTCCAGGCATTTCCCATCCTGCGCACACTTTTATGCCTATGAACAGAAATTCCTACTACATTACAGTAGTGACATTGGTAATTAAACGTTTAAATTTTGAATATGAATAGCTTCCCGTTGAACTAAGCAAAACACGGCATTATTAAAGTAGAAAATTTATCAGGTTCTTGCTCAGAGGACCAGAACATTAGAAGTTCACAATTGATATAGCGCAAAAGTGTTCCTGGCACACTTCACGGTTACCCAGTCTGGGCCATCAATGCGGCGGTCCGAGAAGCTCCCACACGTCCACGGGTCCCTCCGGACAGGCAGCCTACAGAGGCGGTGACAATGTTCAAGCGCGCAGCAGTACGACAATGCAGTAGTACAGCACGCGAACCTGAACCCGAATGTAACCGAAATGTTACGTTGCCTAATAGCGCTTGCACGGCACTGAAGATAAGATGGAGTGAACGGGGGCAGGTTGGTGAGGAATCTCACGCTCAAACTTGTTGCGTCCTGAGGTCAGCTGTGGTCACGTCTTGATTGAAGTTCATCTCAAAAAATATTCTAGCGTGTATCAGCCCCACGTATTTAATTTTACATTTTGAATCTAAATTGACGTCGACATGTAGAATTTTGTATTATTGATCCCAAAAATGCTATTATACTATGAACGCTATTTTGACCAGGCACAAAGGCAAAAAGTAGTCATTATGCAAAAAGTGACTATAAAATCTGTATAAAGTTGTAAGTAGTAGACGAAGAAGAGTTATTTATATTTATTACAATGGAAATTTTTCGAGGAGTTAAGAATTGCCTCAATTTATGCTTATCCCTTGCAGTTTGTGTCCGACGCGCTTTCTCTTTCGTTATCGTGGCATTTCCATTCGCAAATCCGGATTGTGAAAAATATTATTCGTTGTTATAGCTGCACATGAAAGAAAACTGCTGAATTGTAGCCAAAACTCGCAAAGTTTAACGTGCTATTTTGCTACAATTAAAAACTATTTTGCTAGAAATGAAAACCATTTTGTAATAATGCCTGCAGTATCAACTCTTTTTAGTACTTTTTGGATCACTTTTTCTTACTAAAAATCCGGGTTTCATTAATAACTCGTCGCAGTATAAAATTGAGCAAGTTTACTGGAAATTAAAATTCCCCGAAACTATTCCTGCAAGCCCCTTATTGCATGCAAAAGAAGGCAAATTTGAAGTGATTGTATTCCAATTTCATAAAACCCCAAATTGTTGCAGTCCATTGCAGCCCGAGCAATTAGAAAATTGCGTGATCTCACTTTAACTTTGTTGTCGAAATAGCTGTGATTTGAGCCGATTAGGAGATAGACTTTCGAAATCCACGCTGGCACGCAGTGAATTGCGTTAATTTCTCCGTGAAGTTAGATTAGGGCGGGTCGTTTCAACGAATGAACGATAAAAACAAGGTAAAAAATAGAAAATAAATACAATTACACAGCTGAGAACATGGATGGAGGCTGTGGCTATTTATGCGACTACTGCAATTCTCTTTGGAGAAACTCAACTCATGTAAGAACGTAATTTTTGCTCGAGCAACTCTGCTGTATTCACTTGTGTAACAAGGCTGGGTTAACTTGTGTAACAAGGCTGTTTTTACTTGTGTAACAAGGCTATTTTCACTTGCGTAACACGACTGTTTTCACTTGTGTAACAAGGCTGTTTTTACTTGTGTAACATGGCTGTTTTTTTTTGTGTAACAAGGCAGTAGTTACTTATGGAACAAAGCTGTTTTTACTTGTGTAACAAGGCTCTCTTTACTTGTGTAACAAGGCTGTCTTCACTTGAGTAACAAGGCTGTCTTCACTTGTGTAACAAGCCTGTCTTCACTCGTGTAACAAGGCTGTCTTCACTTGTGTAACAAGGCAATCTTCACTTGTGTAACAAGGCTGTCTTCACTTGTGTAACAAGGCTGTCTTCACTTGTATAACAAGGCTGTCTTCACTTGTGTAACAAGGCTGTCTTCACTTGTGTAACAAGGCTGTCTTCACGTGTGCAACAAGGCTGTTTTCATTTGTGTAGCGAGGCAATTTTCATTTGTGTAACGAGGCAATTTCGATTTGTGTAACGAGGCAATTTTTCCTTTTATAACTAGGTAATTCTTCCACGCATTACTAGATAGTTTTTATGTGTTTAACGGGACAATTTCTCTGCGAAGCAAAGAAATTACCTATGTCTGTGTTTGTCTTGGTCTGTGGAAGGGAGCAACTTTATCTGTGTAACGGAGCAATATCACTTGTGTAACCGAGCAATGTTATGGGTTTCCTACTTCCCGCTGATAAAAACATCGTTGTAATAATTCGCGTGTCAGATCATTCGCTGGTGCATGATCTTTCCAATCTTTTAATCGTCGTGACATATTTATATTCGTCACATTTATTTTATTTTTTACATTTTATCAATCAAATTGGAGCTGCCTCCACCCTTTAAGGGAATAATTTCTAAATATTAATATTATATTCGAATATTTCAGTAATCTTCGGTAACGTGTTTTGCGGTAATTATTTTCAAAGCTTTTACTTTCATTTCTTACGAACGATCGTCTCTTTTTCTCTCCCTACTCATCTCACTACAAAAGGTTAAATAAAAGGCATCTTTCAATGAAAAAGAAAGTACATATTAAGGAATGTTATCACTCCATGACAGAAAACGCATCCTACATACTTAGAAGTTTGAATGAGGAGCCTAGATTGGCATTATTAGAGGGAATACTCATCTGGTTTGTGAATAAATGTTGACAGGCCGGTCTCTCACAGCGGGTCCACGGTTCCAGCATCATGGCTGACAGGTAACGTTGGAGGTTACGCTCGGCGACACGATATGGTCATTTTGAATAGCGAAAGCGTGATAATGTTGGCTGTTTATATTGCTGAAGGCGCGAATGTAATTGATATTTTAAGTGGGTATTGTTGATTTGATGATTTATCTTTTAAAGCAAGAGGTACCAGAGGTATATGCATCCTCAGTCCAAATGGACCGAGGCAGTTTAACGTTCACAGTCGCACTTCTTTATCGTATCGCTGCCCGTGCTCTACCCCTTCCTCTCATGAAGGCAAGCCTCTCGATCGACGCCACCTCTCTGAGTTGCTAGTTAGTAATTTTGATATTAACGCTCTAAGATATAAACAGGAGCTACTTTCTAAACAATTCAAATACATGGATAATTAATTCTATAAATATAGTTATAAGAAAATCCCGTTTAGAATACACAATATTAAGAAAAAACAATATGTAGTCGTACGTTGATGTTCCTGGCAATTTTCTGTTGGCGTTTCGTCCTCGTCATAACGATGTTCGATGCCCGTCCTTGTCGAGGCGCTCTTTCCAGCAGGTACGTGATGATGTTCTCGCAGACTCAGTCTTACATATGTTCTTTTAGAACGTTTAATGGATTGCAATGCTGGCCAGTCATCTCCTCCAGTTCTTGGCGTTGTTTCCTTTTATTCTTTGGTCGGAAACCAAAGACAGTTATACTGAAGAGTATAACACAATATCACTAGTGTAACGGAGCAATTTCACTAGTGTAACGGAGCAATATCACTAGTGTAACGCAGCAAGTTTATCTGTGTAACGGAGCAATATCGCTTGTGTAACGTAGCAATATTACTTGTGTAACGGAGCAATATCACTTGTGTAACGGAGCAATATCACTTGTGTAACGGAGCAATATCACTAGTGCAACGGAGCAATATCACTAGTGTAACGCAACAAGTTTATCTGTGTAACGGAGCAATATCGCTTGTGTAACGTAGCAATATTACTTGTGTAACGGAGCAATATCACTTGTGTAACGGAGCAATATCACTTGTGTAACGGAGCAATGTCACTAGTGTAACGGAGCAATATCACTAGTGTAACGGAGCATTATCACTAGTGTAACGGAACAAGTTTATCTGTGTAACGGAGCAATCTCACTTGTGTAACGTAGCAGTATTACTTGTGTAACGGAGCAATATCACTAGTGTAACGGAGCAATATCACTAGTGTAACGGAGCAATATCACTAGTGTAACGGAGCAATGTCACTTGTGTAACGGAACAATATCACTTGTGTAACGGAGCAATATCACTAGTGTAACGGAGCAATATCACTAGTGTAACGGAGCAATATCACTTGTGTAACGGAACAATATCACTTGTGTAACAGAGCAATATCACTAGTGTAACGGAGCAATATCACTTGTGTAACAGAGCAATATCACTAGCGTAACGGAGCAATATCACTTGTGCAACAGAGCAATATTACTTGTGTAACGGATAAATATCACTTGTGTAACGGAGCAATATTACTTGTGTAACGAGCAATCTCACTTGAGTAACAGAGCAATATCATTTGTGTAATGGAGCAATATCACTTGTGTAACGGAGCAATATTTCTTGTGTAACGGAGCAATATTACTTGTGCAACGGAGCAATATCACTTGTGTAACATAGCAATATTGCTTGTGTAACGGAGCAATATTACTTGTGTAACGGAGCAATATCACTTGTGTAACATAGCAATATTAATTGTGTAATGGAGGAATATCACTTGTGTAACGGAGTAATATATTGTCATCTTGTCTGCACAATCCAATGTTTCATCTTGTCTCTACGCTGTGTGGTTTGCGTCTCATTCCATTGAAACAACTGAACGAACTCTTCTGTCATCAACCCTAACCGCATGAAAACGATGCACTGAACGCTGGTTTTGTGCAACAAACACCGAAAATTTTAGATTTGTTCCACCGTAGTCATTACGCCGATCATTTCAGTTTCTTAAGAAGAATTGCACTTCCATCGCAACTGAAGACTAGCTAGAGAATGTGAAACGTGAAGTAAATTGATTGGTCATATTTCAGTGTGGAACCTAGGACAGCTCTGTTACGTGGCCGTTGGGAAGGGATCGTGGATTGCGCTGGAGCTCGTAGCGTCGCAATTACATTCCCTGGCTCTGGTCGACAGTTTCTTCAGTCATCAGCTTAGTCTACGTCAGTCATCAGTATAGTCTATGTTAGTCATCAGTATGGTCTATGTCAGTCATCAGTATAGTCGACGTCAGTCATCAGTAAAGTCTATGTTAGTCATCAGTATAGTCTACGTCAGTCATCAGTATAGTCTACGTCAGTCATCAGTATAGTCTACGTCAGTCATCAGTATAGTCTGCGCCAGTCATCAGTATAGTCTGCGCCAGTCATCAGTTTAGCCTGCGCCAGTCGTCAGTTTAGCTTGCGCCAGTCGTCACTATAGTCTACGAAAACCCCTACTTGCTATACTTGCTGCTTCAGTGTCATACCCACAAGTCAGCTATACACACACCCTAGTCAGCTACCATATTATTAGTGAGCTGTCATATTAATAGTCAGCTGTCATATTAATGGTCAGCTGTCATATTAATGGTCAGCTGTCATATTAATGGTCCGCTGTCATATTAATAGTCAGCTGTCATATTAATAGTCAGCTGGCATATTGATGGTAAGCTGTCATATTAATAGTCAGCTGGCATATTAATGGTCAGCTGTCATATTTATAGTCAGCTGTCATATTAATGGTCAGCTGTCATATTGATAGTCAGCTGTCATATAAATAGTCAGCTGTCATATTGATAGTCAGCTGTCATATTGATAGTCAGCTGTCATATTAATAGTCAGCTGTCATATTGATAGACAGCTGTCATATTAATAGTCAGCTGTCATATTAATGGTCAGCTGTCATATTATTTGTCAGCTGTCATATTAATGGTCAGCTGTCAAATCAACTAGTCAGATGCCATGCTCACTGCTAGATGCCATGCCCACTGTCAGATGTCATGCCCACTGTCAGATGCCATGCCCACAGTCAGATGCCATGCCCACAGTTAGATGCCATGCCCACAGTTAGATGCCATGCCCACAGTCAGATGCCATGCCCACAGTCAGATGCCATGCCCAAAGTCAGATGCCATGCCCACAGTTAGATGCCAT
>JACJUY010000479.1:74389-87726 GCA_014220935.1 Platorchestia sp. MABIK | reverse complement strand
GCCCACCAGTTAGATACCATGCCCACCAGTCAGATGCCATGCCCACCAGTTTTATGCCATACCCACCAGTCAGATGCCATGCCCGCCAGTTAGATGCCATGCCCACCAGTCAGCTGCCACACACCTAGTAGCATGATCACAAGATGCAAAAATTTCTCTCTCGAGTGTCACAATTTCCACAGTGCGCAACATTTTTGATAAGTTGCCGAAGAGAGCACACCTTTTGAAAGTTTATCTTTGTAGTCGAAGAAAAAACCAATTTGATATTCAATAATAAGTAAAATGAAAGTTAATACGAGTGAAACATTTGGAGAGAAGTACATGCAATTTTTTCTTCATTTTTCGATTGCTGACCGAAATAAGTGCAGATACAAAACAAATATTTCTTTCCTACAGTAGCAACAGTAGAAGTTTGGTGGTATATCCGATTGAAAAAATTCTAAAATTTTTCTTCAAAAAGTTTCACTGGAAAATCACTTGAATGAAAAAAAATTTAAAAAAAGTAAGCGCCTGATGAAGATTAGTAAAGCTAGAACTAACTGCGAAGGCTCATAACAATGGAGTTTTTATACTGTTCATTTTAAATCGAAAAGTGTAAAAACTAAAAAAACTATTGCCATGGCCGGTGAAATTGCATTCGCAAAAATCTGAACTTCAAAAATGATGACTCCTTGGTAATTGAAGAATTAAGAAAAGAATTTTACCTTTCCGTTCAGTTCCTAGAGTACAGGTAATATTTGAGTGATAAAAATTCAAATAATCGATTAAGAGTGAGCAATAAGACCAATTGTGAAACAATAAAAGGAATAATCTACGCACTGCGTTTATAAAAGAGGTTTGAACTCCGGAGGACAATCCCTAAGCCATAGTTGCTCATGAAATCACATAAAAATATTGGCAAAAGTAGGGTCAAGTGGTAGCCCCATGCCCAACCCGTCCCACTGTTGATAAAATTTACTGCTAAAAATTAAAAAGGAGTTCAAGACACAGTGCTGATGGAGAGTATTGAATAATGCCTGTCGACGCATTCAACCAAACAGTTAAAGAAAATTTCGATTCTCGAATTAAAGGAACGTTTGTACAAAGATTCTTGACGTCAAACAAGGCCAAATAAAAATTATCAGCCTTAGGTATTGCGATTACTAAATTAAAGAGAGCAACAATGGCTAAGGGATTGCCTTCCAGCGATCAAACTTTTTTTCTACACGCGATATGTAGATGACACCTTTTTATTGTTTCACAATCTGTCTCATTGCTTCTTTTTTCTTGATCATTTGAATTCTAAACACCCAAATATTACCTTTACTCAAGAAACTGAACAGAACGGTAACATTTCTTTCTTCGATTCTTAAATTATGAAAGGGAGAAATCATTTTTCTAGTTCAGTTTTTTGCGAATGCACTTCACCGGTCATGGTACCAGTTTTCTTAGTCTTTGGACTTTTCGATTTAAAATAAACAGAATGAAAACGTCATTGTCAAGAGCCTTCAAAGTTAGTTCTAACTTCCCTAATCTTCATCAGGCATTTAATTTTTTTTAATGTTTTTTCTTTCAAATGGCTTTTCAGTGATTTTTTGAAGGAATCTTGAGGAATTTTTTCAATCAGAAATACTGCCAAACTTCTACTGTTGCTACTGTGCGAAAGAAAGCTTTGTTTTGTCTAGTCCCTTTTTTCGTTCAGCAATCAAAAAATGAAGAAATAATTGTATGTACTTCAATACAAATATTTCACCCAAATTAACTTTTATTTTGGGCTAATTAATAAATATCAAATTGGTTCCTCCTTAAACTACAAAGATAAACTTTCACAACGTGGGCTCTCTCCAGTAATTTATCAACACATTTGCGTACAGAGTGCGTCGGAGTATGTGGGTTCTACCACTTGAGCCTTGCATATTCGCGTTGCAAAGTATGCCGGTCGAAGCTATCGCACGAACCGTCCTCTTACTCCTTTTCACTTACCCCTTCGGGGGAATCAACTATTGTACCTATAGGAATTAGCACTCCCAGGGGGAAAATGTGGGAGCCCGAATTGAGAATTCGGTAGGCCTTCTTTCCGTTGAAATAAAATGTTTTTATGTTAAGGACCATCTGTTCTTCTGTTCACTGCTGTCCTGTTTTTCAGCACCTACTAGTTTCTTCTTCTACTTTGATCTTGTTTCACAATCTTCTTTCTGGGAATTAGCACTCCCATGGGGATCATGTGAGGGCCCGAGCTAAGCGTTAGGTAGGCTTCCTTTTTGTTGAAATCGAGTGGGTTTTGTTTTGTTACGGACAATCTTTTTTCGGTTCACTGCTGTCCTGTTTTTCAGCACCTACTACTTTCTTCTTCAACTTTTTCTTGTTTCATGAACTTCTTTCTTGGCGAACTGTTTCTGTGCACCTTATGCATAGATTCCACGTTCCCTCAACTTTAATTTAATGATAATAATAACCTTCTCAACTTATTGTTTCTATGCCCTTTCCTATTGTTTCTATGCCCTTTCCGCATAGATTCCGCGTTTCCTTAACTCCATACTAAATTGTGTCTGCCTCCTTCTTCTCTTTGGATCACCTTTGTCTATTAGTACCCCTCAGGGGGATACAACTATTGTATCAATGGGAATTGGCGCTCCCAGGGGGCCTATGTGAGGGCCCGAGCGTAAGGTTAGGTAGGCTTTCTTTTTGTTAAAATTGAATAGGATTATGTTTTGTTGGGGACCACCCTTTTTTCGGTTCACTGTTGTCCTGTTTTTCAGCACCTACTATTTACTTCCTTCTTCAACTTTGATCTTGTTTCATGATCTTCTTTCCCAAATTATTGTTTTTATGCCCTTTCTGCGTAGATTCCGCATTTCCTTAACTCCATACTAAATGGTGCCTTCCTCCTTCCTCTCTTTGGATCGCATTTGTTGCTGCGGGTAGGGAGGCTAAAACTAACGACTAATCAAATCTAATCTTGTCTATTACAACACGTCGTATGATTTGTCTATTAGTACACCTCGTATATTTTGTCTATTAGTACTTCTCGTACGGTACTTTTGTCTAAGGACGACTTATATTAAGAAATTTTCAAAAGCCAATATGTTGTCATATATCTCGTGTCAATATTTTGGAAATGAACGGTTTTTCTTTCTTTTTTTTGTGGCAAATTGGGAGGCTTAATAACTAATAATCTAATCCTTCTCGCTCAGCCGTACGATCCTATGTTGATAAATGCAATCTTCCGATAAGATTAGACGATTTGAATATTCTAGCCGCTGCTTCAAACCCCGTTGATGTACTCATTGTGGAATCCCTTTTTATTTTACAACGAAAGTCTTTTTCAATGACTCCCAATCCATCTTTTTTTGCAAGGGGTTTAGAAATAATATTTAGTTCGACTAAGTGTTCCTTACATTTTACATTTACCTCGGATGTTTTCAAATTTTTTTTCAGAGCAATTTGTTGAGAATGACGCATTGAGTAGAAACGTTTAATTTTAAGTGTAAAGTTTTCAAATATATAACGTATTAAAACCTTATTCCTCGCTATTATTTTCATACTTTAGAGTGGCATGAGATGGTTTAACTTTCAAGTACTGCACGAAGGTAGATTATTCGAAATATACGTCTAGCGTTCCTCCTTAGGAAGAAACCATATCGTTTCCTGACGTGATATTGCGGCATAAATGCTGTAAAGATGTTGGTTGAGGACCATGTCAACGCTACTTACAAATAAAGCCGTCTGAAATTGCAGAATAATTCTACACATATTTTAAACACTTTTTGCTGGACAATTTGCCCTAGAGTGTTCTCGGATACGGTTCAGGATTGATTGCGCTCATGAACATAAGAAGAGGCGTACGAACAATTTATGCCCAACTGAAGTTATACGCAAACTCCTTGACGCTCTTGCAGCTGTACAGTCTCAATGGGGGGGCAGCTGGATGAGGGACATCCCTACGTAACGCCAGTGAGGGGCAGCTGGATGAGGGACATCCCTACGTAACGCCAGTGAGCACGTTTCCTATTTTAGGTTGTGTTTGGAAGGTGAATGCGTATTTATATCACTCGAGAAAATCACCAGGCAGATTTAATATTTTAGAATTATTTCGAGGGGACGTGAACAGTAATTAAAATTATTTTTTGGAGTATTTGACTTTGGATTTCGCGCAATATAAAAATACTGAGCGATATAAAAATCTAATGTAAGGTCCGTTTTACACGTTTTCAAAACTAATTTTCTTCTAAAATTACCGCACTTATAAGAAACTTAAAAGAAACCACATGACAGAACTGAAAACTGGAAACTTTCTCTTTCATGAAATGAAATTGATTTTTTGCTCACCTAATAACCATCTTTATCTGTTTATGTCTGTCCTGTTTCTGAGTAACTAAGAATTTTTTATTCAAATTTTATCACGTTCCATAACATTCTTCTTATCTTCTGTTTTTATGCTCTGGACTTGTGAAAAAAAACACTTTGTGTGTACATCTGTGTTCCCTTACCTCCATACTAAATGGTACCTTCATCCTTCCTTTCTTTGCTACACCTCTGATGCTGTTGGAAGGTTTGACTTAACTTATTTTATCTAATTCAATCAAATCCAATATACGTTTATTTTTAATTCATAATAAATGGTGCTTTCAAACTACCTTATTTTCAATATCTTTATTGTTGAGAAGGAGGCTGGAATAAATTTATCTAACCTAATGACACCACACACATCTACCAAACATCTGAGAAAATTAATTAATTTTAAACGTTTTTTCGACTTTACTGAAACTAGAACTTGAAAAAGTACCTGAAGCGATTGCCAAGCATCTAGCGCTTTCGGAGGCAGAGGTTAACATTTCGGTCAGCCTGCAAACTGCAGTGATTTTTTATATTTTCCGTAACAGCAGACGCATCGTCTGCAACGCTGGTCGGAAATTTGGAAATATTTCGAGAGCCTGGCGCACGTGAGGTGTCTCTGAATGAAACCACAAGCAGAGGTTGTGGTGAAGGAGGTCTTCGAGAGCGTTACAGAACGAAAGGCTACAGAACGTTCTGTAGCCTTGTGGAGGGCTACAGAACGAAAGTCGGCGTAATTACGAAACATCATTTGACTTATACATCATCTTAGCGGACCCTGATTAATGCAAGTGAAAACCAGTCCCTGTTATTTCAAGTAATTCGTAACGAATAAAGTATCGTATTAGTCGCATAACTTACGGATTTTTGTCGACATGAGTTTAAATTCGCACAAGACAATTCGAACATCGAGTGTAGTTCATTCAGAGTTAAACGGCAAGTAATGAACGATCAATACGCAGTGACTTTACTTCTTCGTACTTGAATGGTATGACTTCAAATCGACAATCTTATCATCCAAAATTATAAATCATGCTCTAAATGTTAGATGTTGGCTAGTGTGACTGTTTCACTATTCAAATTCTATGTTCTTAAATATTTTGGCTCTGGCATCAGCAGAAGTGTGTTCAAAATTTTCGAAAAAATGTTACCAGGGAAATATAACTTTTCTGAGCCATAGACTTGAACCTATGTGCGTTTGCTTTAATTTTAATTCATACTCTTTATTAACGCTGGAGATTTTATGAGATTTTTGACGCAACCTTTTCCATTAATGTTCCTTAATGTAGGTGCTGTCCTTTAGCTAAGGGAGCTGCTGGTTTGATGGTAAATTTACTAAATCCGCTATTCAGTCTTACTTCGCCGCCTGGGCATCTTTGGTATCAGCCGCCCAATGCAGAGGCTGTGCTCGGGTGGCTAAATCATGCACGCTCCAGTGAAAAAGTTACAGGGAACTATAGGATAGTTTCATTATTAAGATATTTACTGACACGTTTTACCTGAACGGAATTTGGTCGAGCATTATGATGAATAAAGATTATATGGTGTGATGAGGCTACGTGTTGAACTGGGTTCTGCGTTCAGCAATACACGCACTGATTTCAGGAACAAATAAATTTGTGTTAACCACCTATTCCAACCCATAAGGAGGTCAACCGAGGCCCCTTTCGGTCCGATGGGCCATTTTTCTTTTTTGTTGAAAAAGGATTTTTAGGTGGTGGATAATTGTGCCTTAAAATTTTATGGCGTTATGGATTCTAGAACCCCCCCGCCCCCCCCTCAACCGGAGAGGTCCGAAGAGGGGGCACAGGGGATGGAAAAATGATGAATCCTCTTGTTTGTTGAAATTGTTCACTGAAATTTGATGACGCTAAGAAGAAGATTGGTTCCCAAAACAATTGGAACATTGTTTTTGTTCTGTGTTGAACTTTACATGCGGACGATATGTATATTCGAAGACTCTCTTATTTTGAACATTGTTTTTTTTCTGTGTTGAGCTTTATACACGGACAAAAATTATTTTCGAAGAGTTCTTGAGCTTGAACATTGTTTTTTTTGTGTTTATATGCGGACAAAAAATATACATGAATAAAAAGAACTGTAAACCATTGTCAAACGCTATGATGATGTATGTAATACAAACATATTTCTAAAATTGTCTTCTACCGAAGTCCTAAAAATTCTACCGGCAAATGTTCGCGTGTTGCAACAACAGCTCCATGATGAGTACTAAAATACTAAATAAGAAAATGTTATGTCATTTATGAACGCAATTTTGTACATGTGATATAGGAATTCACAGGGAGAACATGTAAATATGTTCGCAGGTTATTTGTAGATGAAAATAAAAACATGGAAACAGCATCTAAGTACAAAAATTGACCATGATATTGCACTTCAACGCAGAAAAATATTTGTTTTTTTGCCTCTCACGAAAAGTTATCCATTTTCAACATTCAAAAGAGAAGTCAGAGAGTTTTTATGCTAGGTAAAAAATAAAGACAGTTTTAGAATCCTTGGAACATTTCTAACAAACTGTCAATCGTCGATTTCCCAATTTGTACGTTTATGTTTTTTATTACAATTCAAAACTAAATTTTATTTTTTATTTTAGTTAGTGATCAAATATCGCGGAAGAATAGAAAACGAAAAGTTTCGAATAGAAAATTTGTAACTGTCAGTGTGTTGGCAATGTTACGGGGACTTCAAAACTGTCTTTGAATACGTTCTAGCACAAAAACTCAATGACTTGTACTCTTTTGAAAAATCCTTAAAAAGTGAACTAAAAAAACAATTTTTAAATTTTTCCAAAAACTAAGGCCTTAATCGAAAAGGTTATACGTGTAAAATATGTTCTTTTCAACATATACATATACTGGCCTAATTTTAGATCAATCGGATCAAAATTTAAAAATCGATGGGTTGATTCACTTAAAACCTAAGGAATTGAATTACTGAACTATGGATTGATTCCCTGTGGCGTGACAGAATCTCAACAGTTTATTAATCGAAAAAGTTTCTGGAGTACAACAATGGGGATATCGAGGCGACGATTGTAGCGATCTGAGATGCACTATTGTGCTCCGCAATCAAAATTATTATTATTATTATTATTATATAAGACGTTTCGTCGGTGTATTCGATATTCATCATTCCTATACAGGGCGAATTTCATTTCTGCTATCACCGTGTGGCGGCTCCGCAATCAAAAATTCCCGTCGAAAGACTGGAACAAATTACTTATTCACGCGTATATCGAAATGTTACAGACTAATTTGAAGGAATACTGTAGAATTGTACATGGATTTCCGCTTTGTGCACAGCAGTTCAATGCGGACAAAAGGGTTTGCAAGACTGGGAATATCAGATGGTCACGACCCGTATAATTCAGAATGCAAAATCCAAAGGCCTGGAGGCGGCGAAGGAATGCTGATGTGTGTTACAGAACAAGGAACTCGATAACTCCGCTGTCATAACACCGGTGACCCAGCCCATCTCTTAGGATTCAATGAAACTTTGTTTTCGAGGGCATGTGTTCTGTTTCTCATCCTAAGCCCGTCCGCCCGTCTTTACCGATGCGTCCCTGTCTGGTCAACTGCCACGTCTGGTAGATAAACGACAGTGGGAGACAGCGCCGTTGCCCCTGTCCGGGCAGTTGCCCGAGACGCGACGCCAGCGCTGCCTGACCGATTTGTTGACGCTTGTCTGGCTCGGGCAGGCATACTAGATGCCATAACTATTTGGAATCCCTGTTATTAAACTGTTACGCTCTGTTTCAAAACCTCTTATAGCAACCTGTAGCAATTAATTGCTCTTGTTTCCCACATGGGAGACAGTTGCTGTTTTTGCAAGGATAAGCACTCCCAGGGGAAAAAGGTCAGGTCCCGAGCGTAAGGTTAGGTAGACCTTCTTTTTATTGAAATAGAATAGGTTTTTACTACCCTTTTTTTCTGTACCTACTACTTTCAACAACTTTTATCGAGTTTCATAAGCTTCCTTCTCAACTTAAGGTTACTCTGTGCAGGGGTTCATGTGTGGGAACACACATATTGTGCATAGATTCAGAGTTCCCTCGAGTCTATACTAAAGGGTGCCTTCCTTCTTCCTCTCTTTGGAACGCGTTTGTTGGGGTTAGGGAGGCTGAAACTAACTTATCTAATCTAATCTTCTATGAGAATTAACGCTCCCAGGAAGAAGATATGAGGCCTCGCGCTGATGATTAGATGAGTTTTCATGTTCGAGCATGACTATTCTTCAGAGCGTTCATACCATCCAGCATGTTTTCTCAGGCTTACTTCTTTTTTTCAAAGTTAGACATTCGCACAACACAAAGGACAAATTTTACAACGGCTTTCTATAACGATGAAAAACTGCGTATGAACGACGTATATCAGAATTTTTAGCCAGGGCCTAAAGAAGTCTCATGAACTATGAGATACAGCTCTAAACACAATAGTAGCAATAATACGTAGTAGAGATACTTGGTAGCACGTCAGAAGCACCTCTTATGTTACACCGAATGTAACGAACGCGGTAGTCCATTGAACGAATTCTTTCTAATTTTCCCTCACTCAGAGCAGCAACGGTATTTTAGGGTGACGTTTGAAAGCAGGTTAAATTTTCCTTGATACACACAAGCGAACTAATTACTTTCGAGCCGTATAAAAATACTCACAAATTTTTCCTAGTGACGTACAAGTGTATAAATTTTATCTTGCTTCTAATAAGCGTACGAACGATCTTTGCTATTTGCGAGCAAACAAATTTTTCCTGGCTGTGGAGCAAAAATTGATAGTTTGTAACTTTGAGTGAATTTAATACAAATTCTATCTTTTCACATGCCTTCATTTGAATTCTTACTCATACTGACAATAATACATACTACTCTTTCTTCCTTGCAGCCAGGACCGCATGTTTTGTAAGTAGAGGCCATGGAAATTTTGCCGTTGCTAAATAGTAATTATTTTTTTTTTCTACAGGCAAGAGTCCAATCTTACCACTGTTGCAGGGAATCACACAAAATTTTCCATGCCTCATGTGTAAGAACACGAATACTTCGGGCGAGTGTTCAAATCTGCCCTTACCATAGCTATCATACAAATTTTTTCATTCTCTATGGAAGCCCCGCTAAGTTTTTTCCCCTGTAGTTAGAACTGCAGTGAACTATTATTTTCATTTCATGAGTTGAAAAATTACCCGAGTACTTCCAAAATATCTCCCCATCGATTTGTTAAGTAACAGAACTCCCCTCACCCAGAAACGCGAGGAAACAAGGCGGTGTGAAGTGGAGTCACGTAAGGGGCATCACGAGAGGCAGATTAGCCTCATGGCACCCGGGCACCTGTGAAGCGCCTTCATAAGTCGGAGCGTGGCCTGCTGTGCGCCCCACACGCGCCTCGGCAGTGTATAAGGAGACACGTGCTTCTGTGTGCCCCTCAACCACTGCACTCGAAAAATTCTGGGCTTGAAAGTGTATTTCGATTTGTTTATGGGGACCCGAAGGATTTGTGGAAAGAAAAGAATAGTTTATGGAGTCCGAATCTTGTTGGTTCATTTTTGAGTTGTGCGCAATTTAAGTCACGGAGTGCGATCTCTCACAGTAACGCAGTCTTCGCCGTCGATATACACGTGTTCCAAATTCCAAGATATTTGATTCGATGCATTTCTGAAGTGGAAATTGCGTGCTTTTGAAGGTTAAGAAATAAAAGTATTGGTATTTAAAATCACCTTTAGCAAGGCCCCAAGAAACTGAGAATCGGAAGACTTGGAGAGCCTTAGCAAATTCAACAGGCAAGTCTGTTGAAGCTTTTTACTTCGGGAAGATTTTGATCTGCAAGAAAAATATTCCCAGTGAAAGTGCTCTCGTTCTTATCTTGAAGGATAAGAACGTGTGATAACCGGTGTCCCTAAAGCAAAGAAACTTTCCAAAATAATTTCCTTGCAGTTTTCAAGAACAGTTTTTCTTCAGTGAAGACAGTGAATTATTTCTACGTTCAGTAATATTTCAAGCAGCGCTGCTGGAACTGTTCGCATCAAGTTATTTTGCAAGACTTTTGTTAGCAACGGAATATCAACTGGTGGCATGCTAATCGCAAACCGTTTTTGAAAATTACGGATCATCAAGCCGAGGTATAATCCAGTTAAATATAAATTGTTTCAATTTCAATATTAAGCTTGAACTCCCCTCCCAGAAACACAAGGGTGGGTCTTTAACATTTTAACACTCATTCGTTAACTTGAATAAAAAGTCACCATGCTTCGACTCATGCAAGCCCTTTCGTACACATTTCTTACGACTTATTTCTTGTGTTTAATGCACTCCATTACGGGAGCGGCGCATCGAAGCCGAGTGGTTTATGACCAAGAAACTCCTCTGGAGGATCCTATCTATATATATTCATTAGAGCACCCGAATTCAACTCTGCCCCCCTGGGGCAACGTTCCCTTTGCCGACACCAGCCCGTCCACCTTGCAGTCCGATCTCAAGCAAGTGAAGGAAGATCTCGTGTCTAAAATTGCTGAACTCAAAGAAGATGGAGAAAAATTACGCACTTCCATAGAAGACTCTACTGGAGCTACGCAGACCCAAATTACGTCCCTCAAAACTCAAGTTTTTCAAAAGATTCATGAAATTCAAAATGAGGTAAATACATTAATTCATTTCACTGCCAATTCTTGATCACAATGGTTCATGACCTTGCAGTTTTTTCTAATGGTCATCTGAGCATCTATTTGCGAATTCGTGTCTTGTGTCAAGAATTTTTGTTTTTTGCTTAGCGAGTTTGATATTGAAGGTGACGGACAGATTTTAATAATTCAGTGACAGCCTTGCACAGTGAAACAGTGCTTTTAATATGCTTCTTTCTCGCCAAAATAATTTTCTTGCCTTTATAACCTGTAGTAAAAGATTAGTAGAAGTTCGGCTCGTCTTCTCGATGCTCTGATGAGTAAATTCTCTGGGTTTATTAGTGGTGGGCTTAAAAGTAGTTAAATTCGTTTTTCATTGGGGCACTGACACTACCCAATATTTGTTATTTTGTTGATAATCTAAAAAATAATCGACTCAAGAAATTTTATTTATTTATCAATGTTACCTAAAGTTTTGACCCAGTAGTGACCTTACAAATGAAGCATTTTCAACTCCGGGAAAAGCGTTTTTACGATGAATTCTGCATCCTATTTCTGAGGCCCGCTCGCTTTTATGGGAAACCAAAGCGGATATTCCTTCTCCGTAATCCTTAGCGGGAAACTAGAGAGGATGTCAATTCCTCTTTGTACCTATAGCTCGCATTGCCTTTGTTGCCTCGAGGGCGGAACTTGCGGGAACGCCGAACGAAATTCAGCCTTTAGAAAACTTCGCCCGCTTCCGTAATCCCTAGCACCGCTGAACTTGTGCACTGGAGGCCTCTTGTCAGGTTCTTGTGAAGCTGGCTTCCCGTGTCGAGCCTACTTGAAGAATAACTTCCATTTCTGGCAAGAGTGTTGACAAAATATAGCAGCGTTCCTTCTAATGGTGATACCAAATGTGTAGTTTAATTTATGAAACATAAGATTATTTAAATGGAGTCAACGGATTCTTATTCGATTTTTCTGAAGAGTTGTGACATTATTGAATCATCCTGGTATTGCCCACCTATGTGTAAAAATTTGAATACGTAATTTGAATGAAATAGTATTTCAAAGTAAACTTATTTACCATGTGAGATATAACCATCATTTTTTGAGCCCAATCTATCGAGTTGACATCGCAAATCTCTTATATGAAGTACTTTGATGGACTTCTGTGTTGAAGAAGCCATGTTGCCGACGCAGTTGCGTGAATTACACAACCAATACACGTGTATAACATTTTGGCTTATCTTTTAATTATGTGTTGTTGCTATTAATGCCTGGATCTCAATTACTAGAAGTATTTCTACAATTAACTTTGTTGTCACAGTTCCCAATAATGGTAGAAGGCTATGAAATATACTCGTAAATTGCTCTTTGAAAACATAATTTCCGTCGGTTTACGAGTCAATAACATTACTCGACAATTCGTTTGGAAATCAAACGCAAGAGAATTTCAGCGTTTCAAATGTTCTGTTCAGCCGTACTACTGAGGTGCTTACCATTCGGAAATCTAGGGTTCACCACTTCTCCGGAGCGCAGGATAAATAATTGGTTTAGGTTAGTTAGGCTTGTCGAGCTCATGGCACGGGCACTGGTGCCCCTAAGATGTTGTTAGGGTACCTCTGCTATTGATAGGCTTTCGGGACTTTCATCTTCCGAGTTGGTTTTACTTTTTTCGCTGCTCACACCTTCCTCGCCATCTCTTCTGTGTCTTTTCTTCCTATTTATTTTTGACGTGCTGTTCCTTTGCGCAGGGAACACTCCGCTTGCATAGATTCCCTTTTTTCTACTGTCTACACTTCCCTCAGATGGATACAACTATTGTATCTATGGGAATTTGTGCTCCCAAAGGGAAAATGTGAGGGCCCCAGCTGAAACCTAGGTAGGCCTTTTTTTTGTTGAAATAAAATGTTTATTTTTTTGTTATGTTAAGGACCACCTTTTTCGGTTCACTACTGTCCTGTTTTTCAGCACCTTTGACGTTCTTCTTTAACTTTTATCTTATATCATGAACTTCTTTCTCAACTTACTGTTTCTTTGATCCTTCTGCCTAGATTCCTCATTCTCCTATCTCCATACTGAATGGTGCCTTCTTCCTTCCTCTCTTTGATACGCTCTTTTTTGAAGCGGTTAGGGAGGCTTAGACTAACTTATAATCTGATCTACTGTCTACACTAAAAGATCCCTACTTTTCGTTTTTCTGAGGTCACCATTTACATAGCTAAGGAGTCTTGAACTAAAAAATAATAACTATCATCATTATGATAATAAAATACTAATATAGTCATGCTCATCACAAGTTGGAGCAAAATTTACCTTCGTACGCTATTTCCATGTTGTGTGGCATGAGGTCGTCAATTAGTAGCCGGATAAAAATCAGGGCGTTCCCCCCCCCCCCCCCCCCCCCCCCC
>JACJUY010000479.1:9464-74375 GCA_014220935.1 Platorchestia sp. MABIK | reverse complement strand
CCTCAAGCGAAGTACCTTCCTAACCCTAGAAGAAAGTTTTTTAATACACTGTTACCTTCCCCACAAGGGGGATACAACTATTGTATTTGTGGGAATTAGCACTCCCAGGGGGAAATGAGTGAGGACTCGAGCTGAGAGTTAGGTAGGCCTTCTTTTTGTTGAAATAAACTGTTTTTTGTTATGTTAAAAACCACCTTTTTCGGTTCACTGCTGTCCTGTTTTTCAGCGCCTACGTCCATCTTATTGAACTTTTATCGTTTTTAATCAACTTCTTTCTCAACTTATTGTTTCTATGCCTCTTCTGCATCGATTCCGCGTTCCCTTATCTCCACACTGTGTGATGCCTTCCTCCTTCCTCTCTCTGAAACTTTCTTTTTTTTTAGTGGTTAGGGAGGCTTAAGCTAACGTATAATCTAATCTACAGTACACTGTTACCAAGATTCACAGCACAATCTTACTCTCGCATGAAGTAACTCAAGTTCATACCCATTTTGGACCAGCACGCTGCTATCAATAGGGAAATTATATTACGTAAGTTAGTGCTGGTGTGTAATGCGCTCCAGATCAAGCATTTGTCACTCAAATACTTGCATTGACTCGCTATACCTGCCGCACAAAGTTACCGAGGTGATCATGTTTTTCGCCATTACACTGATCTCCGGCCATTGGAAACTTCTCTATACTACAGGATCTCAGATATGGAAGTCTACCCTAGCCTTCATATTTTCATGGTACTATCCGACATGCTTATTGATGTATTATTTCAGTTTTCTGTTCGTTTGTACCGCACCTACGAGAATGCGATACGGTACCCTGTCACGCTGCCAGGGCGTATTTCGTGTCCTGTGACTGAGCGCACTCCGTATCATGCCACAACGTGTTCAGCGTCGTGATACAGACCATTTTCCGCATCCTGTCGTGTAGCGTATCTGAACGGCTCTGACATTTAAGGAATTTCAGATCAATCACACACGCAAGGCTTAGGCTCTCGAGTGCTCCGAGAGAAAGCCGAAGTGATCAGTGGAACATAGGAAACCTCTTGATTCAATCTTTTGAAGTCGGAATCATCCTCCCAGATTAGCAGCGTGCGGTGTGCTTTCTATTTTCAAAATACTATCGCGATATAAGTGCGTCGTTGGTGATCATAAACATTAGGAACACGTTAGCTTGTCACCAAACAACAAACTCAACCTGGAGCAGAGAATTCAACGAAAAACACTTGACACTATCCAGGAAAATCGTGGCAGCCTCGCAAAACTTCTTTGCTAAGATGTAAGCAAGGTTTTGACCGAGTCTACGACCCTACGAAGGCTCTTGACTGTATTTACTTACAGTTGAAAAAACACAGTTTTCAAAGAAATGTTGAACGCCGAGTCAAGCTATAGGGTATAAAGCATTCACTTTTGTACCAGCTCGCTGACCATTGTACGCAAGGTAACAATCAAAGAACAATCCAATCATTGAACTCATTGATCTATAAGGAAACAATTATTTGCTCACTTTTCCATGGATGTTAACAGCTTGTATTGTAAAAATAAGTATAGTATTACGGCACAAGTCTGAAACAAATTCAGAACACAAAAATACACCTCGGGACTTTCTCTGAGCAAGAAAACGGCTGTACATCGCAGCGGGTTTAGTGCTCCTTAGTAGTCCAAGTCATTCAGTACTTAAATTTATTACGGCCTGTACGCTGGAGTCGCGTAGTAACACTGAGCCTTTTATCTGGTCCCTAACCACGCAATATTCGACAGGTCTCGAGACTCGGGCTTACTGTCACCGCCGAGGACTGCCAGGACCTCTTTGAGCTCGGATACAACTCCACAGGTGACTGAATTTCCTACAATTATCTGCATCAAAATTGTGCTATCATGACAGTTGTCCCCTGCGTTTTGCATTCGTTTATATCTTCGTCAGCATCAACCACCCCATAATTATCTGCAACCACAGGCAAAACCATCTCATCAATATAATCATCTTAACCCTCTTCACCCTCTTCTTCAATCTTTCTGTCATCCTCGTTATCGCTGACTCCGCCCACTCTTACTTCTGTCTGGCTTTAGGAAACCTTGCATGTAATTCAACATCTGAACAATATCATTCCAGTTTTATAGTTCTATAAATTCATCCACTTTAAATTTTGCAGTACATGTCTCAAAACGAACAATATTTGTTTGCCTAAGTGAAACGCTATTAAAATAATGCAAAGTAACTATGATACAGTGAGTTCAATATGAAGTAATTTTAACATGTTTACTTATTTTGGAATACTGATATTTTGTGACAATTACACATGTAATGCATGGTAACTTTTAAGGAAAGTTAACTCGTCTTAAAAAATTTCGTCTCATTTTCCTAATTAACTCCATTGTTTACGAGTGTACAATTATTGAGTGGTTAAACATGATGTATGATGCTCTGGGTATGCAGTAATCGCACTGTATGTTGCTTCTACGACGTTACATGCTAAATAGTGATTTCTAATATTCTCAGTGTTTTTCCGACGAATCATATTCAAAATTCAAAAAGTTCACGTTGTGGAATACTATCGGAGCTGAATTTTGCAAAGTGTAAATGTCATGACGTAAAATATACTTTGTGGGTCATTCTACATTGCATTAACTCTACAAACAGGAATTTTAAAGTCACATCCTCACGGCTTAATATTTTTATAATGCGTTACTTATACGAATTCGTATTTTTCGTGCAGGAATATATTACCTTCAGAAGTTCGGTCGGCAAGTTCACTGCGACATGGAGACGGACGATGGAGGCTGGCTCGTCATCCAAAGACGAGTGAAAGTTGATCCACAGGTAGGCAACTACATTTAAAGCCGCTGGCGTATTTGTTGTTGTATGAAGGAAAGAAAAAAAAGAAAGAAGAGATAGAAAACAGTTTATTTCCAAAAAAGTTGATACATGAGATGTACTCGTATTACAACACATTGGAATTTATAAAAGCCCTTTCGATGGTGCTTTCTTTATAGCTATAAATGTTTGTACACATTTTTTTAATGATAGCGATGAAAATACTTTAATACAAAAGGTCAACGTTTTGATTTCGATGCCGAACGCTCTACAATTGGATTTCTCCTTGATTCAGCATTGACTGAATAACTCCACCTCATAAGCATGGAAAATTGAGGTGAAAAATCGCCTTTAGAACCGTTTGGGCAGCTTAGTTTGGACACATGGCCCTTCACCACACATTTGCCCGAGCTGCGAGCGATTGTGTCCTGGGGAGGAGCTGTGAGAAGTGCCGGCGCCTCCAGTGACGTGCGCCTGTTTAGCGCGCGTCAGACACGTCTCGCCCACGCCTGCCTCCACTAGAGGCGGCCGCATAAATCCTGCTGGCGTCGCCGGTCCCGCCTGTTCTGCGGCGGCATGATCAGCGGTCGGCAGCGAAATCTCAAGTCGAAAAGAGAGCGGTTGAGTTGTTCATTGTCGCCAATTTGTAGGGTATGGGTATGTGACCGAATGGTGAGATTTTCTTAGGTTTCGTGTGGCTTCTACATCATATCAGTATTTCATGGGGTATTTAGGGTGTTAATTTTGTACCGTAAATATTAAGTATAAAATCTTTCAAATATGAGCAGAGGAGGCTATTAATCCAAATATCTTGACAAATGATAAAAAATAAGTTCCCACCATCGAACCGTTCGTAAAGGTTCATGGATTGGAAATATCGTCAAGACGCACTCAATCATTACAGTTTGGGGGAATGGTAATGAACTCGGCATTTAAATGCAATACAAAAAAACTCCTAACATTCGTGTGGAAGTCAAATTTTCGCAATCGTGAACTATGATTATATAATCTTTCTTTAAAAATCGATAGCTATGCGTAGCACATTTCGTTTGATTTTTTAGGTTGCAGTTTTCGGTGATGTTCAAGGATTCTCGGGCTCGTTCAACTAAACTTACATGAGGGGCCCTAATTGCCACTTCGAAGTCGAAATATCGATTATTTAATCCCACCAAGACGAGACCCAAGCACACGTATCGGTAAAGACGACGGTTCTCAAGCATTCTGAGGGTGTGTTGTTGTTTTCTGTTTTCAGCATTCTGAGGGTGTGTTTTATGGAAGATATGCTACCAAAATTTTGCGTTGGCGGAGAGTGTGTTTGTTTCTGCTAGCAAGGCTCTGCATGCCAGATTTTTGCAAGGATGGTACGTAACTGTGAACGTTGATTTTAACAAGCTCTTTGCTCGGCCATCGCTTGTGAAGTTTGCTTTCTGAAATAGACTGTCTCGGCGAGCTAACCAGGGTCTGGTTGTTTCAATCTGAGGTTTAGTACAACACTTCATTGAATCAAATTCAGCTTTGATAATTATTATTTAATATTTCTATATCATATCTAACTCCTCAACCGCTCTCGCATTGACAGTTTATGTCAAACGAATTTGGTTATGATGTCGATTTTCAGGGTATGATGCAAAAAAGTTCGACTTGAGAGAAAAATTGCACTACGATAGCAGTTAACTTTTGAATGTTCTTACTTTCTAACAAAAAAGTTATGACAAAGTTTGATGCATTATGAAGCAGTCACCGCACATATGTTTATTTTTAACTCGGTGACATTTGATGATGCATAAGTAATACGAGCTCACCAAAAGAACATGATGCTAATAAAATTGTAAATTTTAAGCTGCAAAATGGCTCGTGAGGTTCACATGACAGACTAGAAAACTAGTTAGATAAATTTCTGAATAAAAACATAAAGTGCTCGTTACTGTAGTCTCGTAGCCTACAGACGCGTGTATATTAGGGTCGGTCTTTAAAATACGCGATCAAATTTTAAGAAAAAATACATGTTATTTACAGTACCTATGCTAACATAATTTTACAACTTAGTAAGTCCTAAAATAAAGTAAAAGCAGCCCGCAGAAGACTGTTTGAAGTGTTGCATCCAACTGTGAGCAAGCTAAGCTGGCGATTTGTTTCCTTAATTTATCTCCATTTTATTGATATTAATAACACTTCTAACTTTTATGTCATAGTTTACTCGAATATTTTTCGAGATCTAACTTCATTTAACGTTTGGTTTTTTTAAATACTGTCTCTTCAAATTGTTCTGATGAAGGGATTAAACTTCTATTCAATGTTTCCTGCATTGCTGTTTTCAGAAAAACATTTGTGAATGATCGGAAAAAATGTTTCTGAAAATTTCTACTCACCTATATCGCAGTTATTACTTCTACGACTACCAGCTCACAAACATCTCAATTTTCGCTTTCTCGACGAACGGTGATAACCTAAGATCATTTTGCGCTCGCATTTTTCAGCGCATCTTCGCGTCATGAACGTTCCCAGTTTCATGGGACCGTTTCCCCAGTTGGCCACAATTGTCACACCTAACAGCCGCTACTGAAGGCCAAGACGCCCAGACCCGCCAGTCGTGGCGTCAGACGCGGCAAGGCAGCATTGTTAGGGTGCGTGCAGCGCGGCGCCAGCGTCATAACGCCGGAGCCAGCCGCTTTAGCATCGCTCCGCTCCCGTCTGGGCGAGCTGTGAGGACACTCTGGCTGTCCATCACTAATCTCCACCTCTTTTTACTATCTCGACGGCAGAATAGCTGACTCTCTCAAGCCGCGCTGAGGCCGCTGAGCGATCGTGGCATTTTCGCGTGGCGGTGATGGCAGGCACTTTCACTTGGTTGTGAGTCTCCGCGTTGTTTCGGAGCAGTTCTGTGCCAGAATTTCCCTCGCTATTGTTTTGTTGCAGCAGAGCTATAACGGGTATTTTGATGTCAGCCATGAGCATTTTAATAAAATAAACACGAGATGAAAAAAAATTGCTGAGCTCAAAAGCAGAATTTAATTTATCCTCCCGTGTCGAAGCCTTTTTATTTTCACCAGAAATGTATGTAACCTGTTGCTTCTCTGAGAACTAGGTGTAGGATTTTGGTCGTCTATTAGCAATTATGGATGGCGTGTTGTTTAAATGTATCAGAAGACGCAAATACAAATGTACTGCGCTCGCAGTAATGACACTTCATTATTTACTCACGTCGGCGTATCCTACCTTTTGTTTAATTAAGGCGATCTACATGAGACGCCTTGCACAGGCAGAAATTGTGTTATCTTCAGGTGTACGACTAGCAGGGCTGTTCGTGTATCGGGAGGAGGCTCATTAGGCATTAGGCCAGCTATTACGGTTTGAAAATATACGAGGTAAAAATATTTTGGGATATAATGGCAAACAAATATTTTGAAAATGATTAGTCATGAACACTCTCTCATTGTTTGAATGCTTTCTTGTGCTTGCGTTGATTAATTTCTTGTCTTATTTGCATATGTATATCGCTAATCTCCATCTATCCTTCATAAACGAGTATAATTCTTTTACAAAATATCAGTACATAGAAATCAAACCAATTAACGTTAAATTCACTGAATAAAAAATTTATTTCTTCTTTGCCTCACTTTAATTTAATCTCACCACCTGGAGTCGAACTTGAGTCACTGCAGCTGATAACCTCGTTCATTTCAGCCAAGACACACTCGCACACTCATCATTTGAAGGCGGTGGCGCTGCATGAGGCTCCATTTAAGCTTGCCTTTATAGAGCGCCCTGCCCCAACCATGAACGTGATGGACGCAGCCTTTTAGGCTGAGATTAAGCGACTAATTGATTATGGGCTTTAATTGACACGTGACGACCTCCAGTAATCAGCCCACACTCCGAACATTAATGTTGAGCGTGCAGAATATTGATGTTTTTTTGCAATCAATAGTAAGATTTTCAGTGCGCAATCATCCCTTGACATTGTGTGATTGTCCAGCGAAACGTCGAGTTATTCCTCTGCTCGTGTCCAGTACAACTTCAGCTGTAAAAGTCGTCTTAATACTTGCATGAAGTAAGTATTTTTCAAAGTAAAGTTTTCTGAGTGAATATTTTCTGAATTAAATTTTTCTAAATTCATGAGGTGTTCTAAAAATGCTTCGTCATGGACATTTTGAAACCATAATTGGCAAATTTTCTCATAGACTTGCCAAAAAGAATGTAACTGATATTCAACCTAAACAATAAACCAAGAAACATTAACAATGCAATCAATAGGCATGTATACTCGTCAGAATAATGTAACTGTGTAGTATAAATTGTTCTAATAACACTGAAACACTGACAGTTTGGATCAGAATATGTACACGTCAGAATAACTTAATCCTGCAGCATGAATTGTTTCAATTACTCTGACAAGTGAACACTCAAACACTGACAATAAATTCCTACGTCAAATTCCTGGTCATGACCCTTGGAGATGCGTAAAGTAGCGGTTTCGACGCTACCGGGGATTTAGTCTCATGGCGCGCTCGTGCGGCGGCGTGTGAACTGGCGCTCATCCGATTACTGAGCAGTAAACTGAGGTTGGGATCGGTTGCGGCAACCGCTTATCCGGGGAACATGATCGAGTTGGAGCTTTAATCAATTGTAAGGCAAACTCTCCGAATTGCTGCTCGGTGTACACGTATCAGGCTACTGCTTTGTTTCAATTTAGGCACGTTGTTAACATGTGATAATTCTCTGAAAATTGCCATCTGACGAATTAGTATGAAATTTTTTAACAAATAAATCTATCCAAACTGGTTTCTATAGTTCGATCTTGTCAATTTCAAAGCAATTACATATAATTTTCAAGCTTACCACCGTTAGTAGAGAAAATGTCAGGAATCTTTAGCAAACGAAATAAAAGTGGTCTGCGTTAGGACGGTCACTTGAATTTCATTTACAGCAATTTTTTTTAACTGGAACTAAATTTAAAAGGAGGAAATTCATTGCAGTCACTCTATACTTGAAAACTAAAAGAAATACTAGTTTTCAGCACTTTCCTTTCTGGAAGCACCTCCTCAGGGGGAAAACGTTTGAGGGCCCGAGCTGAGAGATAAGTAGGCCTTTTTTATTAAAATGTTTTTTGCATGTTAAGCACCACCTTTATTCGTTTCACTGCCGTCATGTTTTTCCGCACCTAATACTTTATTTTTCAACTTTGATCATGTTTCATAATCTTCTTTCTCAACTTACCGTTTCCATGCCTTTTTTGCATGGATTCCTCGTTCCCTTAACTCCATACCAATTGGTTTCTTCCTTCTTCCTCTCTTTGGATCGCCTTTGTGGCGGATAGGGAGGCTTAAACTAACTCTAATCTAATCTTTTTGATAGCTTACAAAATGTCATTTGATGGGGTACTGTACACAGAGACAGGCTTGCGTTTTGAAATTTTGTGAATCGAAATATCTAACGAGCTGTTAACGTTAAAACGTTTAGGATCCCATTTTGTAATTAAGATAGATTGTTTGAATCCAGGAACAAGGAGACAGTTTTATAAATATGTTTAATTTCTCATTTAAGCTGCTGCAGATAGGATGTAGTGAAATTAGATTGGAAAGTAATTTACACAATGTGCTGGTTATAAATCCAAAACCCAAAATATTGTGCTATGAACCACCTCAAATTTTCTAATTTTAACTCTCAAAGATTCTAAAATTCTAAGCCATTTGGTTACTGCAAATTTGTTCATATACCTTTCATTCGTGGCATTCAGAATTTTGTTCATTTTGAGAAACATTTAGCACAATATTATTGCAAGCAAACCGAGTAATTCCTACGTCATTCACAAAGCACAAGACATTGAAGCCAGAGCTATGTCGGTGAGTGCTGGCTTGTGAGACTGAATATGAACAGGAACAATGCTATTTGGAGAGACTGTGGGGCGAGTTTACATAGCCTATATTGGATCTTCAAAATTGTTTACGCTTCAAGAAGTTAAATATACGCTTTATGATGTTAAATCTTACTGTGAGTTTCCGGTAATCGAAGAAATTGTTTTCAATAGGTGTTAAAAATAAAAATCCTCTATTCAAGCAATGTTCATTGATGGATAAAAATGGCTGCAAAAACATTTTCTCTCAATCACATATTCGCTTTGATGGAAGAAGCGAACCGACACAATTGTACGAATGTTTTGTTTAAATTAGGTAGAAATACTGAACGCAGTCACGCTCAATATGGAAACATAATTCTTATCATGCCATTTCTTCACGAAAATGTAATGAGAATGTCTTGTACATTTTGCAGGACACCGCATCTGAAAAAAATCTTTTTCTGAGCGTAAGCTGCTAGGACTGTGTGTGTGTATGTACTAGGTTCTAAGTCATCAGTGTGACTTAATCTGAATTTTTTCTCTACAGCTAACTTTATTCTCTGTATTATGAGTACATGCTACCTGAGTGAAGGCTGCTCACAGATAAAGAAAGCCGTAATTGAAGACATCTACAATTTTTTATAGCATACGTGCTACATTCCCCTGATATGATACAACCTTGCCATTTTAAGTACTCAATGCAATAATGGCCTGTCACAAAAACCTGTCATTTTCTGTGATTCTTGAGGAATTCTTTCACTACACTGCAGTTCAACTCCCTAGAATGTTGGACCAGAATAGTAATTACCTCCCAGATGTAAGTCCTCTTTTTTTCATTAATTGTTAAAATTTGCAGTATATGAATGATTTATATGATTTATTGGTAAGTGATAGTCATTTTCATTTGTATCTTGAGTTCACAGACTGGTTCTAAACGTAGTTTGTCACAATTCTCCTCTGCCATCGCTTTAGGCTTTATAATGTTAGTTTCACGTTTCCACAGAATGGTTTGTTGATAATTTTTTCAATCATACAGGTGAACTTCGATCAATCATGGCACACTTACAAGAAAGGCTTCGGGGATTTGGAGTCCGAGTTTTGGATAGGCAATGAATTCCTGCACGTGTTGACGAACCAAAAGGAATACAGACTGGCGGTTGATATGGTGGACTACGAGAAGGGAGCCTTCGTGGCCTCCTACAGGTGAGTCTTCAGCACTTCTTCTGTACTGAAACCTGCGGTACTTTAAGCCATTCAACGGTACGACATATGTTTCGAGTTTGAAGCGTGATTTCATTACCTCCCTAGAATCGTGAAGTAACAGAAAATATGCTAATATAGTTATCTTTCGTAACGTTCGTTTTTCTATCAATTTGAAATTTTGACTTAAATAGAATAAATTCATCAGTCTGACCAAACTCAATCATTCTGTAGAAGCTTTTTTATACTAGTGGAAGTTTTGAGTGGGGCATTAACTCATGTTTATTTTATTTGTGCCCATAGAACTTTCATACGAACCACCGTCATTAGACTGACGCTATCAGCAGGTTGTCTCTGACATCAAAGGAATGAGCCGCCACTCGACAACTGAACAAATAACGTAGTGGGAAACAAATTTTACATGAAGTGCAATACATTAAAGCTATTTTTGGAAAAAGGATTAGTGCTTTAGGATTTTGAAAGGTTAAATTAAGTTCCATTTGTACGGGTTATTCAATTTTCGAAGATTTTAACCCACAAGTTTCAACATTAATGATTCTTGAAATTAGCAAACTTGTGAACTTAATAAGCAACACAGTATATCTTGGGGGTGAAATCTATTTCCTACTCACTATCACTGAGTTGTTAAAATAACTGCTCTCAATATCCATTGAAAACCATTCAGCAAATCCTTCCAGCACTGGCTATTGATTGTTTTAAACATGGACCAGCATCTTGGAGAATCTACTTCCTCATGTCGACTGCTTATTTTTATTGCATTCGCTGCGTAGTAGCTAGAGCTCTTGCTCTGAATTTTTATTTTTCAAGGGTTATACTAAGCTCCATCCAGTAGCGCTCATCAGCCCACATGTTTTGTACATTTTTATTACTCCCGCTTTCATTATTCAGAAGTTTAACTAAGCTCCATCCTGTAGCCATATCCGGCCCCATGTTGTGCGCATTTTATCCTTTCACTCACTGTGTGCTTCAGTAAGCCCGCAAGATTATGTTGATAAATTTAGCCAACGGAAACACTACTTCGTGCATTAGCAGGAGCAAAATAGATAATCTTCTTGTCCCATGAGTCAGAGGAAACTTTAAAACTATTTTCCGCTTTACTTTTCAATAGTTTCAGCCCTATCTGGGAAAAGACCTGTCAAAACATAGACCCACGCAACGCTTTTCTCACACTCCCTACCAGACTCCGACTTTGAACTTGACACAAGACAGTCAGACGTCTAATTTAAGATCCCTCATCAACCCGCATATCGTAAGCGTCGTTCAGTCATTCTGTAACTACATTTCTGAGTGTTAGTTTAGTTTCAATTACAAAGTTATCATAGGTTCTGAGCCGCAATTGAAGTGTTATCAAAAGTGACACTCAGTCAAAGCTGCCGTCCTTATCATAATGGCACATGCGTCAATATTCTCCTTGCTCTGAGGACCTAGAACTGATCCTTGAGGCAGCTTCCTGCTGCGCTTGAGCGGCACCGTACAAGCCGGGTGACAGACACCGAATGGGGCTCTCAAATGGATGCTCAAGCTCTGCTTCTAGATAATGACTCCGCGGTAGATAAGAAACTTCCTTCTCAACTTGCGCTTATTACTTATGAGTTAAATTTAAGTCATGAGTCGTCGGGGTAGCCTGAGTTAAAAGGGAGCGCATCCGAATTGGAGCCGAGTTAGAAGCGGATGTGTGGGACGCGGTGCGCTCTATTTTTGTGCGCTGTGTTTCGACATGTTTTTTCTGGCTCAGTATTTCTGGTGCAAAAACATTACGCAATGATACGTTCTGCCTTACTAAGCAAAAAAAAATTTGTCATTCATAAAGTATATTTTACAGTGCAGTTTGTTACAAATACATGCTCCTGTCAGCCTTGAGCATTTATGCTTGTTCCATAGAATTCAAGGCTCGGATAAGTTCTCCCATGCTGTGAAATATGTACATTTCATGGCGAATATGTGTATTATATGTAATGCTAAAGATGATAATAAATTGAAAAGGTACAACGATTAAATTTTACGAAAAATGTAGGGAAAATAATAATCATAGAAAAATTCAAAGGAAGCAATTTATTAACACCACATGGTATAGCCCTTTCTTTCTCATAGCTTACAGTGATGGTTTCGATGAGGTTTGAGCCAGTTTCTACAAAAATTTTCTTCTATTCTTCAACGGTTGCTGTTTTAACTGCACAGAATTTTGGCGTTGGACAATTCATTCAAGCTTTCGATCAGGAAGATTCAAGTCGCGATTCCTCAAAAGCACCCCTCAGGGGGATACAACTATTGTATCTATGGGAATTAGCGCTCCCAAAGGGACAATGTGAGGGCCCGAGCTAAAGGTTAAGTAGGCTTTATTTGTGTTAAAATAACAGGTTTTTGCTTTGTTACGGACCAGCTTTTTTTCGGTTCACTGCTGTCCTGTTTTTTCAACACCTACTACTTTCTTCTTCAACTTTGATCTTGTTTCATGAACTTCTTTCTCATCTCACTGTTTTATGCCCTCTCTGCATAGATTCCACGTTCCCTTAACTCCATACTAAATGGTGCCTTCTTCCTCTCTTTGGATCTCATTTGTTGAGGATAGGGAGGCTTAAACTAACTAATAATCTAATCTTCCTTCAAAAGCACCTAACATTTATGATTTATTCAAATCTTCCTCAAACGCAATGCCATGGTGATGCCAAGCAACAACCGGGTATTGAACGTTCGCTTGGGATCATTATCTTGGAAAATCGTCAACCCAACCCATGATTGTTCGTCAATAGTTTTCAGTCTTCAACAGGGATCTAGACATAATCTTCAGATTTCATGTCTATTAATTTTACGTCGTTCTTAGCCTTGTTTATTATCTTTCTGAGGAGCTGGGAGTCGACTTGCGTTATTAAGCCAAAATGTCTTACCGTTGCCGTCGAGCCGTTTACCTGAGAATGTCGATTTTTGCTCTACAAAATGCTTTTTAATAAATTAATCAACAGAGGGATCTTTGTAAAATTCTTCTCTAATGAAACGAAAGTGTTAACTTACTTCTAAGTGAATTCATATAATTTATCAGGTTATTAATTCTGCACTAATGATTTAGGCCGCTCATGATCTGTCTAATTTCGAGGTCAAAAATGCCAAGATTGAGGTTTAACTAAAACATTACACTGAAAAAATTTTTCTAAACAAATCCACGAAATTTCTGCAAAACATTTCAAAATTCAAGTTCAGGCGTTGAGAGAGTGACGCAGGTTTGTTGTGACTGAGCTGCCTCGTTTGCCCTCAGTTCCTTCCGGGTGGGTAACGAGGCATCGCTGTACTCTTTGGATCTGGGCAACTTCGCTGGAAACACGACTGATGCTTTCAGCTACCACCACGGCCGGCCTTTCACGGCGAACGACAGAGACAACGACCTCTACAAAGCAGGCAACTGCGCGTCGTATTTCAGCGGCGGCTGGTGGTATGAAAAGTGAGTTTCTTCTTTAAAGTTGAGAATGAATGGCATTTTAGAGACAGAAATGAGTGGCTCCATTTATTTCCTTGGCAGTTCGAACTAAACCATGAAAGGTTACTTCGTTTTCAAAAGATGATGGGATGAATAAGAACATGAAAAGTAAATTGATGTTTTAAAATTGAAAGCGAAGACAAATAAATGCGAATCAATTCCTTTACTGTGATCGTAAATTGAATACAAACAATTTATTTCATAGATGACTGCAAAGGGGTCAGGGCGTTGAAAGATTGAGCTTGCATTTATTTTTTAATCGTTTTCGTTTTTTCTTTTGGCATTTTGACGTTTGCTGCAGGTGATTTGTGTTATAAACTTAAATAGTCGCTAAAGTTAATGGAATTGCTTCACAGTCACAGGTATGCGCCACAGAACGATGAATGAAATCTCAATTGTAAACGAATTGATATTATGTTTTCCTAAGAAGTCATGAATGTAAATGAATGATTGACATTCTTTTTAATCAAGTAACAGATGCGAACGAAACGATTCAATTGAAACGATCAACAACAGAAAATTCAACACGTGAGCCCTCATCATCTTTTTTTTCTTTCTTGAGATGCTGCAGCGAACCACATCCATTTAGAAAAGTGTTTTAAAACTAATTGTGAAAACGTCAGAAATTTTAGCAACGCGAAGGAAATCGGAGTCCCTGCTACAAAAGCATTTTCTTGATCCATTTTTTCTGATTTTTCGTTGCCAGCACCGAGCTTCTTGTCTCAGAGCGTTTCAGGTTTTAATTCTCGAAGGGCTTTAGACAGCTCAACCCTTTCCTGATTCTAAGACGATTGAAAGTTCAATGTTTTTGAGAAACATCTTCATTCGCAACGAATTCCCCAGTGAAACATCCGCACTGCATGAAAGAAAACAGAATCTTTTAGGGCTACATGAACCCTACGGACTTTTTTTTCACTTGAGGCCTGAGTCAAGTGCCTTGCTTCAATAAAATCGGAAGTCGTTCTCATTCATCTGCTACTACGCGTGTTCTCACGTCGGTTCCAGTGAATCCGTATTATATAGGAACTATTGCTTCACTTAATTGGGAATTGTTTTAGCTTCTCTGTAAATGCTTATATTTAAATACGTTGTTTTTGATCGCGTTATCAAAATTATAATGTTGGTCTTAGAGAATCTGACGGATGAATATTTTGCAACAAATCTGCTCCCACATGGTCAAACAAACACAAATGCTGGCTTTACCTACAAAGAATAAGAATTCCTATTTGAAGTACCGGATGTGCCTAGGTTTACACATGAAAAGTTTTCGTAGTCAGTTGTCTTAATAATAAACTGAATCTAATTCAGTGGAAAAAGTTAATTTGTAATTTTTCCTATCATGACGTGAGGAAAATCCTGAGTTAAATTTAAACTCGAGAAATTTATCTTTCCATTGCATCTTTCAATGCAATTGATGGACGTCAGCTCCAAGCCTCAGGGTCCTTGCTGGTCTTCATTTCGTGATGGCAGTGCATGGGTTACCAGGAAATGTAAAATAATTTTTTTTACTTTGACGCTAATGCAAGAGTTACCATGATGAACAAAATAAAATTTCATCAACGATGCCATACAAGTGTAACCGGACAACTCAAAAATGAATTTTTTCACTTTGACATCAATGCAAGGGCAACCAGGATATGCAAAATATAGCATAACATGTTGATATTGTCCACTGTCGATGCAATTCACTTCCATCAGTGCAGTGCAATTCACTTGCGTCAGTGCAGTGCAATTCACTAGCGTCAGTGCAGTGCAATTCACTAGCGTCAGTGCAGTGCAATTCACTTGCGTCAGTGCAATGCAATTCACTAGCGTCAGTGCAGTGCAATTCACTTGCGTCAGTGCAGTGCAATTCACTTGCGTCAGTGCAGTGCAATTCACTTGAGTCAGTGCAGTGCAATTCACTTGCGTCAGTGCAATGCAATTCACTAGCGTCAGTGCAGTGCAATTCACTTGCGTCAGTGCAATGCAATTCACTAGCGTCAGTGCAGTGCAATTCACTTGCGTCAGTGCAGTGCAATTCACTTGCGTCAGTGCAATGCCTTAGAAGCAGCTTAACATGACCTGGTTTCGTTGCAGTTGCTACGACGCGCACCTAAATGGCGTGTACCCCGAGCCCCCAGACCGCCTCAACGCCTCCTTCATAACGTGGTGGGCACGGGAGAACAACACGAGGGTGCCTCTCGTCCTAACGAGCGTCACCGTGCGAGTCAAGCCCACCCAATAGCTCATGCCTCGACAGATGACGACATCACATTCAACAGGCCTGGAAAGTAAAAATCTGCAGTGAAAAGTTCAACCATCAGTCAAAACTCAACATCGGCTTGCCAAACTCTTGCTGATAATCAGCTACCATAATTCCTCTAGTCAATGATTTGAAAAATTCAGTTTGAACATACATAATGTTTTCACTCAAATTAAAGTGTTAGTAATTTGTAAAAGACTTTAAACTTTCATTTAGGTCACCAATTCCCCCAGGGTTCCACCTCCCCAAGGGTTCCACATCCCCAAGGGTTCCACCTCCCCAAGGGTTCCACCTCCCCAAGGGTTCCACCTCCCCAAGGGTTCCACCTCCCCAAGGGTTCCACCTCCCCAAGGGTTCCACCTCCCCAAGGGTTCCACCTCTTTGAGGGTTCCACCTCCCCCAAGGGCTCTCGTTCTCGTAGAGTCCCACTCCTGCCCGATTCCCATTTCTTAGAGACTTGAGCTTTTCTAAGACTTGAACTCGTCCAAGGCTTTCAATTCCCTTTCAATTTTTACGGTTTCAAGATCTCCAAAATTCAAACAAATTTATCACAGCAACTAGCAATTGATAAGTGAAAAATTTCTGCAAGCTGACTAATTCTTCTTGCAACAACCCATCATCTCCATATCTTTTTCCCTAGCTTAGGAGTAGCGATATAGTTGAGACAGATTCTGTGGAAGACTTGAGCTCACTGAAGAGGTCTTACAGGTTCTTTCACGAGTGTTTCGTGCCATGGGGTATCAGTGCACTCCTGCGTAGACTGCACTGGCGTAATGCAGGCTAATTTTTGTAAATATTTCCTGAGATTAAGCCGGTATATATATATAATAGAATAGTTTCCTGTAACTATCATCAAATTTGGTTTTTGAACATCACTTCCTAATAGAATAGAACTTAGCTGGTAACTGTTTAAGCTTGCACATTTAATATGTCTTTGAATCGTCCAATTTTTCCTGCTAACTTCAAAAGTTTCGTATATAGTCATGACTTTACCTTAAATGAGCGCAACTTATTTGGCGAATTCGCACTCGTAATATTATAGAATAACTCAAATTTACTAGAGGTCCTGCACTCTGAAATGAACATCACTTTGTCTTGGTGGAGTTTGCCAGTCAGATTAGACGAGGCTTCGTGATAGAAAGACGCTAAAAGCTGTCTTAGGCGTCCTAGAAGCTCTCATGTCGATTTTTCTTGGCCTTCTCGTCAGAAGTCGCAACAAGCCTTGGCAAAGTTAGCAAGAGGCTTTTGCAGCCCTTGACAAAAGCCCGACATCACTTTTGTACAGTCTTCCGAGAGACGCGAACGCTAACTTCTGTCCCCCTAGAATTAATCTTCATGTAAATAGGAGAAGTGGTATCAGGTGAACCTGACATTTGTAGGGTGTTCCGTGATTCTGATTTTACCTTTAGGTGGCCTTAAATAACGGAGATATTTCACTCAACACTTGAGCGACTATTTTTTCTGTGTGAACTCAAATGTAAAAGTGCGTAAATGAAGTAAAAGTAAAATAATGCAAATTTTTATTTTAACAGGTGTGTAACAGAAAAGTGACCTTAGTTAAACTCATTCACATTATTTAACATTTATAAATAAGGATCTCAACTCAGCAAGCAAAAGATGAACCCAAGGAATAAACGTGATCGAAGATTTCTCTTCCACCCTCTAGGGCAGTGGTTCTTAACCTTTTTTGGCAGTGACCCAGAATCTACTCCGAAATAAAGTTTTCATTCATAATATGATTATTATTCTGAAAACAGGTTGCTATGGGTTAACACAAACAGGTTACACAAACCCATAGCGACCCGATGAAATGGCTTGGCAATCCAACTTTGGGTCGTGACCCAAGGGTTAAGAACTACTGCTCTAAGGTCTCCGATTTCTGCTGTATAGAGCCTTGCATATTTTCTATTTTGGCTCCTCGGAGAAAACATCAAGAGAACTGCAGTTGGACACAAGCTTTCATCATGAATATGCTCCAGTTGTCATCAGGGGAAGTTGCGAACTTTATTTGGGCAGATGCGCTTGAGCAATATATCTAACCTACGAAAGCTTACGGCTAAAAACAAATTTTTAATGAATTTATCAGCAATATCAATAAGTAGAGCAAGCAGTTTTTGAGGGTTATTTAAAATGGCTCATAATTACCTTCAGTACACTCATGGTACAGAATGCTTCATTGGATATAATTGAATTACTTAGATCTTTTACTTTTCAGAGTAAGCTTTTGGAAGTGAGATACCATGCTTAAGTACATTCGTCCAAACATTTACTGTGCATCATCCATCCTCTGATGAGGGCTGGAGCTCTGTCAGGTTTAAAGCTTGAGTCCGATTAAAGTTATTTTGATGATTTCTCTTATGGGTAATAGTTAAAAACCAAAATCTTATTACTCCTCTATTCCAATATATGCGTCCTACATGACTTTACAAGCGATGGCAACGCACACTTCAGAACGTCAGTGCAATACATTTAAGAACATGTTTCTCGGCGTCACGCACAGTAGAAAATTATGGAAAAGCTAGTTGATGGCTTTTTTTTCTGGTGTCAATCGTGAGAGGAGAACTTAGCGAACACAAACATTCCTCACAGCGTTCAATGGTCACTCTATTTTTTGAATGATTTTTCCTTTTTCGATTACAAAATGTGTACGAACATAAATCACGAATATGTAGGTGCATCGCATGATTGAGTCAACACTTTCCATTTGTAATGCGACCATCAAGCGTGCAAATTTCGTTGCAGAATGCGATCAATGTATGTAGCTTTAATGCTGTAGCTCGATTGACTTTGCAGAATACAATGAAAGTACGTAACAACATAAACACTCCTACATAGAATTCAATTGAGTCAATAATTTTGTCAGAATCTTATTCCGCAGGCGTTTCAACTTTTATTATTTTTGATTCATAAATCTGCTCGCAGAGAATCTCTAACGCAGCACGTTCTGTGAATTTCAATGTTTTATGTCATCCAAATGATATCACGTCGGCAATACTTGGGCTGTGATTCGCAACTATGGATGAAAGGGCAGTTCTTGTCATTTGATGAACATAAGTTCAGACAAACCCAGTCAACATAGAAATATTTCCGTAAACTTCAAACAATTTGTTGGAGGAGTTTTCGTTCGAACGTAAATGCTCTTTCTTAACTTCTCGCTTTAAAATTTGTACTGTGGGAAAAGCCTTCCCCCAACACGTTGCGTGGATAAGTAACCGTCGACTTCAATTCAACAGAGCGAGCAGGTGACCATTTGTTCATTCATTGAAGTTTGTTGTATCTCGCATGCTGTTGGGACATTCGTTTGTATTCAACCAAACCTTCCATAAAAAAAATTCCAAAGCATATTATGCTTAAAGTCTCGGGGAGGAGTTATGAGATCTTTCAAACTCTGAGATTAAAATATCTAAATTTCTATAATGCTTCATCTGTACCCAACGTGATTTGCTAATTCCCGCTTCAACTTGCAAATCTCCCAAGATAATAAATCAGACGATTGGTCAGTTGATCACTGGCTTGGTTGGTCTCAGTGTCCCCAGTCGTACACTGCAGTGGGTACCTCAGATATTCCATGCAATGATGTTCTGAAAAACGATGACCGAAACAGCGACGTTGGAACTGTATTTGTTATACAGGGTGACCGGTACTTTGTTGAATAAACTTTAACATTAGGATCGTTAACGAACTGAACACGCGCGGGGACACTATTAAGTATATTCTAATTAAAATTGTTTTGTATTGAAGGACACAGTGAGTTCTCTACTAAATAAAGTCATTCATTTTAAAATGTCACTCCTTTCTGCATTTTTGTGTGACTGAGATCTTGGACCCAGCTTGGTTAATGAAGATTATAGATTTGAAAACCAAACTAATCAATGTTTTCCTAATTTTGCTGTTCCGTCCTAAAGTTATTCAAGGACTTAACAAATCTATTGTTGAGTTTCATTTAATTTCTTCAGTTTTCTTTCATCTGATGAGGTACGCTAAGTAATAGAAGATTATTATAAAATTTGTAAGCCAAAACAGTTTGCGCATATCGTTACACAGAAAATCTGAATTTCGCATTGGTGTTGAACGTAAATGTGTTTCTTTATTTCATTAGTGCTTTTATACGAGTCGTACGCAAAAAATATAATTCTCATGTACGATGTCATTAAAGTTCAGAAACTTTATAATTGTACTTCTAACCTGATTCAGACTTATTCTTGATGTGCGCGGGCAAACTATCAAAAAATTTCCAATATTATTGAATTAAAATTTCCTTTTCATTTCACTTCATTTTGTTGACATATTTTCTAACACACTTTCTATAATGAGAGAACATTTTCGATCGTAAGGTCTGTAACTTGAAATGTCTCAAGTTCGACGCTCCCACCTCTGGATAAATTAATAGCGGGATTTTATGGTAAATTTCGTAAAGCATTTGATCACAACTAATTATCGTGCCCAGGCCGTTACGATTGACAGCGTTTAATAAGAGTTAAAACTATAACATACTCGAAAAACTGTTTTAAGATGAACGATTCTTAAACGTATACTTTTTTCTTTTGTTTACGCAAAATTTGAGGTAAAATTACTACAGAATAAATTTTCATCCATGGAAACAGATTGCTATTGGATAAAGAAAAATTTCTGAAGAAATGTGGTGTTCAGGACTTGTTGCAAACGGATGGAGAAGAACGAGCATGTATTTTTTTGCTCGAAAACTGTTTGACTTAGCAATTTTTCAATTTCTAATTTTTAAAACTATATTCATTCCAAGGAAACCAGTCAGACAAACAGCAATTGTCTGACTAAAAAACCATTCAACAGTCGCTGGTATTGAAGTGTATGTCACGATTTTAAGTGGTGAAGTACAGCGAGTAATTTAAGGTGCTATTATTGACCCATCTGGAGCGTATTATTCACTAATATTGTATCGTTTCAGTTCGTGTAAATATCAGGTATTTATATTTTATGCTGGTTCCGGCAGTTTTAAAGTTGTGTTTGATAAATCAATCGTGATGGAACTAATTTTGATTCCGTACAGTGAATGAACGCTAACCTTTGCGTAATCTATACAAATCTTCTATCAATTTTAATGATGGATAAAATATATCTCTTGCTCAGTGAATATACATGGCTGTCGAAATTTCACTCTTGAAGCGACTCCATAGTAGCGAGTTGGCAATTTACAGAGTAACAAGTTACTCTGCTAAACAGTGAGCTTGCATTTCACAGTTAAAACATGTTGAAATCCGGGCGGTTTTTCGTTCGTTGTATGAGGTACCAGCGCTAAAAGGAATTTACGAAATGCTAGTGAACTTCATCATAATATATCCAAGAAAACTTCACTTAGGATGAAGAGCAGCCGTTTCAAGAGACGAGAAAGATATTGACGGAAAGAGATGCTCATCTGCTCTCTCACTCGAGCTATTTTACAAAAGAATTATATACTCGTTCTCACTGGGTCCAATAGAGCATTTGACCCTGGCTCTCGAGAAGACCAAACTTCTGCACTACAACATGGTCGCCCAGACGAATGACGTCTGCGCTTGCTCATACATCAGGTAGTCGACGCTATTTGTCCTCAGATACACTGGCCAGGCTACAAGCCATCTGACAGCAGCATTTACTTAGTAATTCTGTGTTTTTATTCGAGCATCGTTCTGGTAGTGTACCAGCTAAATCCTAGAGAAACTAAATGAATGCTGCGTTTTATACTTAACAGAGCTTATTAGCCTAAAATTTTTTTGAATAGATACAATCAAATTTGGCATTGTCGGTGATCATGTTGTGGAAAATTTACGGTAACATTTTTAGAATTGTGCTCCGTATCTTGACTAGCAAATCTTTATTTTTATAATAATTTGTTCAAAATAGAGTAATGATAATACTGTCATTAGGACCCCTACGCAATTACAATTTTAAATTTGTTCGTTATGTTTCCAAACGAGCTAGCGTCCCTCAAGAAATTCAAAGTTTTTTGAGCCAATCTTACTTTGAAAATTACTTTGTTTCATCACCTGTTACGAGCTGGTTACTGACCATCTATAGTTAATCAAGGGGATATATTTTATTACCCATAATACAGAAGCCTGGCTTTCACAACGGAACAGTTTGTGAGTCGCTGAAATACAAAGCAGTAGGACTCGCTCTGGGATTTGAAGAGATTTTTGGCTATGAATTAGAGAATATCTCGTGTAATCCACCGATAAATTGCCACTGCAGTGGATGTGGCTGACACCGGATTCTACATTCTCTCAATTATGGAATGTTTGGAAACATTTCAACTTAACGTGCTGGTTTACCAAGTAATTATTTTTCTAATAGTCAAAAGGTCGATAAAGTTATTCCTGAAATTTGATTGCTTGTCTTCTACATGCAGAGTGATACTATAGTTCGACGGACGGCTCGGCTGCTCAAATGTTTGGACCAACGCCAAAACAAAAAGAAATTTTGATTAAAAATTCCTGTAAGTAGAAGCCCATGGGAAAATAATACACTCGTAAATATCAAATAGAATAATCTTTGTGGATTAACTAGGATTCAGTTTCTTGATAACCCAAGTAACTGTTGTTGCGGTTGAAAAATATGTACAGGTATTTACAGTTCAATGGAAATGGACGGCTGCTGAATACTAACTTCAATTACACAAACTCACTAAATCAACTCGTTTAGCGTAAAAAACATTACTTCTATAATTTACTCTGATTTTAATCTTGAATAAATTGTCGGATCAACGTAAAGCAAAGAAATCATTAATTGGTTTTTCTGAATTGGAGCCATCTTACCAAGATATCAACACGCCTTGAAAAGTCCGCTAAACTAAAACTTTTCGCTGATATTTCTTTTTCAAACGAATATAAAATTAAATTAGAGAGTGTTGGAAAACTACAATGGACGATATTATAATGTGCCTCACGTGTTAAAAGCTGATGGTCCCACCTCTTAGATCAAAGAAAGATTAAACAGCTATGAATATGAATTTCAGACCAGCGAGATTTTTTAGAATACAATAAAATTAAAAGAGCACCGCGGAAGCAAAGATTTTTAGTCTACGATGCTATTGAAAATGACCGATGCTTACATGCACTACATGCACATAGATGGGAGCGAATGATTGATAATTCGTTCCTGTGTAACACAAATATCGTATGGACGGCCATGGTGTCCCAAAAAATGTCTTCTCTTCACCTTTGTAGCAATATTTCTCGGGCACCTAGATAAGACGAGTCGACATTACAATTGGTAACATTATGGACAAAATTAGCATTTAAAGTGCCTCTTCTCGGAAACGAGAAAGTGTTGCTATAAAACAGAGCCAAGTTACGTTCCTTTTGAGGGAAAAAATTTTAGAACTGGATTGCTACACAAACCAATCGATGTAACGTGGTTAAGGAGGAGTCATCGTCATGTAGTTTTCGGATTTAAATACATGCGAATATTTATTCCCAAAAATCGGAACCTAATTTCGAAATGCGTGGTAACTCTGCACAAGTGAACTCATTGTTTTCACGACAATAGTTCCAATTGAACAATTTAACAAACATTACATTCCCTTACGCAGAAAAATAAGGATAGCACGAGATGAACTCGCGTCTCGCATTGTTGCACATTCTCTTCCTAATATACATTTGAGCTCAAGTCTTCTGAAATAACCACTTTCACTTTAGTGTAGCGTGATTTTAAAAGGTTACCAAATTAGGCAATAATAAACGTGCTTTGTGTAGAGCTTTTGCAGGTTAAATGCATTTACTTTAAATTATGTCAAGTTTATACAAAAACGAGTCAAAAATACAATGACAGCGATAATGTACGGAAGTAGCGAGGCGAGAAATATTTTTAATTCCAATTGTTTTTAGTAATTTGGCTTTAGCTGGATTTGCAGAGCAAAGAGTATCTTGCCTGGCGAACGAAGCTAAAGCCAAAATTTGGCGTAGAATTTTTAAGAAGCAAAAGAAAAATTCTATGTAATATTCTCTGTCATAATAATTCTATCTCTACCAATTGTAATTCATGAATAAGTCTTCCTAACATTTGGTATTCGTATGTTCGTCATCGATTCCATTCAAAAACTATCCCAGTCTCACGTTCGACACAAAATTTAGGATCAAATCCAACGTTTGCGCTCACCTACGGTACCAAATTTTCAGTTTTCGTTTTCGGCTATTCTATAAACTTAACACTAATGAGTGAGTTGTTTGTTCAGAGCAAATTCACATTCTTTAACCAGTAGGGAAGGGCATTCCGGGAAAAGGGAATCCCCCGAAAAGAGAAGGCGTTGCAGTCACAGTCGATGACTCGTATGTCGTAAGAGTCGTACGAACGACTTCGGTGCTCGTGAGCGTCGTGTAAATGGGTCTGGCGTTGAAGATGACGCGAAGAACTCTTGTTGTGGTGGTCGTGACGTCAGTTGTGACAGTTACGGGTGTGGAAGTGACTGAGACTTGGGGTTGGAGAGCCGCTGGAAAACCTCCGAAGGCGTAAGGGTTCATGAGTTGGAGGTAAGCCAATTGCTGAAGTTGTTCAGGAGATAATTGAGGAGTTGCTTGAGTTGCCGATTCTGGAGCATCCTTTTGAGTGGACTGCAGCTGAGGAGTGCCTCTGAGAGCGGCGGATAATTGAGGGTTCAGTTTCTGGTCAAGAGCATCAGTGTCTACTTCTTCACCGACCAGCTCAGACAGAGCCGAATCCTTCTGGCGGAAACCTGGAGGAGGCTTTACTCGAGTGCCGCTATTTTCGTCGTATTCGAGCTCACCTGGAAGAAGAGATTCGTCGTTTTCGGTTCCTTCTGCGAGCAATTTGTCGTTAAATTCGTTCAAAGAATTTTCTGGGATAAAGTCGAAGGCTTCCACTGGCGGTATAGTTTTAATTGCAGTGACTATTCGCGTAATGATGTAAGTTTGAGTGAGGGTGTGCTGCATGGTTAAATGTGCCTTTTTTACGGGTAAAACAGAGGTTTTCAAAACAGTTTCTGTAGTGCTCAATGACTCGGTCACCGTTTGAAGCAGAGCGTTAAGGTTTCCTTCCCCAATATCAATTGGAGGAAGAGTAGAGTAAGATTTGGACGTCGCTAAAATGTTCTCGAATAACGGAGAAGGTTCCACTCTCTCTTCGGGGATAGATTTAGTTCTAAAATCTTCCCTTGCAACGCTGGAAGTTCTGCGCTGGAAGGCTGTGGGTTCAGCAGCGTGAGTGAAGGTTTTGGTGAATGTTACGAAGCGCGTATTTTTCTTAGAACCAACTCGGAAAGTGTGCATCGATCTTATGGTTGCGACTTCAATCCACTTATTCCCAACTTTGCTCTTGCGAACATCGAGTGTTTCATCACCGTCCTTCTCGGTAGAGGGAAGAGTTGGGGTGGGCTGAACAAGAGGTTCTTCTTCCACTGGGCTCACTTCTTCCACAACTTTTTCGGCGACGAGCCTTCGGTTGGTCGTGATTTTGGGCCGGTGAAGACCTGGAGGTCTGCGGCGATGAATTGGTCGTTTGCCATCGCGGTGACGAGGCGGAGTTGTTCGGTGAGTTGCAGTCTTCGTGTCACCGATACGGTATGACGATGCTGGTGTAAAACGAGGACGGAACGTCGTAGGACGGTCGTTTTGAGTGAACCTTGGTCTATCAGAATTTTTTCTGAGCGAAGCTGCTGGTCTAAACGAAGGTCGCAGATCTGTGCCAGACCGTTGGAGATCATCTTCGCTTAGACCATCAACGTAAGGATCATCCTTGAGTTCAGCATGCTGGGGACCTCTCCTCTTGAAGAAAGAGGGCTGGTCGTCAAATCTTCCATCCCGAGTGTTGCTAGGTGCTGTGAACAAGGCTTCTAATGGGAGAGCTGCGCTTGAAGCTGGATTAATGAACTGTGTAGCTGAACCTTTAATAACAGATTTCACTGTTTCCACTCCGGGACTTAATACATTGACAGATGACGACGACTGGAAGATCCGCGATGTGCTCAGAAGAACCTGAGCATACTGACCTTTGATGTACGTCCCAATTACAGAAGTTTCATGGACTGTAGTTAAGCCTCCAGCAATCAAAGTGCCTCCAAGAGTAGTTACAAGTCCTGTGGGTGGTAGACCATCGTTTCCTATTATAGGATCGGGGTTTATCTTGAACTTTTGAGTATTCGAGGGAGCATCGTCGTTGTCATTATTCTTGTTAGGCTTGTTGTTGATAGCATTGGTAAACCTATCAATGAGGCTAAGAGAGGCAAAATTTTGTTTGGCTGTCACTACAACTTCCGAAGGAGTAACTCTAAGAGCTTGGGTGGCGCTACTTCTCGGGGCAGCGACGCCGGTGACAGTGATGGGAGAAATCGTAGAACCTCCACTGCCATCAGATTTTTTAATCTTTTCAAAATCGATTCGTCTTCTCTCTCCAATGCCAGAATTTCGTCTCGGGGGTAGAGGATCACGGCGTTTTCCTTCCCCTACACGCCCAAACCTGAACGGCCTCGGACCGGGCTTCTTGACCGGCTCTGGTATAGCGGTGACAACGTTTGTAGGTCTCGTGGACTTCACGACAGCAGGGCTTGAAGTTTCTGTCATGGACGACTTCAGAACTACCGGCGAGGCGATCACTGTTCTCTGCTTCACAGAGGCCACCACGCGCGGCTGCTGAGGAGTTGGAGTGGCTTCCACTATGAAACGCGTAGCCGATGTTGGCTTCAGCTTCTTTTCGCCCTTAGAATCTGGAAATATAAACTCTATTTAGGTATCATGAAAAACTTAACACTGATCCGCTGCATTTTAATAATTAGGCTCAAGTTTTTTCTTGATTTTTTTAGATGTAAATAAAATTTTGACTGAATGGTTTTCTAAGCTGGTTACGCTGGAGTTATTTGCACGATATTAGCAAACAAGGGAGAGTTTCTGCTAGAAAATCAAGGGTGAGCAAACACTCGATCACTTAGTTGAATGGTTTTAGCTGTCACAGATGATGTGTATTAAATTTGAAATAATTGCACTCTAATATCCACAATTGAAAGAAATGAGCCGCTCTTAAATAGCAGAAACTGGTAGTAAAACGTAAAAATTCAGCCATTCGTTATTGCAGACAGCATCATGCAGCACCTCTTAGCTGGTGCAATTTAGCAGAAATGATGAAGACCGCGGTGAGGGGGCAATACTGTCACCGTACGCATCAGGCACCACCACCACCACCACACTGCCACAGATGCAGGCACCACCACCACACTGCCACACTGCCACAAATACAGGCACCCCTACATCCACCATACTGCCACCGATGCAGGCACCACCACCACCACACTGCCACAGATGCAGGCCCCCCTACAACCACCACACTGCCACAGATGCAGGCCCCCCTACAACCACCACACTGCCACAGATGCACGAACTAATTTTCACTATACTCTCTCCAACAGAATGCCGCTCTCCTAGAAAATGTACAGTTTCACATCAACTTAAAATGAACCACTTGAGCTTTGTCTACTCAATGCTACTCGATTTTTGGGTTTCGATTCAAATCGCTTATCTACGATAATATACATTGAAATCGGAAGATTTCTTCATCATTCACTAATTGGAATATTTTACATTTTATGTTTCATTTCACAATTTCAGTAGGCGTTTTTTCTGAACTGTTATACTGTTGATAAAATTTGTATTACTCAATCGGTGAAAGGATATTCATTTTATTACATTGTGTGTGTACGTCACTTCATTTCAATTATTTTCTATTTTGAACAAAGTAATTTAATGAAACTAAAAAGTTATTACGAGAAAATATGTCAACACGCTCAACAAGTTTAACGAGAATCAATTAGCTGCAAAATGTGATCCGTCTAACTTAGCGTACTTACTTGTAAATCAGAGTACCTTATAATAAATTAAACTCTTTGTCAAAAAAAATCATGTTCTTCGTGCATGAGTAAAGAAAGGCGTAGATGGAGTTTGGGTGTGTACAGGGTGAACGCTCCATACCTCATTAAGTGTTTGATCCTCTCCAAATGTTAAATGAATAACATGTCATAGGTTATTAATTATATCATTTCTATTAGGAAACATAAATTATCCATGACAACCACCCGTTACAAGCAAGCAAGTCTTGCGTTCTTGCGTTTTGATAGTTTTTCCAATTACAGAGGACTGAGAAACCTCTGTGGTCGAAAAATTTTACTTTCATCGAACGGCTTTCCAGCCTAAAATATGCACTCCACTGAATGAAACTGGTAAAACGTGTGTTCTAAATGTCTCTCTACTAGAATTATAACACCCACAGTAAGCCAGAGAAAGTTCACAATGAATATTGCGTCAATAATAACTCAGACGCTCAAAATACAATTGTTAAAATATCGACCACAATGTTCTTTCTTTACCAGACTTGGGCGAGAAGACCATAATAGTTGACCCAACAGTTGTCGTGAAGTCCAGAAAGCCGTACACGGTTTTTGTGACGAACTTTGTGGGACCTCCAGGTTTTTGTGCGCTGGAGTCCGGAGTTTGAGCTCCGGTTTTTTGCCCTTGGACAGGCGCCTCCTTGTCATCCGCACCTCCACCGAATGGATTGTAAACAGGTGCCAGTTGGGCCTCTCCAAGCAACGCTGTTGGAGAAACAAAGCCTTAGAAATCGATGACAGCCTCTCGCAGCGGTGAGGTAAAAGCAATGCTTACAACTCCTCGTCTCAAGGCAGGACAGGAAGGGAGTATTCTGGGATTTCGAGTGGAAGGTTGTATGAACTTTGCATTTTTATGCAAAATAAGGCGTAGGAATGACACAAATTGAATGACGGTGAATAGATTAGCTTAGAAACGTTTAACTGGAGTGAGGGCAAGAAAATTAATTCAAGTGACTCTTGAAAAGAGTGTGTTTTGATAAGCACGTTTTCTTATAACTATAAAGTAATAAAACGATATTTTCTTATTGTTCTATCAGCATGAATGGAAAATCTAGTTTTAGGTAAATCTTTACAAATGTGAAGATGATTGATATCATTGCACTATGGAATTGAAAAAGGTGTGAATAAAATTTACATCGTTATTATTTCCTTTTCTTGAGGTGGTTATAACCGCGGCGTATAATACTAAAAGCGTTAAACGCTATCATAATCTTGGATAACAATTATACATGTTGATCAATAGAGGCTCTAAAACAAACCCAAATAATCTTAACACTACGCAATATTTTGAATAAAATTTTAATATGTGCACTAATAGCTTACGAAACGCACTTCACATACAAGAAAAACAAATTGTACACTGTCAGTATTTTGAGTTTTGGGGAACGATATCTAAAATTTCATTCTCATCCACAGCTTCAGAGGAAATGCCCTGGTGATTAAATACATCAATACGTCCATCTCACCTCGATAAATATAATCTCAATGTCACCTCGGGATACATAATTCCAATTTCACCTCGATAATTATAATCTCAATGTCAGCTCGGTATATATCATCCCAATCTTACTTGGGCAAATATAATGTCAATGCGCAACAAATGCGATCCAATGAGAGAAAGGAGGAAGGCACCATTTAGTATAGAGTTAAGGGATCGCAGAATCTATTCAGAAAGGGCATAGAAACAGAAAGCTTAGAAAGAAGTTCATAAAACATGATTACAAGGTGAAGAAGAAAGTAGTAGGCGCTGAAAAAATAGGACAGCAGTGAACCGAAAAAACATGGTCCTTATATAACATAACAAAGAAATTTTATTTCAACAAAAAGAAGGCCTACCAAACTCTAAGCTCGGGCCCTCACATTTTCCCCCTGAGAGTGCTAATTCCCTTAGATACAATAGTTGTATCCCCCTGAGGGCTTACTCTGGCATATGTAATTTCAATCTCACCTCGGTAAAATAGCCAAGTGAATTGTGGCACGCACCTGAGCGCGTAAATTTTAGATCTTAAAACAAATATAATTTAAGATTTCGAGTTCTCGATGCTATTCAATTGGGCCAATACTTGCTGGCGCAACTCGCGCATCGATGATCATCTTTTTGGATGACACCGAACACAATTTTACACACGAGCTGATGTGTACACTAGGACGCGTTTGAATGGGTTTCAGTAACACATACGTGCTACAAGAAAGAGTTTAGCGTTCTGTTAGGTTTATCGAACACAGAAATTCTTCGTCAGCAGCGCAACCCAGGGAAATAGCCTGGGGACAGAGAAAACAAGCTGAAAAAGAATTGTTACGATGCTTCTTGTTATTCTTTATGGCGCACAAAATTTAGTAGAAGTCAGGACAACCTGAAGTACGAGACTTGGGGCTTCTGCCGTGCTGCTAAACAAACCTGAAAAAAGGAAATCGAGGATGTTGCTCTGGATGTATTTAGGCCCTAAAATCTAAGGTAGACAAAAATGAATAAATAAAATTGCAGAAGGTTTCCACGGATTCTCGTACACGGACTCAGAATTGCTGGAAAAAATTTCAAGTGAAAAACAAAATATGATGAAGTCGACTGTTATAGCCCATCATATCATCTCTTCAGCTGCAATAAACATGATAAAACTACATTTACTAATGAAATTCATCCTTTATTTTACTTGCTTAGAACCTAAATTTGTATCCTTCATTTCCGTGTTTGATTCATGACATGAAAAAACACAAAATGCAAAATTTCTGAATCACATGAAATAGATAAAACTTTAGAAAAGGTTTTACATGCTAAATTGCGGAGAATTTTCTCATTCAAGAGAAAAATCAATGTTAAAAGCACATTAGTGCTAATTAAAAAGGTTAGCAAGCGTGAAATGGATGTTGGTAGCAAAAGATTTTCCGACCCATTTCTGAGTAATTTTTTAACGTGCTTAATTAACATCGAGAAGATAGCAGAAAGGCAGTGCGGCATAAATTCCATAAAGCCGACATAGTACCAAACAAATGTGTCAATATTACTTAACTTTCAATCAATAAAATGAGGCCTTCGAAATGTTTAGAACAATTGTGGGAGCATTATATATTAATTCAGCATTATTCGTTAGCACGTCTAAAAGACAACAAAAACAAGAAAAAATTTACTTTCTTTTGAAAAGGAGGGCTTTGGGACACAAATACAACAGCTCCCAAGAATTGATAAGCCAGCCTCTTAATCTGAGTGGTGAGCACAAGCCTGCTCAGAGTGAAACAGATGCAGGAATTAGCATACAATCGCAACATCAGCGAGCGTCGCGCCTCACAATTGCACAAGCGAAGAGCGTCTGCACCCGAGACCACTGAGGAGATGGGCTTTGGAGGTGCGATCGATGTCAAGTCTGAGGTAAACCGCAATTAGGAGGCCGTATACATTCATGGTAGAGAGCGTTGTGTGGTAATTTGCACGACGATCAAACTTGATTAATTGTGGCAAGCCACACTGAGAACGTCCAGTGAATAATTGCAAATGCATGTCGTAAAATTTCAGACACGTTGCGTATACCAGGGAAATTCGTAATTTTTCACCGAAAAACAAGAGCCACGTTAGATTGAATGGCTGAAAATCAAAATTGAAGGGTAATGTTAGATTTCAATTTTACCTTTCACTAGTGGGACTAAGGTCATAAGCAAATTTAAGACTCTCCAACCAGAATAAAGATACTTCCAACACAAGAAGAAATAAGGCAGAGTTTAGTTCGGAATTCAAAAAATGGGGAATCTATGCACACACCGTTAATCCCCCGTGTCTTGCACATAGAAATAGCAGGTTTGAACGAAGTGTATGAAACATGGTAAAAGTAGGAGAAGAATGTAATAGTTGATGCAAAATAACAGCACATTGAAACGAAAAAAAAATCCATGGCAGATAGAGAGCCTACTTTAGTTGAAAAAGAAACATCTGACTAACATTCTGCTCTGGACTTCACATCTTTCCCCTGGGATCGCTCATTCATTTATCCAAAAAAATATTCAAATCAAAGTCGAAAGGAATTTTCTTAGATTGAACATGAAGGTATCTACCTGCGTGTTGTACGTAACTACACATGAACTTCGATGCAGCGACTCGTCGAATTAGGTACTATTTCGAGGAATAAGTAACTGCAACTCGAAGAATTAGAAACTGCAACTCGAAGAATTAGAAACTGCAACTCGAAGAATTAGAAACTGCAACTCGATGAATTAGAAACTGCAACTCGATGAATTAGAAACTGCAACTCGATGAATTAGAAACTGCAACTCGATGAATTAGAAACTGCAACTCGATGAATTAGAAACTGCAACTCGATGAATTAGAAACTGCAACTCGACGAATGAGAAACTGCAGCACAATTGAGTCCCAAAATTTCGAAATGGTAAATGAACATAACACGTTTCCAGCAATGGGACTCACCGGTGGTCACTGAGAGGATTTTAGTCATGCTATTGAACGACCGGCAGTCACTAACTCAATTTTGATAGATACCTGATGAGAACTAAATGAAGAACTATCCAGTAAATGCTTGCTATTTTCAAAATTGCTTACTACAATTGGCTTTGAATTTGAATTGAATACTGAACTTCAGTTATCCCAACATAGTTACGGTGTTAAAACGTTGCTTGCGATACGAGCCATCGATGGGTCGTGCTTATGATCTTCCTGTTACGAAACGACCCATTGATGGTCGTTTGAAAAATTGTAACAATCTTTTAAAATTAATGGTTTTAATGGGCTCATTCAATGTTTGATATTTATAAAATTGCCTACAACTTTTGACCATAAATTTAGGTTGAATATTGAACTTCTGTTTAAATAAGGTGGGACAGGAGGGACTCGGGAGTAATTTAAAAAACATCTCGTCTATTTCTTACCCTGAGCTTAAGTAGGAATTGGTGATAGATTTCTCAGATAAAAATGCAACAACCTCACTCGGAATGAACTTTTCAAACTATTAACTTACTTCTCCACGTCAACAATTCAGTAATAATCAAGTTACCCGAAGTAGATTCAGCTAACATTTATAAAAAGTTAAGGACAGGATTCTTAGACATATCGGTACTTGTTTTTTTATTAGCACTATGCATTTTCAAATCGTAAATATTGTAGAGTTGATTGCCCATTTCAAGAGTTAGACTAGGGTTAGATAAATGGTTTACTTAGACGTTGATTTGGACTAACTAAGCATAAAAACTAAGGGAATTAAAATGCAAAATGCGACAGATATACAAAATCCAAATATTGAATCACAGTTTTTACTCCTCAGACGATAAGTCTATTTTGCATCACGAAGGTTTTCACAGCAACACCCAACAGGTTAGACTAAGCACAATAATTCCGGAAGAATTAGTTTAGGTTCGTTACAACAAACAAATCAAACAAATAAAAATTTTAAGGACATCGAAAACTTCACACCACTTCGAGAATGGTTAAGAAATTTAAAAAAAAATGATTGAAACATTGATAGAGCTTAGGCGACTTCCGAAAATTTCTAGAAACCCTCAAGACTTTCGCAGGAGTAAATCAGACTTCTATCGCGAAAATTTAAGTTTTTGGGTCAGCGATGAATCGAGCATGCAAAGTAGGGGCCGCATTTACATACCGCCGCACCGCCTGCGAGACAAAGGCTGCTCAGCCGCACACTAGAGCGATCAATTGAAAATATGAACCTAAATATTCAAATAAGGAGCCACCAGATGAAAGACGTAAAATATTTACGAGTCCCGCACTGAAATGAAAATATTTGAGGGCTCAATTTTTATTAGCTGTTTTGGGCATAATTTAGCAAAATTTTCGATGCTCTGTGCTCCACCGGTGATGTGCTTGAAATAACGTTTGAGATTGTGATGAAAATTGAGTTCGGGAAGATTCACTACTACTTTAACTTCTTCGAAAAACACTTGATTTTCACAATTTGCTTCACATTTGTGTTATTACATATATTTGCACATCCATACAACTTTTGTTTACTCAAACAGCGCTACCATCAAACTCAGAACTACAGCCGAAATGAGCATGCATAACGTCATGAGCATGCGCAACTATCCATCAAACATATGTTTTCTCTACCATCAATGAAACATATGTGTTCCATCAAACACATCACCACCCATCAAACACATTAGCACTGTCATTCATCAAACACATTTGCGCTACTTTACATCATCCACATTTACACCACCAAACACATTTGTACTTGCACCCCTCTCTATAAAACATTTCTGCAAAATCATTCTGCATACTTGTATTACCATTGATGAAAACATTAAGAACGCCAATGACACTTGTGTGCGCGAGAACGGCCGAGAATAAGTTCTCTAGCATAATAGCCCCGACCCCTCGGTAAAATTTGCAACACTGCATTGCTACGCGCATTCACTTCCCTTGAAGGCGCAGTTACCCAGAGCCTTGCGGTCTATGGGAACATAACAGGTGATGAAGCTGTTGTATATCAGTTATTCACACGCCCTAACCTTTACGTTCAGTTTGTTTACATCACCCTCATAATAGAACTAACCTTAGAATGTTACTGGCCTTAGGATCATGGCCAGAGTTAACAAGTTGACGGCGTAGTGATACGTGTGAGTACCACCGAGTATATCATTTGTGTACCAAACTAAATGGGGTAATATTTCGGTTATTTCACTACCTTTCTTGGTCGAAATTGACTTTAACGCGCTCACGGGATTTAGAAATTTTATTTCCAAGAATCGGTAGAAGGTAGATTGGAAATCGCTAGATTTCCAAGAATCGGTGCCGAATTCCATCGGCACGTGATCTTAATTATTAGCATGTACCAATACTCAACGAATATTATGAATATCAGAACTCGGCTACAAAGGAGGCACCAAAGATCAGCTCACACAGTGTAAAAAATATTCTTTTAAATAGTACAGCGTTACCAGAACTCAACTTTTATGATGGCATCTAATTTCAATACTACAGTGGTACCATAATTCTATGGTACAATGGAAGGAGAACTCAGTAAGAACAGTGGTGCCAGAACTCAATTAGAACAGTGTTGCGAGAACTCAATCTAAACAATATATAGTACCAAAACTCAATTAGAACAGGGGTATAAAACTCAATCAAAACAGTGGAACGAGAATTCAAAATTCGAACAGTGGTGTCGGAACTCACCAGTACTGCGGCACCAGAACTCACCAGTACTGCGGTACCAGAACTCACCAGTACTGCGCACCAGAACTCACCAGTACTGCGGCACCAGAACTCATCAGTACTGCGCACCAGAACTCACCAGTGCTCAGGAAGACTGGCGCCTCCCCCCTCACCGTGTAGGTGTTAAGTCTGAGGGCAGCAGCTTTGAGATGTGCAGTGGCTGGGCGTCCTGAAAGGAGTTTGCAGGACGCCTTCATTTTGGGTCCGAAAAGAGAAGCGAGTTCCTCGGGGAAAAGTCAAACGGAACGATGCGGCTCATGAAAGACGGCGTGCGAATAAAACTCTCAAACTTATCTTTTGTTTGGCGTTAGCGTTCATTTCTAAGACAAGCAAATCTTAATGAAAAACTGCGCGAGACTTCCCGAAGTTCGCCTTTCATCCCAAGAGCTCGCGCGGCTCTAGCAATGACGAGGACAATCTCAAAGTCAACAAGCTACCATGCGAGTCAGTGGCTTAGGTTCATGCAAGTACTATTTGTACGTTATCATACTGGGGATGAATAAAGCTTAAAGCGCATTCATTGCTAGGCAAAATGGGTACTGATACGAAATGTACGAGTTCACTTTCTTCAACAGGATAGCATTTGTGTTATACCCCCTTAATATAATCTCCATGTATTTGCGGATGAATAGTTTTCATTTTCTACTAAGCTGTTTTATATGCAAAGATAAAATGAAACAGCCTAATTTTAAAATTGTAACATTAGAAATTTGTCTATTTATTCAAGGAGATCCATTTTCCATGCTTTGGGGGTTTCTAGGTGTAATGTAATGCCGCTACCATAAACATAATATAAATGAAAAATTATACCTTAATTTCTGATTGATTTCCACATAAAAATCGTTAAGTATGAAACTGACTGAATTTCATTGCGTTGGTTGCGAAGTATGTTCAAAGAAATAGATACACTTCTAGATGTAGAAACTCAATAATATTCATCCAAATAATTTCGTTGACATCAGATTGGTTTACATACATAAATTCTCTCAAGCATCATTTTATAGAAAATTTAAGGTTCCAAAGACAGGTTGGGTCGGAAGAGCAACTGGTCCCGGTCAATTAACTCGGTCAGGTCATGTCAGAAGGGTCAATCGAGGTCATTCAATGGATAATTAGATAGATGCCACGCTTGGTGCTCGCACACGACTGTTGAGTTCGACCGAATTCAATTTCACTTCCGGGTGGTCAGCACAAAATTTCCTAGTAATGTTTTAGTTTCATTTCATAAGAAGGCATTTCCAAAATGATTCAACTCTTCTGTGCGCCTCTAGGTGACAGTTTTGCCAAGGGCACGCAAATGAAGTTATGCAAGAATTCAAGCTCAGTTCCCTGCGTTGTCCCGTGAGTAGGACAATGCCTAAATCCCTGAGCGCAAACTCCAACAATAGATCACTTCCGCATTATTTGAAACTTCTGAGTAACTCATTCAACTTCCATTTCTTCTAAAGACTCCTCAAAATTAATTAAGCCGAAACTAAGTCCGCTGCTCAATTGTGATCATAAAGATGTTCAACTGCACATTAGGGCCTAGGTATTAGTTTGAGACCTAAACCTAAATTATGAATTGACTAATCCCACCATCTAAGTCACAGTTGCAATACAAAATCTAATTACCCAATGGAGTTACCACAACGTCAAGTCAGTAAGCTTGTCTACAAAATACTCGTGTGTTGTATGGTCTGCCTGAGGCCAGGTGGAGAGTATTTTAATTTGAAATGCCACCCACGGACGCAGTTCCAAAATTTTACTGGCTCCCTTGAATTTAATGTCCACGATTAATGTAGCACTAGTCTGCTCTGCATGAAATGAACACCCAGGCCTTCAATAATAATTCACCTCACATCCTGATACATTGAGGGACTGTATTGGAGAGGAAAGACGGGGACGCTTGTTTAATTAACGTAGCTGAAGACCCTTGTTCAGGTCCTGAAATATGACCTTTTAAAATATCGGAGCGCTTGTTTCGGAGGGCAGTGGCAGTGATAGCAGGGGTAGAGGGAGAGAAGGGAGCTCGTACACACTAGCAACATCTGGTTTTTGAGAGCGAGATCGGGAAGCGAAGACATCTGTGATTTTACCCCACCGAGGACTTACGTTTATAAATTTAAAGTCCTTTTGAACCAGGTTTCGAGAGACTTTTTCAAATCTTTGAAATACTACAAGAGAGTTTGCTTGATGATGAATGCATTGATCACAAATTTATAGAAGCTCGTGTCTATCCAGTGTGAGAAATTCTTTATTTCTTCTGCAATTCAAGGAAATGAATTAACAATCCACGGTGAGTGTGCGCCGTAGACCAAATTAAAAGGAGGCTCCCAGTGCTACTGCTGCTAAATCGTCATGTGAATAGCCTATCGTCGCTGAGTAAAGTTACGACATCAATCGGCCACTAGTTGTTATTTTCGCTGTTTGGTGTGCATTTTATTATTTTATATTATATATGTTCGTAAAATACTTACATAGGTGATCCCTGAGGACACTCCAACGTCACGTGCTCTAATACAAACGATATATTTGTTCCCATGTTTTATTTCTTTTGAAGGCATCTTCGTTCTAATGAAATTTTAGCTCTTACAGCATCTTTATTCCTCTGGTCGTGGCATCTTTGTCCTCATCTATCTTATGAAATCTTGTTATTGATGACATTTCTCTGCATTTAACAACACTGTTCTCATAATTTAATTGTTCTGGTTTCCCCTTAACTCCAAAAATAAAATTCATGTTTCATTCATTGATTCAATAACTATTTTTTCTGAAATGAAATATTACAAATGGATTAGAAAATCCTCAAGAAAGAAGGTGAACTGATATTAAAAATTCAAAAATTTTGAGCATAAACTGGGTTGTACTGGTATTCCTACTAAAATGATTTTTTTGCCAGTTCGCAAACTCTCCAAGAACAAATTTTTTAAAGTTTCTCAACAGAACTATATTCAATTTATTTTCGCCTTATAAAGAGCAGATTGCGATGAGGTAGCGAAAAAATATTGCCTTCAATGTTTTCACCTCCGCTCGAGTTTTTCATTCGTAAATGTAGTAAATGCAGTAAATGTAGTGTAAATTTGGTCTGGAAAAGAACTCGAGACTTAAAATGCGCCAGGATCGCATGGAACAGGTTAAATAAGAAGGCTCTAAGTCAACGAACGTGACTAGTACCAAGTGAAACGAGCGAAGCAGAAGCTTTCACGTACCTCATGCAAGTATGTCAGGGAAAAGTACAATGCAAACATGGGGGGCAAGTTCTTCTGAACTGAAGGAAAAGAGCACAAGCAAGTTTTGTTTACGCAAACGAGATTTCAATGAAATGTGAGCAAAGACGGACAAAGGAAAACAGCAAAAATGTACACCGCTGACGTATATGGCTAGGGAAAACTAAATTACAGGTGTAAATAGTGCACAATCACACCTAACGCATGCATGTCAGGTGTGGGGGAGGAGAGCTATGTGCATCACAGGCAATTCTGGTGCAGAAGCAAATATGGTGCAAGAGAGCTACACTACAGGCAAATAAGATGCATTAGAACCAAACAGGAAGCAAATATGATGCAAGAGAGCTACACTACAGGCAAATGTGATGCATTAGAACCAAACAAGAAGCAAATATGATGCCAGCGAGCTACACTACTGGCAAATATGATGCATTAGAACCACATTAGAAACAAATAAGGTGCAAGAGAGCTACATTGCAAACAAATATGGTGCGCTAAGAAGAACCAAATTGGAACTAAAAATGGTGCAAGAGAGCTACATACATCACAGGCAGATAGGATGACACTACAACCCAGTAAATAAGGCACAGAACAAAAGCACAACACAGGCAAACATGGCGTACGAAACTCACCGTGATGCTTGTGGTCGACAAAAATTTTTAGCGTGACAAGAAAGCTAATGCATGAAGCAGCAATTCAACGAGCTGGGAAACAAAGGAAGGTGGACACGCGCACGCACGCGGGCTATCGCCTGAAAGAGCCAGGTCACGGATTGACCAGCTGCAAGAATTGAGGTTCTTTATGTCAAAAAACGCACACAATTCTCTCAAAAAAGCAATGACATTAAAACACTTCTGCGTATTTGATAAAGATTCCCCTACTCGAATATAACGATGACTTCGCCGAAAGAAAATGAATGTTTTTTTAAATAACTGCATGAAAAACAATTGCATTTTCGCTATGTAAAGATTTGCCCTATACAGTCAGTCGATGATATGTTACTCGAAGAAAAATGAGATTTTCTACGTTCACTTGAGAACATATTCAGAAAAAACTGCATACTCTGATACCAAGCACAGGACATCTTGTTCGCACCTATTGTGAATCAGGGCCATCGTCCATCAAAATCCAAAAACGATCGCGTAAAAGAAGCCAGTTCTGAATTAGGCAAACGTGATGGTTTTAGTAGAGTAATCGTTTCCCTTTTTATTAAGCTAAGATTATTCACACCTTAGAAAATTACTCCACTCACAACTGCCGAAGAACGCTTGAAGACAGCCACTTGAAAAAAATACCAAAAGTACCAACGGTGAATTTGAACACAATTGTTTGAGCAGCAATTACACTGGAAATGGAAGACATCAGAAGACAATAACCGGATTAAAATTGCACAAGACATGTCTAAAAACAAATATTTACCTCGGTAACACATGCTCCAGAAGGCAATTGAAGGCAGTAAAAGGAACAGGAATGACAGCAACAAACAGCGAGACGAGATAATAAGTCACTGACAGACTCATGTGCAAGTGCTTCCGTAACACAACCACGTGCATCTCCAGCACTGCCTTCAATCAGAGGCTGCAAACAAACAATGCTTGCTTAGCAAGGAAACTCTGCGGTGAAAGAATGCACGCACGAGCGGTTTTGCTCGAATAACATTCGCCTCTCACTTTTTCCGGATGCGTCAGTCAATTTGAAGAAACGAAATCGAGAGAATATGTTTGGAGAAATTGCGGGAGGAGGATGTGTTGTGGAGAATGACTCGTGGAGAAGAAAGATCGGAAAACTTTTAAAAAAATTTTAAGGTGCGTGTCAGGGTGGGCAAAATCAGTGCTAGAAATTATTCTTGAGACGAAATTAAGGAAGATGGACACAGCTGAAATTATTGTCTCGCTTCGTTCGAGTGGATTTTGTGCAGCCTGTTTATCCAACATGTTGGCCGATGTATCACGGATCTCATACACAATACGCACTAAAAACATGTGCCGTGATAATGGCAAAATAAAAAAAGGCATTTAAAATTTTATACCCTGGAGTTACATAATTAGGCGTAGTAAAAAAGTAACGACCTAAGCTCGAAAAATGCTGGCTTCTAAAAAAACGAATACACTTCCAGTGTATGAGGAGGGAAAACTTCATCAGTTTGTCAAGACATATCAGAAGATTAACATTCTCCAACACAGAAGAGGCAAAAATTTTAATCGTTTCTGATAAAAACAGTGAGACTCGCTCTTCGTGTATTTTTGAATAATTTTAAACTTTGTACTTCAGTTCTGTGAATATAAGGTCGAAGGTTTGATTCACTTTCCTAGAAATCCGCTCTTTGAACCTATGAAACAATTTTAGAAAAAATTTGTCACCTGAAGATCTTACTTTTGTCAATCTTAAAGAACATTCAAATTGAAAAATGAATAATATAGAAGAAAATTGAAACATGATTACTTTATTACCATTCATTATTTATGATCTGCTAAAACATTGTTAATGATTACACAAATATATATTTATTCTTTTCATCAGTTCTTTAAATTATATTGCTTTCTTCTATCCCATATTTCAATATTTATTGGCTATTATTATTTGGAATTTCTTATGGAAATTTTAATTACCTCAACCTACAGGTACTGAACATGCAACTGACTGCAAATCATAAATACAAGAAATCTTAGAATCAAATTTGTAAGATTGTCCTGAGCATAAAATCAATATCATTAAAAAAAAGACCATACGAAAAAGTAAATTTTTACACGATTGGCTATAAAAGGCATTCTTTTTTAATGATGGAAAGATCCTTCACCGTCAGTCAATCTCCTCTTTTTTTAGTAGAAACCACGTGATTCAAATTTACCTAATCTTTAGTTGTATAACCAATTCTTATTTCAACTCTGATCCAATGCAAAATGAATCACGCGAGTTCGTTCAATTCAACAAAACATTCACACATGTTGAGGAGTTCAAAAATTTTGAGCGCTAAATCAAAAATGACAAAGTCTGGCACTATGCCTTAATCCAGTAACCCATCCAAACTACTCGGAAACTCATCAAAGCTAAGGAGGAACAAACTCAAATTCCACAATAAAATTCAGTCCTACAGCAACTTCTTTGAAACTGGCCACAATATTCATGAACTCGCAACCACGCTAACTTATTACTACTAAGTTACTAATTAATAACTTGATAAACACCTTAGTAACTGCACAAATTGCTTAATCCTACACAGATAACTCAGTTACAACGCTACCTCTTCAGTTGCTAAATATGTATGCGTTGAAAAGTAGCTTTTGCAGTTACTAAGTTATTCGTGGAGTAGCTAAATACATGTTTGTGTTGTCACTAAGTAGTTAATACACTTACACCAATTACTTAACAGGTACACACACAGCTCAAATTTGGAGCAACCAAGTCAACCACAAACAAAAGCCGAGACTGAGACGTTCACCCAGCAGCAATTTGGCGGTTCACAAAGAGTGAGAGCGGACGAGCGCACGAAAGAGGAGCAGATGAGATTACCTCTATAAGAAGAGGTCATGGACGAGCAGTGAACTCGTTTCTAAAATTCGATCTCGATCACATGAGGCGTGGTAACTGAAAGATCGGTCAAAGAACAATACGCGTCTTAGGAACTTTATTTTGAAAGATGATTGATTTTTACGACGACTTCACTCTTTCGCGACTAATGGAATCTTCAGAGTCAAGTTGTTTCGTGGAGCCAAGCTCTTGCATTCACTTCGGCCAAAAAATAGTTTGATGCGGAATTTTTCAGCTATTAGGGGAGGTTACCGAAATAAATGGAAAAAAATTGGGAAAACAGTGGCGTTTACCATGCCATGTTTTATGTCACAGTTAAAATTTATGTTACCATTTACGGTTCCAGTTTCAGGGTGATTTGTTTAGAATTTCAACCAATTTTTTGCGTTTTGATTAATGACCAATATCTTTTCCGTTTATCCCAGTAAAAATATTTTGTAATTTCATTCGTTTACGGATTAGTCAAGGTTCCAATTTACGTATATCCCAGACTGTTATCTGAAAGAAATCTATTTAAAGAATAAATGTCTTTTCTTTTTTCAGCAAACCTCACTTGACTGCATCAGATTTTTCACTTAAAATACGTAAGCCTGTACATAGGCAAAAAATTTCCATGCCTTGCAACTCCGGGTACAGTTTCGTCATGACTGAAAACTCCTAACCGTCCATCTCAAAGTTTCCAAGCTCAGAGGGTGACATACAGAGGGTCAAATTATTTAATTAAGAAAAGTGAGAAGCATTTTTGACACTTAGGGATTAGTTGCAGGCGTTCATCCCAGCTACACATCGAGTTAATCTATCAAGGCCCTCAAAAAATTTTCCTATTATTCTTTTGTAGTTTTTTACATTGCAAAATTAAGGATGCCTTATTGAACACCATACCCCAGATTACCCAAAATGACGGACACCGCATAACCAACACATAGGTAGTGGCATTAAAATCGCTCAACATAGGTGCTATTCCAATACATAACATAGACGCGACCTAAATCATAAGAAATGAGAGTTATTATGCATTTTAGTGCGCTCACGGAAATTAATTATTTCATTCCAAAGAATCACTAAAGGAACACATTTAAAAACGTTTTCCACGAATGACATTCTGCTCCCTGATGCGTAATTTTTCGAATTCTTCAACTTTGAAGTAAAAGGAACGTCGTATATAAAAGTCAAGGAACGGACACGTATATATGCTGTAATACGGTATTGACGTAACGATGAGTGAGGTTAGGTTCGGTAATATTAGGTTAGTTAAATAAACTAACCTAAACTAACTTAAATAAACCTAAAATAGCTTACTTCAACTACCCAAACCGACGCTGTTCTTCTCCCGCCAAAAAGTGGGCGTGTCCCGCCATGAAAGTGGGCGTGACCCAGCAATGCGGCGACTAGGCAACCGACTATATAATGTTATTCCTAACTGAACGTAATTATTGTTATATCTCCAAAATAACGCATCAGCGAGCAGAATGTCATTCGGGTAAAACGTTTTTAAATGTGTTCTTTTAGTGATTCTTTGGAACAGAATTTTTAATTTCCGTGAACGCATTAAAATGCATATTGACCGAACTGAGACAACCTATAATTATGACACAATTTTCTCCGTAATAGACGGTGTAACCTGAAGCGTAAGAACGACAACTTGAAATTTCAGTAGATGCATAACCAAGTGATTGATGTCGATAGGATCCTCAACATATGTAGATCGCAGCATAACTATGGTATGAGTAAAATGTTCTTGAAGGAAGGCACATCCAAAGTATCACACTCTTGAAGTGTATAACTTGGAAAAAGTACAGAAGTAATCTAAGATTTTTTTAAAGTTTGTTAAGTAATTTCAAATGTAAAGAATATATTAAAATATATTAATGTCATACAGAAATGTGCACCACAGTACAAAATTAAAAATGTTTTGAAGGCTTAATAGAATTATACCTATCTTTGCGACATGCTTCGAATTAGTAGAAAGTTTTGCTGCGGCAGAAAGCGACTGGACAACTTGAGGAAATGAATTGCACTGCCCGCAGGAACTCGACTTGAAATTTAATGAGAACATAAAGTGCAGACATAAATTCCCGCACACTTTTAAAGTTCACGAAAGAAGCTACGACAGCACAACTGCAACCCGAGAAATAACAAGGGACGCCAGAGAAGGGATGTTTCTAAGAGTCCAGTCTCGCAAATTCCCAAATTTTCGTGGCCCGCTGACAGCGCTGCCTTGCCGAGGAAATGGTCTTTCCATCCAACATTTTGTACTCAAGGAAATGTGAAGCCATTCATCGGAAATTCCTTTATTTGCATGGGAAAAATGAGAACCTTTTTGTCGGTATGGTCCGGCAATGGAGAAAACTCGGCAACAAATCATACATGGCAGAAATTCTCGTCTGGCGCTGGCACCATAGCCGATTGTTGAGTTCTGTAGTGGACGAATTTATTCTCGGCTTCTCATCTGAAGCCAAACGACCACCTATAGGAATGGTTACGACGGATATTGAAAAGAAATCGAACTCCGTCAGAAATTCTTCTTCATTTAGATTCCATCTGGCAGTAACGTTCTTCAGATTTTTTTGGCAGAAAAACAAAGCTTCAGCAGGAATACACAGCTACAGCTTCGACTTCTACAGCTTCGGTTCTACTTGTATAAGTTTGAATTTACTTACAGTTTCCAATCTACTCGCCTACTTGTACAGGTTGAAGCAGTTTCCATGCAACTAACTCAATTTCTGTTCTACTTACACAGTTTCTGTTCTACTTACACAGTTTCTGTTCTCTAAACCTAGTTCCCCTTAAACTTGTCCAGATTGCGTACAATGTTCATGTTATGAATTTTATTTACAAAGAGCAGTAACAGTGAGTCTTCTTGCGTTCCTACTAATCAAGGAATATTTTCTCCATGAAAAAATCTTGTAAACTAAAACAATTTTTCTGAATCGAAAATATTAATCTCACTTTTTTAAATAACTCATTTTCGAAGCCAGATATCTCTGCCCTCAGAAGCGTATCATTTTACCGGGTTTCTAGATTTATTCAGCTCTTAGATGTCACAGACGCTGAATATTTGAAAGGGAAAAGTCAGAAAAAAGTTCTCACATGTGCGTCACAGTTTCACCGACTATCCAAGTCACTTGCGTTTAGTAGTTAAGATACGGGGAAATTTAGAGAATAATTTTTTTGTGGAAAAATCTCCTTTGAGAGGAGTGGTAATTGTTTTGGGTTTACTGTGCAATAGAGGTTTAATATTATCGTCTCAATGAATGTGAGCGTGTTATTAGAGTCCAGGTTATCTATTTCTTCTTGTACTTAACAATTGCACACCGTTTTGAAGTCGACTTATTCGTTAAAATTTGTGTTTTTTGTCAAGGAAAGTAAATCTATACTATGAAGGGGTAGGTACAATAGCAAATGGAATATTGTAACATACCATGTTTTGATTTTGTCGTAAATCCTGCTGCGTTCCAGTCAGTTTTAGCGCCAACACTGAACAAAATTTTGTCAAACCCACAAGCTCTTCTACCTGCACTCACCAAGAATTCGACTTTTGACGCACACATTTCTTCCAATTTTCTTTGAACATTAACTCAGGAAATAATGCAACATTACTTAAGGAAGTCGGTGGCCGTCCATCTGTTTTCCACAGAAGCGGAACTGTCTCCAGCAGCTCTACGGCCACTCCGAGAATCTTGAGTTTTCGCTCGTTAATTTCATTGATGATTAACTCTCTCATTTTCTTGGAAAGAGGCTGCAAATTATCCCACTCCCCTTTCTCAGAAAAAAGAATTTCTGTGGAAAATCTTCAAGAAGAAGTTGTAGTGGAAAGTTTTTGGCTTCAAGATCTTTTTTTTAGGCTCATCAAAGCAGTGACACGGTGGGTTGCAATGCAGCTCAAGTTTCCATCCCAATTGGAAAATTAGCGACTTTTTGAATTCGACATGAATGCAGCGTCAGCAGAACTCTTTAGGCACGAACTGTCGCTGGCCTCGTAACTTCTGCCCAAAACAATTTTCTTTATTCACAGCGCCGTCAATGGGAAGGAATTTTGTGGTGCAATGTTTTAGAGAAATTTTTGGAAGTAGTCTTCAAAAAGTTTTTCAATAAGAATTACTTTTTTAAGTTTCCATGCCTGGAACAAAAGTGAACATGAATGCATTTCCAGTTTGTTATTATGATTATTATTTTAATTATAATTTCGACATTGCTCGTACAATAGTCATCCTTTTTTGCAGTTTAGGATTCCAGCTATGCCCAATTTTCTGGCTTAAAAATTGCCGCATTGCGCTGAGGTGCATCAGGTGGAAAACGACCTGATTTGCAATGCAAAAATTCATTTGGTGATTGCATTGGGCATCCGAGTTTCCAACAGGACTTATTTTCATCTTATTTTCAATCCTAGAACAGAAATCCAGGTAAATCTTCATTGTTAACTAAATTCATTGTTAACCTAAGTTAAAATTTTGAGTTTTTTGGGAGTTCCTTTTAAAGATACCCCAACAGTATTTTTCAATAATTATTGTTTGAGTAACTTTGAGGATGAATATGTGCCAAAGAGCGTTATTTTATATGTTCGTATGTGTTTTGTACTTTTAGTATACCTTCTTTAAATGTGTCTTTTTTACTTTCTTAAAAGAGAGAGTAATATATACCAATAGCTTATGATTATATAACAATGCTCATTAGGTTTGTTTTAACATCGATAAACTCGTAAGGCAGATACAGTGGAATGAGGTTGAGATAAATTTAGTTAGGGTAGGTGAAGATTGATGGTTTGTTTAAATCGTCAAGTTCGTTCAATTAAAATGAATTTAATTTTCACTTCTGATGTTGAGATTATGATATTAAAATTGAGCTCAACGTTAGTATTAAGGCTAAGTTTTTGGTAAAATGAAATTGAACAAGGTTAGATGTAATTTCAAGGTCAGGCAATGATATTGAGCAATTTCCAAAAAATTGAAAATAAACAGGTATTCCGATACTGAACCTAAAATGTAGCACAGTAATAAATCTTACTAATGTTACTATCCTCAGTTCATGACCTAATGAGTAATTCCTGCTTATGACAAAAAATTATGCCTGAATGTATGAATATGAAATACAACTGCCTCGGTGACTGCAATGTCTTCGTGAGGTCACCCGTACCACTAACCTATGGGGCGAGCCGGTCTGCACAATTCATTCCATCGTCAATAAATACAGGGGACTTGGTGCCGTGATCTTCCGTTAGGATATCCGTGTCAATGATAAATTGCAATATGTTTGATAACCCAGCCTAATTTTTTCATCGCCTGCATGCATGTTTTTCGCCGCCTAAGTGATTTAAGCTATTAAGCCGCTTAGCGGCGAAAAACATGCATGCAGGCAGCGAAAAAGTTAGACTGGGTAAAGCAGCAATCTTTTCCTAAGATCTTCATACTTGTACCCCATGTCTATGATCGGTGCGGAGAACTCAAATGTTTATCAATGATCAACCGCCGATATTTTCTCTTTCATCCTATGTCCTCAATCCAAAAAATAATAATTTCTCAAAGCTCTATGTTCCCAAACTTGAATTTTAAATTCAATATAAATCGTGTGGAAGAACTGTATTACTTGAATCATAGATGAATATAATAACAATCATGAGACACATAGCAGCCTTACCCACAGAATGCAAATAAGTTCAGGCGAAGAAAATATTTCTCTAACAAAATTGAAATAAACAGACCCCTGAGCTGCACCACACATTGACCACTTGTTGAAAAACTAAGTTCGGTCTATTATTCTTGCAATCAGTTTCGTACTTGGGCTTTTTTTCTGTATTTTAACTCTGACCCCTGATAATTTTTTACTACACTACCATAAATACTACCGAGGTAATTACTCGTAGACCATTTTTAGCATCAGGTTGTCATCGACATCGGAATAGGGACGAAACTGCCTTTCAGCACTGAACTTTAAAGAACACATTAGGTGACGAATTTGACAATAAATTATTTGTATGAGCATTTTTACTGGGTGAGCTATATATAGGTCACACGGGACAGTTAACGCTTAATATCTTACGCCTAATATCTTAATCGATAACTGCGCCATTAATGTAGACTACGAACAGCTGGCGTTCCCTGCACGCACATCGGGCTTGAATTCAACATAATTCACGCAAAGCACGTCCCATTAATGCAGTAATCTATCCGCAACTGATTTAAATCCACGACCAGAGCGCCATTAATCCCTGCGCTAACGAGCATGAATGTCAAGTGCTCTAGTAAATGTTTATTGATGTCTACAGACACGCATGTGTGTGCGACCTCGAAAAGTGTCACAAAATAACTCTCGAGTGAACTCTGCGTGCTGCATGAGCGCGTTTCAGGGCACTTCTTGATCTTAGCATTTCATCTCAATCCTATTTCCAATTTCACTGCTTCCCCCCACATCACAGGCTTGAGGTATAAAATAATATTAAGTTAGTGTAATTCATCGCTTTAGGCAAACGTACAATTGTACTAACTTTAAACGTAGACAAAGGGGAATAATACAGGCATATCTAATTGTGTGTAAATTTGTTGTGTAAGACTCATGCGAGTCCATGCGGCTTTTATCAAAATAGTTATTAGTGAATAGTGTGTTTTATGACTAATTTACATTGTTGAAAAAGGAAAATGATCCTTCTTGATTGTAATTATAGTTTAATGAAACACAGTTTTACCGACAAAGAGCGATAAATGCGCAACTCTTCACAGTTTTGGCAACATTGGCTTCTATTGCACCAAGAAGATTTGCGTCATTTGAGAACATGAGGTAATCTGAAATTTTTTCGTGGTCTTAAAATTGAAAACGACCGGAAAAATTGCGTCCTGAAAACAAGAAGCCCCTTGAAAACAGGATGTTACCTGAAAACAACCTGTGGTCTGAAAACAGGAAACGACGTGTAAATAAATCGTAGCCTAAAAACAAGAGATAACCTGAAAACACGCAACGACCTGATAACACGTGGTGATCTGAACGCAGGAAGCTACTTGAAAACAGGATGTCATTTGAGAAGTGGAAGCCATCTGAAAATTACTTGAGATCTGAAAACAGGAAGTCACCCATAAATAAATTGTAACCTGAGAGCAGAAGACCACCTGAAAACAGCGACGTGAAAACTAGAGGCCACCAAAAAACAGGACGTTGCCCGAAAACAAGTCGAGACCAGAAAACAGGAATCGAAATTTAACTACGATCTGAAAACCGGCTGCTGTGACCACAATACGCAAACGAGTTCCGCCCATTTGGCATGCATCTGAGGGAGGGGCAGTTAGACACAGCCCTTCAGAACTTGTTCTTTCTCGAGCAAGTGAAGGGGCGCTGGACACCACACTATCACACGACCCTTCAATGCACGTTAACCTATTGCCATATTGCCCTTCCATCGTCGGCCCTCACTTGGCTGGCCCTCACGTGACTGGCCCTCCCATAGCTGGCCCTCACATGCCCGGTCCTCACATAGCTGACCCTCACATGCCCGGTCCTCACATGGTTGGCCCTTACAAGGCTGGCCCTCACATAGCTGACCCTCACATGCCCGGTCCTCACATGGTTGGCCCTTACAAGGCTGGCCCTCACACGCCCGGTCCTCACATAGCTGACCCTCACAGGACTGGCCCTCACGAGACGAACCCTCACACAGCAACCGATCTCACACGAAAGAAACTGAAACAGATTGTGCTCTTCAAAGCGATTATAACTGCGTTCAGTGAAAATTGCAATAATCCACAAGCATCATACTCAGGGGAAGTTAACTTATTTCTTTTCAAAGCCTCTCTTCATTTTCGCACCCGTTTTCTTATAATAAACTGATGAAAATTTTGATCACATTTTGTACTATTCCGACACGTGATGTTTAAAAATTTTTACACGCAGGAGGTACATAGAAATGTTCGTTATGTGGTAGTTTTTAGGGAGTTATTGAGATGTAATAGAAAACATCGTAGCTAGCTTATTTTGTGAGAAAACGTTAAACATGAACAGATTTTTCTTACGAGCATGAATTCAACATAAAGAGTCATTTATTAGGCTCAATATTAGATAACAAACACCAGGTTTTATTTTAACAAAGATTCTGAACGCGAATATCTTCATTGAAAAACAGCATTCAATTCAGCATATTATTGAGCTATGAAGGTTAGTCTGTTCATAATTCCATTAAGAATCTAAATTGTTCACACACAATTAGTACAAATGAAGTCAGACAGAAATGCTGGAAGCAAAACCCAAAAAATTGCAGTCACTCAATTAAAAAATAATGGCGCTTACGAATTCCTCGTAATTTTTTTAATAATTATATTGAAATTGTGGTCATAGCTCGAAAGGCTACAGCGTCCCTCCCTATCCAAGGTCGTTGAAAATGAATTAATTTTTCGCCCCTCAAATTGATGTTCGAGGTTCTGACCGCAGGTAAAATGTGTTACTCGTGCCAGAAATTCACACTAATTTGCAGTTGCCTCCTGCTCAAATCGCTGAGGTTTTTATCGTTTCATTGTCCGACAAGATTGAACTGGTCGGCAAAAGATCAACATTCCATAGCTAGGAGATAATTAATAGCAAGGAATGCTGACCGACGTGCAAAAAAGTGACTAACATTGCCCTGTGATATTTGCAGAGATTCCGAGGATCTAGCTCTGACCCCACCCGACCTTTCGATTACGCTGCACTATCTTTTTTTCCTGCAATAAATTCCTCCTGAGGAGCAAAAACATGCGGCCTCACCGGGTCTTAGGCCGGTATAGGAAGGAATATAAAATACTTAGTTGTTCAAAAGAATAGGTCAAAAAAATTGAGTCCTTTTTCTGATTTTACATATTAAGTTCAAAAGCGATGTGCAGGATCTTATTCGACGTTTGTTTCACCGCTTTCGAACGTTCCAAGTTTAGTTCAATACACAGAGTTTGTTAATAATATCCTGGTGATACCTTAATAAAAACAGAAGATATAACTCCAACACGTTAACAGATTCAACTCGTTTTAATGAATAAAACTCACTCACTCATTACATCCATATCACAACATCAATTAATCGAGACAATTCTATTACGTAAGAAAAAAACTACTTTTTTTAAAATCAATTTGCTAAGAAAAATTAGCGAAGAGAGACTCAAATACTCCCGGTAAAGTAGAAGAGAGACGATGACAAAATTTTCAGGATCATTAGCGCAGCCCCAAACTACGTACAATAATAACGCGCTCCAAGTGGCCCACTTCAGGTGTTTGTGTAACCGTCCTGATGTATGGCAAACAAACAGCAATTGAACAAATTCCGACTGATATATTCTTCAAAAGTTTAGTTTACGGTATAATTACTTGGGAAGCGGGCGAATATCGTTAGGGACAAAGCAGCGCTTTTTGCTTCAGAGGAGTTTGTCTGTAATGAACTCGCCTGGATACCAGAGGGTCAAACTGCCTCGCAACGGAGGACGCTTTTTTCTGGCGTCGTTGAGGAATTCCTTGAAGTTAGTACTGGATGCGGAGTTTTTCTTCGTAAACACGATGTTGGCAAGAATTTAAAGAACAACCATCTTTCGATTGCATTCTGAGGAATTTACTATTTTTTAACAGTAGCGCCGTATCGAAATATCGGTTATGGAAATAAAGAACTTCACACCAAGATAATAGAGCAAGCAATTTTGGTTCGGTGTCTGCGTTTTGTAATCAGGCTTTTGTGAACCTGCGATCGAATTTGCTCTCCGAGCTCAAATATGTGAATCCAATCAATAATACTGGTGTTGGGCACACACATATAACCTGTGTTATAATTATATTACAGCATTATTTATCCCGTATAACCAAAAAAAAAGTGACAGAAACACAGAATACATACTAAAGTAGGTTTCCAGAATTTTGTGAACCTAATTAAGAAGTAGAGTATAACGTTGGTTATATATGATTTTCAAAGTCTTTTGGAGTGCAATTAAAATTTGAACACGTAACGTATTGCGCATTTATTTGCATTGATTTAAATATTTTCAAGATTAAGTACGTTGAAAACAAGAACAGCTAAAATGCAACGCGAAATTGAATAGGTATACCATGCATTCGGCAAACAATAAATACTTCTAAAAATATGGTTCATTATTCAAATGATCATATATTACCGGAAAATTAAACCATTTCATATCACCAATGTACTTGATATTTAATTTAGAATACCAAAAAATGAATATTTTATTAAATGAAATAGCAGTACTGAATCATGCAAGAAAAATAAATGTTAATTTATCTTAAGCCAAGCTTTGTATAAACATAGTGAAATATTTTAAAAATAAAAAATATATGTCTAAAGGTAACGTATTTAGTGCGGGATATTTGTATTTATCTCTTGTCTTCTAAATACAGAAGACTGAGCAAAACTTAATTTGCGGTAAGGACTACATGTCCTGTGCCCCAATGCGTTACCATCACATATACTCCCTCACATCTACCTCCAACTTGAGATCGCCTTTAATAATGTCTTTTGTAACTCCTTTTCTCGTGTAGGAAAATCCTCTTTAATAACTCTAGTAACAAATAATCAATCAGGCATCATTTCTTGGATTAAGAAAGTAATTTATAAATTCATAACTTCTACGTACTCTGGTTTTAGTGTAGGAAGTTTTAATAGCGTTGTAGGATCGTAAAAGTTATAACATGCTCACGAATGTCGGCTACTGGGGAAGTGTGGCCAGTATGCAACTCTGCGACTCATAATTATAAAAAATTAAAATATCATCTCATGTAATATTGATCAAGAGAGTAATATTTTATCCAAAATCCTTTTTTAACTGTTTTAGTGATTGCAAGAGAAATTGTAAAATACTTTCGAAACATTAAAACATAGCTTTTGATTTGAAACGCAATTCATTACTACGTTCGGTTCTCCATTTAATGAGCGGCATTGAATATGACATGTAATTTCCTAAACATCGAAAAGACGATCATCGCGAATGATGAAATTGCTACTACGACTTCCACCGACCTCTGAAGTTAATCAGAAACTAACTGCATTTATGTGCCATCTTCGAGCAACACCAGCATTCAAAACGCTGCTTGAAGGAGTCTTCATGAGGCACTTGTTCTGCTGTCCAAATAGGAGCAGATCAAGATACCTACATCGTTAAATGATGAGGAGATCGTATTTATAAGCGTAGACGTGACACCCCTGTCAGCTGGAAGTGGCTGCCAGATCTGACTTCACGCCGCGTATGGTGAGCAATGAATTACTTAGTGGAAGAACATGAACAATAAGAAGTATTTTCATGCTATTCTACGCCGCCCTATAAGCCAAGACACGAACTGTTGTTAAGAAAAGATCGTCGTGCTCAAGGCATGATTCGTTTTTAAAGGCGTAAAATTCTTCGTAATGTATTGGTAATTAGAATTCACCTGCAGTGTTTAAAGCAAGCTGGTTTGGCAACAAGGATAGGTCCTCAGAAAGGCTGAGCTTCTTGCCTAATATGCAGGATATTTTTATTCTTTGGCTGTTGTCTGGGATGTTGACCTCTAGTTGTACGCGAACTTTGCTCACTAACAAATGATAAGAAATTGCGCATTAATTTAAATAGGCACTGAAATTCATTCTTGTTATACGAACAAATTATGCAGCTGTATAATAATCTCACAGGTTTCACGTCTCAGATCAGCAACAATTTGCTCTTGATGTCAGTCCCTGAGGCAGTCCAATCTCACCCCTTCGGCAGGCAAATGTAAGTCTTCACATTTAACCGTGCATTTCCATAAAATGTTTTCATAATGACATATGTCAAACTGAATTCAGTAACGAATTTAAGTGTGAATGAAATTCAAACAATGAGCTCCTTCGAAAAATCGTTACAACGCTGAACCTGCGATTCAACGCTAAACCTGCGACCGAAATTCAGTGCTGTGGTTGAGTTGAATTGCAAGCACAGTATTATATTCTTTATCTAATGATCTTTAGTCATTTTTGTAATTCACTCTCTCACATTTTAGCGAAAAATCCAACAAAAATTCATTGAAACCGTTAAGAATACTGTTGAACGCTAAATCTGTGTAAATGAATTTAAATTAATTCAAATGGGAGGGCCTGGTCACAAAAAATCAAACTCTAGAGCTGTTTACGAGACTCGAGGAATTGTATTTTTATTCTGGATAACTGCGGCGTTCAGAGCAACTGCTTAATATTCCATAGCTTTTTTGAACAAGGTTTTGTTACTGGAGCCCAGCAGTGAGTTGTTAGATGCCATTTTATCCGCTTGAAACTCGCGTTTGTGTTTTTATCACAAAACATTCGTCGTAAGTCAACAAGGTCCTTTATCCCCTGAACACTTTTTATAGATTCATGGCCAAATTTACGACAATGCTTCCAATATTTCTCGTGCCATGCCTTCGTGACAGCTACTTATTACGCCACTATTGCAAAGGAATCCGATCGCTTAAATTCGTTCGTGAACCTGAACCTTCCACGTTCTTCTTCGCCAGGTTTCCATGCCGAAAAAAGCTGACCGAAAACAGGGCGAACGTAGACCCAAACCTACTAAACTTGAACTTCTAAACACAATACCTTATTGAGTTTGTGCTTGTGCTTATTCTGTTACACTAAAAGATTAATTTTAACTTGATCATGAGCTGTGCGGCTCGAGAATATCGTATCACCCTCGATGCAAGTGACCAAGCAGTTGTGCCGGGCTCGCGCTAGGAATCAGCGGACCGTTAAGTGGAAGAGAACTTGCGCATATCGCGTTCCGCTGCTCCAAGTTATGGGTCCATAATGTTTTATGGACACCAGGATAATGCTAACGGCTTGTCCCAGCATGCTCTTGCTTGGCTCTTGCCATAAACTACGCGGAATATAAAGGCCTGATTATACGGCTTATCTCTGAACGTCGGGTCAGCGACTGGCGGACAGCACAGAAGTTTCGCTCAAGCCGAAATGACGCGGAATCTGATTTTTATCCAGAGCTTACTCGGTTCTTTTCATTTTTGAGTCCCGAAGTATAGGGAAGTTTCTGTCTTAAGTAAAAATTACACGAAATTCATTGACTCTTTGATGGTTCTTAATTCACTTTAAACTAGCTTTGATTTTAGTTTTTCATTTTTAGCAATGTGTTTTAAAAGACGAGTAATTATAAAGCATTGTTTTCTTCGATATATTTCCCGAGTCGTTTTTTCAAATTTTTAAAGAAATATCTCAGGTTCAAATCTCCCTCAAAGAAAGTCTTTATCGTAAAACGAACTTACCTCAATTGATACATCACAGACAACACACCTGCAGGACACGCGGACTCCTACGGTTCACGTCCCGAAATACAGTTCACGGCACGGAGTGCGTACCTTAGCGAGGAAAATGTATTCGCTGGAAGCTGTCCCCAGAGCTATAACGAATATTCATTTACATACCCCGAGCAGTTTATGCGGACAAGACTTAATTTTCATTCGAGCCGCTGCATTAGAACACCTAAGAATTCGTTGAATTTTTGGAGTGGGCAGCTGCTCGTGTGGAGGATAACTCACTCGGAAGGCACGGCGCAGGGGGAACAAATGCTCATGCCTCTCCTTCTTTAAACTACGCAATTAGAATACAATGGGCTTGGAAAATAGAAACTCGTTACAAGTTAAGCTCGCTGAGGCATTATGTTTACCTCGGTTTTTGCTAGCTGATGTGAAATATTTTTGCTGCCTTTTGCACTTTTTTTGCTAGCATTTGTAATCTCTTTGCAACCTGTTGCACTGTTTCTGCTGGTATTTCTATTTTTGTCACTTATTACATTGAATTTACATTAATTGGTAACGTTTTTGTTACCTGTTACACAGCATTCGCTATCGGCCATAATATTTCTGTTACCTATTGCAATGTTTTTAAAGCTGCTGTATTATCTTTGTTCCCTACTGTACTGCCTTTAATAGCTGTAAAATCTTTGAAGTCTATTACACTGTTTTCTGGTGGCGTTAATGGAGTTTTTGTCACTAATTGCTTTAATAATTCCCTGTGCTCTAATTTTTTCTCCTTCAACTGCAGTATCTTTGCTATACACTCTTTTAGTATGTTTTGTGAACCATTCACGTTGAATGTAAGCGATACGTAGGCACATACGATGCAAAAACGATGCTGAACGAAGGGCTACGAGCATGAAGAGAAAGAACAGTGCCATGGAAGTCCTGAATTTGCAAGTATATGAATGAAATTTACACGATAATGGAAGCATATTCCTCTGGTAATTTTAAAATAATTTTCTAAAATTCGGGCAATTCATTCATAAATAATTCGAAACCCATTCAATCTATTGAGAATTAACATAATTAGAACATAGAGGTATTTGAATTTATGGTTTCAACACACTGAATAATCCAGAATTTTTCCCAATCATGATTAATGGTAAAATAATGCTTTAACTAGCATACTGTCTTACGAAAGCAACTCATACATATGACATACCATCGCAGTCACATGCGAATTGCGGAAATCATCTGCCATTTGATTCCCCACGTATCTCGGCTTGCTGCTTGCGCAGGCGAAGAATTGATTTCGACTTCATAATCGGAGCTCGAGGAGATTAATTTCGCCTTTTTCGGGCGTTCTGGTAATGAACGCCCGACGAGCGTGCGGGCGACGAGCTATAGCGTCACATTGGTGCTCGACTTGAAGATTGTAAAGGAATGTTAGTGTCACGCTAAGCAGAATTCTGATTTAAACACAACTTAGAAGCGAATGTATACGTAAACAACAAAATGCTTTAGCTAATCCGTTCCTGAATTAGCCAATTTAAACATCGTTCGGAGAAGGTCTTAAAATGACTGTTATTTTGCCTGAAAAATACCTTACCTTGCAAGAAATTAGGTCAAAATCGCAAATGTGGAGAAATTACTTTTATTTTCACAAATATTTAACGAATATGGAAACATTTCCTATAGCTCGAGCATGGGAGATATTCCGAACTCCTGAATTCCATCTCAGAACTAACATAACGCCGACGATCGAATTTGCATCCTGTCTTAGAAATACCATGACGTTAACATATCACACCCTTTATGCCATCCCGTCATGTCTAGGTAACCAGTTGATCAATAAGATATTATTTATTCAATTTAATAATGCGTCAAGGTCTCCAATCATATTCATTTGTCATCAGCCCGAAGCTTTAAGCTAAAACGAATAGGTCATCTTCAATTCCACGGTCGATCTTCGAGTTATGCATCATCTTAGGTGAACTTGAACTTAAATACAGTTATCAATAAGTCCCAGTAATTTGACAAATACGGTGATTGAAAAAAGTTATAAACAACTGGGAACAAACTGGACTTATTTATCCCTAAAAATTACAGTTCGCACAATAGGACTCGAGAATCGAATGTACTGGACCCAACTGTGGGCCACACATTATTATTTGCAGGTTGTTTAAATTATCAATGAAGCACCAAACACCAAAACATAGATCAATGTTAGAACATTACACTCTGAGTGCAGAAAAACATAACACCTCGACTAAACTACTCTCTGATATAGATGTAAATGGAAGGCCGTGCTGCTGAACTGGCATTTGATATTCAATTAGATCCGTCGTCGTAGCGGCACAGCTGGCACCGTAAGCTTCAAGCGAATTACGCGCTCTAATACGCAGCATAGCACAGTTGACATAGAATTACTTGGGCCACAATCTGATACATTCTACCAGACTTGAGGAAATAACAAAAATTTAATCTTTAAAATTGCGTAAAACCATTTGGCTACGGTTTGTAGCGATAGGTTTAACTTCTCACAAGCGTTAGTAAGCAAATAAAGATCTTTCAAACGTTAACTATTCATACGCCATAAGCCTAAAATGATTACAGTCAAACATGTTATAAGAACCAGAAAGATTTTTTCCCCACGCCCACAGAATAAACAAGCTACACACAGCAGTCTTGGTCTTTCATTTGAGCGACTTTTCTTTCATTAGTTTTAAAGAAGCTCAAGCAGAATTTTTACACTCTGATTTGTATGACAAGTATGCGCGCTTGCTATGCTCGCCTCAGAACGGCTCGCTTGAACAGACAGCAATTGGATTCGGTATGGCGAGGTGCAGACCGGCGAGATACACGTTCTACAATGAAAACTTGAGGAGGTCAAGCCACGCGCTCAACATTAGGTGATCAAGCAACATGAAAGGCCGAACCATGAGGTAGTCAAGGAACAAAATCCACAATATGGCAGGCCATAACATACGCAAGCCACATTCTCTGCTAAGTGTGATGCTATAGAAAAAGAGATGGCCAAGCCATATTGTATTGCCAAATACCTGTAGTCACACGTCTGACGCCACATTAGCACCACAATATGTGGAGCCACATGCCTGAACCACCACAATGGACATATTCACACACCTGAAGCCATACTTGCACCACAATGTGTGGAGTCACACCCCTTAATCCACCTGAGCACCACAATAGGGCTAGTCCCACACCTGGAGCCACACATGCACCACAACACGGCGGCCATAACCCGCAGGAGATCATGTCCCAAGCAGCTGTCCCAGGACAAGCTTGATGTTCAGGACCTGTCATGCAGCGCCAGGCGGGAGAGAGAGAAAGAGAAAAAAAGATGACAGCTGATGGCTGAAGAAAAGAATCAGCCTGGCCAGAAAAACCTGTACGAAGTCGTAGATGTTCCGTGCGTGGGGGAGGAAGGCGGTCGATGGAAAAATGAAAATGTGATATTTGGTCTCACATTCCGGGAGGATATTTATGCTTGAAATTTACGCGACGTTATTTGAGATGAATTAAAACATTCAGACGTTTATGTGAACTTATCAGACGTATTATTAACTTCTAGGAATTGCATGAAGATAAGTTACTAACAAAGGAGCATGTGAGGTATGTGTTCTCTTATTCTCCTTCTTCTCGGTGTAGTGTTATGCACAAAGGGATACCAACGCAGTTCATGACCGTTCAATCTTTTCTGCAACCGTGCGCGTGCGATGCACTAAGACATAGGAGAATATATCATACGTAGGTTAACGTAAGATGCGTCATCGTAAGAGTCTGGTGCTTGTGTGTGATTTCAGCATGACTTTCACCAGAACGGGTCCCGAAGTTCGTTGTTTCAAATCATTTTTCATTTTTCCACGTCGCCATCACGAAACAGACTATGACGCGATCACGCCAGCGCCGTGAAATCAGTTGCGTATTCCGATAAAACTAAAGCTGACGTTTCAATAACTCCTTATAATTAGAATCGTGTGTTAATTAGATAAGATCGTAAAATCTGTCGCGTATCTGAACAAAACTATCATCGACGTATTCATAACACCTAATTATTAGCATCGTGTGTTAAATTAATATGATCATAAAATGACTTCAAATAATCATTTTTCTATTGATTTAAAATTTGTTAGTTGAACAACGTCAAGAAATGTGACTACTTAATTCGTTACTGAAGAAGACCATCAAATGGCCAGTGTTGGTCTTTTTAGAAAAAGCGTCAAATTACGAATTGTGGGCTGTAAAACGCAATAAAACGTTATAAAATACCTAACGACTGGAACGTTACAGACATGCCTCTGTGCACAAAAGTTTAGGTTATTTAGCGGCGCTGTAGGATGACATATGAGTCGTTAATTAACGAAATCATCAATTAACTTAGAAATCTTGACTACTGCGTCATTAGTCGTCCAAGTGCAACAAAAAAGTATTCATTGAAGAAAATAATGACAAAACAAGACAGTAATGAATAATTAAAGATAGCAATGGCGGGAAAAATCCTATAGCTTTGAATGGACCTTGAGAACAACCTCGGTTCAAAACACAGTTCATGAGCAGCAAGCACTTCACTGTGAGTCGATTATCTGTGGCCAAACGCAAGTATTTTCATTCAACCAGAAGCGGAATTAGTCACTCAAAAGCCAGATACAAGTTTTGTAGTAGAAGAAGAGTTAAAATTAATTCAGCCTCTCAAAAGCCGATGAATCACTCTAAAAGATATAAAAACCCGTCGAAGTCAAAGAATTAGCGTACCGTACCTGTAATAACAGAAATGGATTCCTCAATTCAATAATTCAAGCTGGGTTTATAATATATCACGATAAGTAGAAATGTATTTGAACAAACTTAACACTTGAAGCGGATTTCAAATGATCACTTAATTACAATTAAAAAATGTCATTGTTCAATAGGCTGAAAGTGTTTTTGCTGATCGGCAAATTCCGAACGATCATCACATTACAGTCCAGCAATGTAGTTCTTGACACGACCAAAATTAATCTTGGTTGGCTCCACCCATAAAAAATTGTTATTGTAGAAGCAAAATGAAAAATAAATTAACGCTCAGTAATGACCCTACTAGATTATATTTATAATACCACAATAATAAAAGAGAGCATAAAACAGCCGTTGGCGTGCGGCTCTCCACAGAACTGCAGCTTTACGTCTTTGCGAAACGAAACTGAAAATAAGCCAGCAGGACCTGTCACCCATTCAGAACATGTCAATTAAAGTTGGCTATTTAGATCTACGCGTTAGTCTGCACAATGGATTGGGAAACTGATGTGCTGCCCTGGTATTTCAAAATTGTGCTGTTGCATGGATCCAAATGAATCTGATAAACGAAGCGGATGTAAAAGAATTTTAACTGGGAAATGATGTATTACCGAGAACAACATTGGACCAAAAATTGATCAAAATGAGGAACCGTAACCCTACTATGAAGGTACTTCAAATTTTCTCCTCAGCTATAATCTACGCGATTACTTTAAACGTCCAGTGCATCCAGTCCTAATATCTAGCGATCGTTCAACCTCTAAGCAATGCTCAGAACCCAGAATTTCAGTTCCAGCTACGGTCACTGCACGATTATTTCAGTTAAGTTGACGCGGTTGAAATCCGCCTCAGTCTCGCCTGACAATTCCACAGTCGATGAAGGGATTAGTATTCGTGTTGTCCCACACGTCAAACTGAGCCGCACTTTCCTAACAGTTTCTTTATACAATGGACCCAAGCAGCATCGGTATCGAACTCAACGTCCCTCGAATAGAACGAGGTATTCTGTAATATAAATCACGTAGCCTCGGAATTGCACTCAAGTACATCGAGATGGTGCCTGAGTAGTCTCGGATAAAGCTTAAGAAGACACAATATAGAACTCAAGGAGCTCAGGGATAAAATGTAACAGAAGACGAAATAAACAGCAGGAAGCTTTCGCCAACGCTGTAATAAACTTTGAACTATTTAACATGGCTAATCAACTAAAGTTAATTTCTTCCTCAACATCCTTGTACGTTTCAGAGAACTAGTCGTTGTTTCAATGGCTCCCATCTTACGAGTCAAATTATACTTCTATAAGTGAGTCAGGTGCTCCTTCAGGGAGAGCATTTACAGTATATTAAATAGAAGCCCCGTGGACATTAATAAAAGCTTGAAAGAGACAAGCCGGTCCTCAGCGACCTGGTAAGAAGAGAATTTAATCATCCAGTGAACATGGGGGACAAGAACAGCGGGGGCTGCAAGAGAGTGGGGTGAGTGGGGGACTGCCCCCCCACTCCAAATAGAGGAGCAGGTTGATTGACACGACTTCAATATGACCAGACCCTCGTGCGGCAGACACTCGAGGGGAAAATTTGTCTGTGCTGCGCTCCCCTCGAGAGGAATAAAGGTTGTGTTAGTGAATGTCAGATGTTTTGAAGGCAACGACAAAATGAGCAATGAGACGGCCTTCGTTTTGAGATAATAAATATGTAAAAAGATATGAGCCGGCCTCCTACGTCTTGTGAAAACAAGGACTCGAAAAGAAATGAGACGGTGTTTTTTGTGAAAACAAGAGTATAAAACGAAATAGAACGTTTTTTTGTGAAAATAAATACAAAAAAAAAGCCTTCGTTTCGCGAAAACAAAACCAAAATAAGCAATGAGGTGGTCATCTCATAGAAAAAAATTTCGGGTATGGTAGATAAAATTAAAATCTCCATGATACAAAATCAACAGTTTTCAATGATACACTTCCCACAGTATAATAGCCACGGGTATGATGGGCGATGGTGTTCTCCTCGTGCCAACAAAACAGAGCAGTAACGTCGGCGCTTGCACGCTGAGGTGTGGCGGCGATTGGAGCACACTCTGCAGGCCGGGTGGGTGATGTCCACCTCGCCGCCACTGCCGACTTCATAAAATTGAATGAACTCGATGATAAACTGAGGGAAATTTGGAGTGGCTGCGATTTTTGTGAAACGTGGAGTAATGGCTATGGTGTTATTTTCCCTTCATTTATGTGAGTAAATTGGGGTTATGCTGACTGTAAGAGGGACATTTTCACGTTTTATACAAGTATTAAACTTTTACTGAAGTTCAAAGTAGGGCCCATGTAAAGGGTGAACAAACGAAATATTGGCTAGAATATAATGATTATCAGTTCCAGAAGACGTTTGATAAAAACATTGCAATATAACTTACCGTCGTAAAATTTAGACGATGGTCTCCAATCAAGTGACTCATTAAAACGAAAAAGCGGTTTTTCAAAGTCCGTATATTTTCTAAGGTGAAAATGAGGGACGGAATAAAGTTGATTTCTTCGAAGCACTGATCATTTATTTTTCTTCTGACCTCAGTAGAAATACAAAAGAGTAAAAAGAAGGTAAAAGTTTCTTAGAAAAATTGATTTCATCCACACATTGAAACGAAAAAACTAGTGAAATTTATAATTTGAATTCCAGTTCAATTGTTCAGTGTTTTTTCTTCTGTTCATCCTGTAAAATTGAAGGGTAAATTCGTATCTCAATTATGTGAATGAAATTATCTTACTAAAACGTTTTTTTTACTTAATAACCGAGTAATAGAAAACGAGAGAGAAATTAATTCAGAGTCATTTTTAAATCGCTTTTATGGCTCCGCAGCTAGGCATGCAAAAATATTGCAACATTGCAATATTTTTTTGCAACTTTCATCAGTTTTTACTTGTCACGAAAACGTCAGGCTTTTCGGACTGCACGAAAATTGAGGAATTTCAGCGAAAGCATTTTTACAAACTAGAGCAAAAATAAATTTCGCTTCACGAGCAAATTGGCGCTAAAGGTCGTATGCAAAAGGAGCTGAGGTTCAAAAACCAACAACAACTTGCGTCATTCAGCAACTAGCGGAGTGTTGAAGCATTTTCTATTTAATTTGAATTCAATTTTCTGTATGTTCAAGTATTTTGAAAGGCAGACAACCACCGGTTGTGTTATTCACCAGCTAGAAGTAAGTTTTAGCTGAGCTGAAGTATTTATTAAGAGAGACATTCCTGCCAACAAATATTGTTTTATTTCACGACTTGGGATATTTATGGGATGAATCCGACGGAAAATAAAAGCGTTCTTAATTTAGGAGTGATGAGCACCAGCGTTGTTTCTTCAGCGGGACGGCAGTTATAAAATTAGAAACTAAAGTCGTGGGATGAACATACCGCCGTCAAATGAATAACAGCGTTTACGAACTGTAAGCGTGTGGTCATCCAACAACTACAGTACAGTAATAAATCAAAAATTAAGAAATGAAACTAAAACGTTGGAAAAAATTTAAAGACTTGAGAAATAAATTTAAAAATTTGTGTGTGATGATAGAATGCAGTAATAAAATGAAATGTAATAAGCACGATATACACCAAAGTATTCCACTTGAAGACATTGTACATACGTTAAAAATGGCCTTGATAGGAAAGAGTAATTTCCACTGTTGGCTTTGGGAAATTCTTGAAAAACTGAAATTCTATAGCTGCACTCATGATGGATGGAGGTCGCAATTCCAGCGCCTTGTTGAACCTTACAGCTACCTTCTTTTTGTTGGTGTTTCGAGCTTGCCTCAATTCAATGAACCATGACATGCGCCACATCCTATAATTTCTACGACGTTATACAATGAATCTTAGCGTCACTTCGCACATGTTGGCAGGGCATGTGTGGTCTTGATAGAAATGATAATTTTTTAGTAAGTGATTTCATTCATTTCCTCTATAAAACACCGGAAGTTAAAGGAAATAAAGGATTTTCTCATTCAATAATTTCCTCCGTTTTCTGCAACAACAGAGCAATTAAAACAAATTGAATTAACAAATCTTTATTGCCAAGGAAGAAATATCGTCACCCTTAGGACCTGAAGGATCGTGTGTGAAAAACAAATAGCAAGGCAAAGATGTCACGGCACGACTTAGTATTGCAGAGGCGAAGTTCTGCTCAGGCAGGAAGCACGCAGAATACCGATGATGCCTTACTAATGGGTAAGCGAAAGCAAATGCTGTAGAGATCCCGTGAGAAAGATATAGATTATGCTTTTCTACCTAGATCACCAGCTTATAATTAATGATCTCCATGTCAGAACGGTTTCAGCCTCAAATTCTAGACGAATTATTTGGCGTTTACATCACATAAGTTACGAGTGTGCCACACCTTTCGGGCGACGTATGCCATACAGTGTTGCTTGTATGGCATTGGTGGGGAGACTCCCTGACTGCCTAAAGGGTCCACCCGCTCTACTCGGGGGACGCGTGAGAATGTAACTGGTACGCGTCTCAGCGATGTGTCGTTCACAATAAAAGGAGCATATCACCATTTTACGAGGCACTTCTCTATATTTATTTGTTAATCTAGAAATTGTAATCTGCAAATCTAAGTCATTCTCAAATCATGGTAGGAAAATGAACATCTGCCATCATTGGCCGTGTAAACGTGTAACATCTTGAAGGAAAATCTTGACGTGGATGAGAGAAACAAAAGGAAGGTGAGACGTAGACGATACTTTCATGAGCCGCATTGCATGATTTTCACAACTCACAACTCCTAAAGCCATCACAGACGCTGAACATTTTTTGTGCATCACCCTGAGAACTTCAGAAGGATCTGTACATAGCCATCTGGCATTCCGTCAATTAATTTTTTATGTTGGCCGAAGTTTTTTTTCGTCAGATAAAACCAAAGTATGCCATGTTAGTGTTTATTTTATTTTTTTTTAGAAACCGTTTTGAGGGCATGAGATTATTTTTTGTGTCAGGCGGATACGAATTGACCTTTCCTCATTGCATTTGACTTGTATAAAAGTCGTGATGTACCACAGTTCTGATTCACTCTCGTACCTAGAGTTCTATGGCAATGGTTCTCATCGATCATCCTCATTGATAACGTTTTGAATATTGCGCAACAATTCTGGTGTTTTTACGGTATGAAAATCCTGACAATCCTTTTTTCTGTTAGCTACAGGAAAAACATGGCCATAACATCCTTCTATCTCTAACCGAACCCAATAAACAAATAATCTGGCAGCCAATGGGAAACTTTCTTCCTCTTGTCAACAACTATGCGCGATTTTATTCTGGAATTATCATGAGATTCGAAACGGTAAAAAACACTCGAATGCTTAACATTCAGAGAAATGCGTATAAATTTGGAAATTTCCCCTGATAAATTCTTCCCAAATCAGACAGGTCTTGGAAGCCCAGCACCGGCGGAAGGCCCAGCACCGGCTATCGGCCCAGCAGCGCTGAAGGCTCAGCACCGGCGGAACGTCCAGCAGCGCTGAAGGCCCAGCACCGGCTATCGGCTCAGCACCGGCGGAAGGCCCAGCACCGGCGGAATGCCCAGCAGCGGCGGAAGGCCCAGCACCGGCGGAAGGCCCAGCACCGGCGG
>JACJUY010000478.1:164643-227992 GCA_014220935.1 Platorchestia sp. MABIK | reverse complement strand
GTTTGTAGCGCACATACACTATTTGATTGCTTTGTAACCGTGGAAGGCTACACTAGGATACGTGATCCGAAAGACTTTGTTTATGCAAAATCAACAAATACTTTACATGTTTTTTCGAACATCCCCTAAGCGACTGCCACCATATTTGACAGCCGCGAAAAATTCGTAAGATAAACGAAGCAATGAAAGTAGTAAAAATTCAGGCGTCTAAAGAAGCCCGTTTTTGACGATTCGGATGCAGTAGCACTATTCAGTAACAGCTTAAGTGAGTTTTTGGTTAGAACATTTACATTATTGTGTTATGCTTTCAGTATTAGGTTGGGAAACAATATGATAAATGTAACTATCGAGTCTTTCGTCTGCTACAACGAAAAGTGTATCATGAGTAAATCTGTGATACAGGTTCTGGCGTCTCAATATTTTATTATAGTAATGGACGTAAGGTTTTCATATACAGGGTGTTGTGTAATTCGATGCACATATTTTAACCATAGGCAGAAAACTCTAAGTAAAACGAAAGATTTTTGAGGTTTTTATCACTCATGAAAATCGTTTTACTTAGCGTTTTTCTGCATATGGTTAAAATACGTCCATCGAATTACACAACACCCTGTATATAAAGTCATTATTAAAACAGCTGTCGTGTTTTGCTATATCTAAATTAACTTTCCATTTATATTTCATTCGCACGTGCAGTCGTTAGTCAGTACGTTACGCTTTGACCATCAAGCGGTCACCTCCGTTGGTACCCACTCTCGTTACCGTGTCAACTCTTGTTAGGTAAATTGAAATATTTGCCTAGGTTAGTATACGTTAGGATACTGCATGTAGGTTAGCACAAGTTGTACTGAGATGTGCTAGGTTAGGTTATGAGAGGATAAATTAAGATAAGAATAGGTTATGGTAAGTTATGGCATAGTAGGTTAGGGTTAGAAAGGAGGCATTTGAATAGATTCGGCTGGTTTAGGTTAGGTTAAGTTGAGAGAGGTTAAGCTAAGATAGATCAGGAGAGCATAGGATAGGTTGAGCTAGGTTGGACATTAGGTTAGGTTAGGATTGAATAGGATAAGTTATGATTGGATTTTAGAATGGGTTAGGAGAGGTGTTAAAAAAGGTTAGGTTATGTTAGGATAAGTATGGTTTGGATAGGTTCGGTTAGTTATGTTGGATGATTTAAAAATTTTTATTTTTCACTAGTCGAACTAGGTGTGTGATATTATTGACACTGGAATTTCAATGGGTCCTGTTGCAATTACAATGCAATTACGCATGCATTTTTTTCTAGAACCTTTTGACCTGAACGGCATGAAGTAATTGATGAGCGTATCTGTGATAGGGATTTCCCTTACTTATGGGCATAATCATTTCATTCAAATAATTTTATTGGTATATTGTATTATTTGGATAGATACATTTGTCTGTCGTGAATAAGTGAAGGATTGATTCAAGGAAAATTCAAGACGTTGTATTACCTATGTCATAGGTAATACTTGATGAGATCATCGCTCTCATCAAATTGTTCACGATATCAGGGATCATTAATTGTTATTTCATATGACTATCAGCCAACTGAAATAATTTATATGCTCTAACTCACATTTTTTATTCCTGTCGTTTTTAATGGGTGCTGTACATGAGGATAAATGCGGGTATATCATATCATAATCTCATCAATTATCAGATAAATATCCCATTTTAGCATCTGCATCGTAAGGATTAGCTTCAGAAAATTATTCAGGAGCCTGATAGTGCCACAAATAATTTAATCAAACGATTTTTCCCCATTAAAGAACATCATCGAATACCATAGTTTTAGAACGGGCGGCGTGCGCTAGTCTGTCGTAATCATTACCGCCTACGCGTGTTTACCAGGCTTGATATTGTACTACAGTGCTCCCCCAAACAAAGTTCGCCCGCTAAAAACATGGGCAGTTTTTGTGGTGCGTAAACAGGTTACGGCAGGCAGGCCGGCGCGCACGTGACACTCGATACGTGCGGCGGGCGTGGGAGCGACTTGAAGCTCTCGCCTGCACCCGACACCGCACATGTGCGCGCTGATGAACAGGGTCACAGCGCCCTCTGCCGGTTTTTTCTTCTCATGTGCTTGAGAAGTATTGTCCTGGGAAAATGATAGCTTCGTTTCCCAATTTTTTAATTTACGGTAGTTCATAATGAAAAAAAGGAAATAGGAGGTATTCTTCATGAGCTAATTTGAAGGTTCATGAGAGAAACGTTGTGCTATTCATGAATAATCATGAACTGAATTGGGATATATTATTTGAATGAATTAATCTTTAACATGCGAAAGTGACTATATTTCGAAGGATATTATAAGTTTCTCACTTTCACATCGAAAAATTGATTGATTGTTTAAAGTATTGGTATGTCTGCAGTTTCTTAACTCAATTAAAAGGAAACTTCATAGTCGAAATTAATTGGCGCAAACAAGAAAGCCAGTCAACTATACATAGATGGATAATAAGCAAGATGGCCGCATATTAGGACTGTTTGAATGATGTTAGGACGAAGAAGGGCCATTACTCATTTTAAATACAAAGATTATCTACACCATATTACTGAAAATACTCAATCGCACACAAGTCTCAAAACAAGACAAACTTGAATGGTTATTTCTAGACTCAAATTTCGACTGCAATTCATTTATTATTATCCAGATTTTAAAATTAGTAGGGTTTCTTCTGGAAAACTTAAATGAAGATATAGATTTCAAAACTCAATATCCACTTGCAGTGCGGAGGTTACCTGTTCAGAGTGTGCGCTTACAGGTACAAACTGAACTGAACGTGCATTGCCGACCTTTCTTTTTAGCCTAATCTTTCTGTACAAGTGCTGCTATGTCATAAAATTTACACGTTTTGTAGCCTTTATGGATACCCTTTATGGATTCATTTCAGAGATTTAAGCTGTTTAATTCCCTACGTAGAAATCATCCATTGATGCTATCGCAATTTTCCGATTTAACTTCTTATTCGGTAGATATCCGAAGATAACACTGATTATTCAAAACAGGAGAAGTAGTTTAAAAAAGCAACAAAGTGAAGTCATGGTCTACTTTCCTGCATGAAAATTTTCAAACCTGTATAGAAAAAATCAGTTGCAAATATTTATTAATTTTTCATTGACCTTTGTCCTACCTACGAAAGCTTAAGTGAACTTAAATTTTACTTGGAATATTTTTTTCCGAAATTTAGAACAGTTCAGGTTTTCACTTAGAAAAATGCCAGTGTTCTCAGTGAATTGTTTCTATTTTAATTTCAAGACTAAGTAGGCTTATATATGTACATATGTACGTATCTAAAAACCATGCTTTGAATCTGTCGCACAATATTTGAAATACGTTTTCACAGAAATTGTTTCAAGTGTCTATCATTTAAAATTCTTGATTGTGACCAGAAAGTTAAAAAATATTCTCACATAGGCTGCACCGTGAGCAGTTCAACTTTGGCGGCGATGCTCTAATTCTAACATCGGATCGAGCCTCCAGATTTAGGTTCGGAAAGGCCCCAACTTTCCAGCTTCATTGAACATCCATAGACCCAGTTGGGGGCCGAACTCAGCATTACAAGATTATGTTTGAATGGTCAACACTTTGATCCCATTGGGTTCTATCCTTTCTGCTTTGTCCTCCAGAGCCAACCCCTCTTCTACGATTTGCACCGGAAGAGAGGTGTTCTATGGGCCCAGCGGACCAAAGAAAAGTGTGTTTGGCAGACGTAAAACCTGTCCTGTAAACTCAGGGCGGACTTATGTCTGCCTCCAATAAAGCGAACAGGGGCCTCATGATGACCTACTTCTGAATTACTGTGCGGAGATCCGCGAGTACTGAAGACATTCTGATGTCAACTAACGTCTTATGCTTATTGGAAGCCTTTAAATTCAGTCTTGGGATTATCACGAGTATGCTTAAAACTAATACTTAAAATATTCAAAACATGGGTTCAAGACCAATTTTCTTTCATTCATTTTTTACAGGTAACGATAGAAAAATAGGGTTGGAAATTAAACTAAATAATTTTTTTACGTGATTGAAATTAGGTCAATAGTTACTAAGATCAAGCCTTCAATTGTACCAAAATTTATTTACTAAACTGTAAACTTTCTCAGTTCAAAAATTTCTAATAAAAACGTGGAAACAGAGATTGTACTAATTAAGATCATTCTGTTTTAGCGTAAAAGGTCAAGCGCGTTTTGAAGTTACCAGTTCTAGGGAGTTCGAGACATTTTTGAAGAGCTGAATTGTTTGCTGTTTTAGGCGGCGGCAACTGCAGCCTCACGTGATCTCAGCGATGCGAGACTGAAACATGTTGGCGGCGTAGCGTGAAGCGGCTGCGCGTGGCCGATCTGTTTCATGTAAACAACGTCGCGTGTGGTGAAATACATTTCCATGTATCCATTAACATTTAAAACATTTATGTTGGCTTTGTTTGAAGAGCTTTATTACTATGAGCTTTCTTACTATGCGTGACAAATTGAGCTGGTAAATAATTCAAACGGATTCATGGCAACTTCTGAAAGATTTGGAAGTACAATGTTTCAGAATTAGGTACCTGACCTTCTAGTCGTAAAGGAAAACTGAAACAGAGCCAACGCTCTCATAAAGCGTGTTCCTTGAAACAATGCTCTCTACAACACGAAAAAAATGAGAACAACAGTTGACCTCCCCTTGAAACAAGAGCGTTTAGGTCACGCACGTGTTAAAGTCAGACAGTAAACTAGGAAAATANACTTTGTTTGGGGGAGCACTGTAGTACAATATCAAGCCTGGTAAACACGCGTAGGCGGTAATGATTATGACAGACTAGCGCGCGCCGCCCGTTATAAAACTAAGGTTCCCGATAATGTTGCTTAACGGTGAAAAATCGTTTGATTAAATTATTTGTTGCACTATCAGGCTCCTGAATAATTCTCTGAAACAAATCCTTCCTATGCAGATGCTAAAATGGAATATTTATCTGATAATTGATGAGATTATGACATGATTTACCCGCATTTATCCTCATGTACTGGACCCATTAAAAACGACAGGAATAAAAAATGTTCGTTAGAGCATACAAAATAATTCAGTTGGCTGCTAGTCATCTGAAATAACAATGATCCCTGATACCTTGAACAACTGGATGAGGGCAATGATCGTATTTATGACATCGGTAATACTACGTCTTGAATTTTCCTTGAATCAATCCTTCACTTATTCACGACAGACAAATATATCTATCCAAACAATACAATATATCAATAAAATAATTTGAATGAAATAATTATACCCATGAGTAAGGGAAATCCCTATCACAGATACGCTCATCAAATTTCTTCATGCCGTTCAGGTCAAAAGGTTCTAGAAAAAAAAAGCGTAAGTGCACATTCCGGCAGCACCCATTGAAATTCCACTGTCAATAACATCACATGCCTAGTTGGACTAATGAAAAATACAGCTTTCTTAATCATCCAACATAACTAACCGAACCTATCCAAACCCTACTTATCCTAACATAACCTAACCTTTTCTAACACCTCTCCTAACCCATTCTAAAGTCCAATCAAAACCTATCCTATTCAGTCTTAACCTAACCTTATGTCCAACCTAGCTCAACCTAGCCGATGCTCTCCTGACCTATCCTAGCTGAACCTCTCTCAACTTAACCTAACCTAAACTAGCCGAATCTATTCAAATGCATCCTTTCTAACTCTAACCTATTATGTACAACCAATCAGTACAACCTTTGGTCCTGCCTTTTTTCTAGAACCAATGTGCAGTATCCTTACCTATACTAACCTAGGCAATTATTTCAATTTACCTAACAGCAGTTGACACGGTAACGAGTATAGGTACCAATGGATGTGACCGCTTGAAAATCAAAGCGTAACATACTGACTAACGAATGCACGTGCGAATGAAACGTAAATGGAAAGTTGATGTAGATATAGCAAAACACGACAGCTGTTGTTGTAGTGATTTTATATACTGGGTGTTGTGTAATTCGATGAACACATTTTAACCATTTGCAGAAAAACGCTATATAAAACGATTTTCATGAGAGATAAAACCTCAAAAATCTTTCGTTTTACATAGCGTTTTTCTGCCTATGGTTAAAATATGTTCATCGAATTGCACAACACCCGGTATATGAAAACCTGACGTCCAATACTAAAATAAAATATTGAGACGCCAGAACCTGTTTCACAGATTTACTCATGATGCACATTTCGTTGTAGCAGACGAAAGACTCGATGGTTACATTTATCATATTATTTCCCTACCTAATACTGAAAGCATAGCACAGTGATGCTATTGTTCTAACCAAAAAACTCACTTGAGCTGTTAGTGAACAGTGCCACTGCACCCGAATCGTCAAAAACGGTTTTCTTTAGACGCCTGAATTTTTCCTACTTTCTTTGCTTCGTTTATCCTACGAAGTTTTCGCGGCTGTCAAATATGGTGGCAGTCGCCTAGGGGATGTTCGAAAAAACAGGTAAAGCATTTGTTGATTTTACATAAACAAATAAAATGTCTTTGGATCACGTATCCTAGTGTAGCTTTCCACGGTTACAAAGCAATCAAATAGTGTATGTGTGCTACAAACCAAATCTTAAAATGTATTCAAAGGGTGACGGACGTGCAGGCTCAACACAGACAAAACCGCTCGTGACCTGTTGATTCAGGCCATTTGAATGACTTAATTACGTTCATGCTTATAACGTTTTTGATAGTTGCTTTTCTTATCATAATGAAAAAGGCTTCAAATTGATTGAAATATTTGTATTCGAATTTACTGAAATGACTTACATATATTCTGCAAAAAATGAAAGCCTGTCTCTGGCACAATATTTTCCCACACAATCCCACAATACAGCACATGGGATTATTGTGATAAGCTAAAAAAGAAAATGAATTTCTTGTTCTGGTTTTCGAAAAATGTGCATTGTTTGCAGTAATGGAAAGGAGGTTGAATTATCCTTACCTTATTTCTGAAAACATGATGTTGAATTTTGCCTTGTTGATTCCTGAAAGCAGAGCATAGTTTGAGATAACCAAGCAGCCATACAACCAAACAATCAAAACTTTAAGTTTTGCAAGGCTGGTAGACCAATCCTGCCTTGAGGGGTCAGGTTGATTTTAAAACTAATTCTTCATCTCGAAATTAGTTGTGAATCCCTTTTTTAACGGAGATAAAAATAATCCAATATCAATCGTGATGTTTTTTTTTAAATAACGTCTAGAAAAAAACAATTTGAAATGGTTCGTAAACTGATCATTTGTAGCATGCATATCCACTATACAGCTAGTAGGATTTATGCAATGAGTTCAAACAAAAGCATGAATTTTTCTCTATGTAAGAGGGAAATTTTTTAATTAAAAACTGAAAATAAAATCAAATGATATTTCAAAGCCAAATTGAATAATAACGAACTTGTTGTTGAGAGCAAGGTGTATTTTGACGGATGTTATTGGCGATATCAGAGCGTGGACAGTAACAACCAAGCAAACAAACAAGATAATCAGATCTTTAACAATAAAGATACTTTGTTTCAAAGTTATTATTTAAATGGAATGTTCATTTATGTGAGTTATTCAATCTGAAATTAAAAGTTCAAAGATGAGAAGGTATCTTAAAAATCAAATTTTATTTAGATTTTTAAACCGCATTATTTTCCCCGTAAAATCAAATAACTGAAACTCGAATTATTGAAACTTAACAGCATCAGTTTAAACTTATCTACGTAGTTGATTTGAGTGTAAATCTTTAAACTTATCTATGTAGATATAAATCCATTTCATGTGAGCATTTGTGACTTGCATTCAAGATGTTCTCTATAACAAGAGCCGTGTTTGCTCTCTCATCGATCTTCTATACTTTGGAAGAATTATATCAGTCAGGTCCGTAGCACAGATACTCGATTGACCTACTTTGTACCTGTTTACGGGTGTACTGAGAAACAAGATGTGAGAGACATTCTCACTGTTCTTTTAGAAACTTTTTAACGAATGATTTATAACACTTTTAAATAAAACAAATACCATCATGTTTGACAGTGGAGACCCTCTGCTGAATATAAGAATAGAGTAAAAAATGCAATACAATATTTAAAGCTTAGCGCGTCAAAAAAGTTACCAATAGCTAAGACAGCAGAATGCGAAGACTTCAGAAGAGTAGTTATTGCAAACAATGCACAAGTCAACTTGACGTAGATGAATCATTCTGACGCTGTGGAGATAATCTTGGAATTTTGGAGTGAGCGGAAGTGAGGTTGCGAGCATCAGGCTGAAACAGATGAAATAATTATTCAAATCGAAGGCACTGAGCTCTCAATTTCAACGATTCATAAATGCTTTCTAGACCCTTAAAAAAAACGTTATTATTTCAACTTGAATAACCGTGCTTATCCCAACCGATCGTAACTTCACTTATTCAATTCTAAAAAACCTATCCCATTCTCAACTAACTTATTCTATCATATCGAAATCCAACAAAAGCTAACCTATTCTATAACCCATGAACTGACCTCACTTATCCAACAACATTTACTTTTTACAGTACATTTTCCAGAGTAAATTTTTCTATCTGCCTGACGACATTTGGCCCGGTATCGACAGTCAAGCCTAACTATGGCATCGATTGGAGCGCAGATTAGCACATATTTTTTACTATGTAATTAAGGAAGGGTTTGAGCATCAAAAAGCAACTCTATAATATCGTTAATTTAGCTTACGAGTTCTACTGAGTGCAGACGGTACGGCAGCAGCCAGAAGAAAATAAGGAGTGAGCTGAATACGTTTCACTATAGGAATGAAGTAGGAAAATGAAAAAAAGCGAGTGTCATGAATGACCCAGAACCTACATGGCAGAACGCGTCACAATGCCGCTAAGGAGCAAATGTCTCCACAATAGTCTGAGAGTACGTGGGACGTGTCAGTGAGCTAAATTAAAGTCATAAATTAAAATCGATATTATTATTGCTCTGTTTCCGTGAGAGATTCTATTTCTCCATTGAGGAATTTTTCGTCTTTTGCTTTTCTTCCTCAGTTATTCTTGTGCAACACTGATGAATAAATGAGTTATTTCCATTTTGATAAATAGTTACATTATTTAACGTCGTTAACAATTTCAAAAATATTTGCAGTTTATATCTATGTGACACGTCCGCCCCCGTCGGTTTAGGCAAGAGTATGATAGACTCATTTTTTGAGCGTTTTAGACTTGGAAGAACTGTGACATTAATAATTTGACAAAACCCCTTGCATTCTCATCGTACGAAGATCTTTCGATAGACTGGGAAAAAGAACGATCTGAAAAGTTAGTGTTCCCACTTCTGAAAAAAATAATATCGATATTGTTAGGAACGTATTCGGGAATGGCTTGATTTACTAGGCAAATATAGTAAGTTTCCTCACAAGACGTGACTGTTGTGATTGGTTTTCATTTCTTTTACCCCAACGACGTCATAATTGCGACGATGCTCCAGCCAGCGCATGCCAGTCAGGATGTTTTGTGCGAGTTTCCCCAACATGGGTGTTGCCACTTGGTGAACTGCCCGTGTGGGAGATTTCCCTCTGAAAAAACTGCCCATGAGAGAAATTGCAGCGTGTAAAATTTACGAAGGTAAAAACCGTGACTTTATTGGTTGAAAATTAGTAATATCAATTCCTAAGTCAGCCTAACATGCCCTAAACTAAGCATTCCTTTTTTAATATATTCTAAGTTAACGCGACCAAACTTTACTTATTCTGTAAAAAGGATATGCTTTTTTTCAAGTGTAATATTAGTGAAAAATATTTTGGTATTCAAAATTACTGAGGTTGTATGAGGGTTTGTGTCTGCTCGAAAAAAGTTATCTATGAGAAAAATTCCTACAGAGGCAATTTGCGTAAGTGAGAACCTCAAGTTTGTTGAGTAAAGCAAAATATGTTGAAGCTCTAATATAACCTAACCCAACAAAACGACCGCACATAACCGAGTAAACCTGCCGAACTAACCCTTCAAACAAGTTGAGACACAAAACACAGTTTCGAGTCTCCTCCATTAGCGCTTCACATTGTACCAATTCTTCAAACTGTGCAGTTAATCAATCCAGTGTCAATTTCTCCACACAGAGCAGTCGATGCCGCCTAAATGATATGGGAGGCATTAGAGTATTTCACTCACAGGCAACCCCCAGGAGCTGTTCAAACTGCATGCAAGTTGCAGCTCAAGGATAATTGTTTGAAAGCGAACAGATACCACGTTCCGTGCATCACTAAATTCAATAAAAAGATGTTACAGAATGGTAAAATCGAACGTTAGAAAACTATTGAAACACACATTACAGGATCACCTTCACAGCGCTACTGCGTCGGGGACCACGCAGAACACGGTTTACGTCTCGCAGAAAATTTTACACACAGACCGATGATAAAATTGGCACCAGTTATTCAAACTCACAACATGCAATCATGTTCAGAAGCATCATCAGTCTCTCTTGGCACTTTTAGGTCTCAATTTATACGATGATACTCAGGGCACATCTAACATGTTCGCTTAAACTACATGGCATTGTTTTGTGTGTAATTTCTACGGTGTGGTAGTTTGTTCTAATTTTCTTTTCTTCAAGTAACATAAGATATATTTTTTTAAAGGGTGTCGGTTAGATGTTTACTTTTGAATTTTTTCGTTGTCACAAAACAGATTCCCAAAATAACTATACAATATGGAAACTTGTTCTAATTTTAAACATCTACTGTACAGGATATATTGTATGGAGTCTGAATCGAAAGAAACTAGATCATTTGAGGCTAAAAATGAACGGCTTCATTTTCGCTTGAAGTTGCCAAACATTAATTTGAATACTGTGTATTATAAATTGAATTCCACTTCTCTTAGTTCGGGGCTAATATGGTGTGAAAAGTTCCCGTCAACATTGAACCATCCGAAACATGAAAAAAGTATGGAACAATTTTTTCAGTCATGTAATTAAGTTAGTGGTATCATACTTTATTACAAACTTTTGTTACCTTTACCTCGTACCCGCAAGTACGTTGCTCAGCAGTTCCGGAGAAACCCATATTTATTCATACCATCTGCTGACGAGTAAGGGTATCTTGTTTCGACAGTTCATGGTAAAAAAATTTTAATAGCTCGAACTTTTGAACAATATGAAGCTGTTTTTGAGTGAATTGTGTAGTAAATGATAATACAACTGGAGCGGCTGAGCTGTCTTAGCTGCACTACTGAAGAGAGATGGAAGGTTTGGCTCAGAGAAAATGTGGAAATGAGGTAGCTTCACAAGCGCAATGTTATAAATCAGATGAGATCTTAGTCCGGAATCTGCTACAGACGAGTATACTTGGCTTTCGTACTGAACTAATATAATAAAATTTTTGAAATTTTTTTTTAATATTTCCGTATAAGCATAGACTATCAATTTATCAACAAGAAAAAATAATTTCTTTGCCATGTGAAAAAGGTATCCTACGTCGTCGAAAGTTTGATTGTCATTCGACCGTTTTTGAGACCTTGGTTTTTGCGGGCCTCGTCTTCCTTACACTTCGGTCTCAGATTACAGCTCGTGATGCTTTAGAAAAGGAACCACGGGTATGAAAAAAAAATTCTTTCATTCCAAAACTAAATTACACGAAAGTTCCGGGCCGCAAAGTGCGCTTCATTTTATAGAGTTACTTTTCAAACAGTTCTGCTCAAGAACGATCCATCTGTGGTGGTATCATAAACAGTCACTTTCGTATCCTTGTTGTGCGGTCTCCGCGAGTACGCAAAGACATTAGTCACCACACGCCGCAGCTTGACGAGTATCAGATTCTCGCAAAAAGTTATTCGGACGATAAGGTTCCTCGCCTGCTCGACGGTAGCTGTCGAGAAATGGGCGTTGCCGCCTGTCTGAAAGCGAGCTAAGACTTAGGCCTCACCGTAAGACACTCGGCCATTAATTTGAATAACGGGCTGCCAAACAAACTTCGAAGCTTCGGCGGTTTATTAATGAGCAAAGCGGCGTGCGAGGGCGGCTTCCGATAAGGCGATGCCGCGTAAACTCTGTTTTGTTAAGAAATATATCGCACAGCTTTAATAGTAGGACCACACAAGGCTCATCACTCTTGTTATCAAGTGCCACTCTTTTACGAGGAGTAATTCAAAATGGTTTCACTCAACAGAATGGTTGCTTTCAGTATGACGCGAGCGTCATTTCCGTCAACTTTACTGGGAACTGAGCCTTACGGTCTTGCATTATGTGCATAAAAGTATTTTGCACCATGCATGACTTTCAATCGGTACAATGATGGAACCCGACTAAAAACATTTAACATGCTGCTCATCAGAATAATGATAACATTCATCTGTCACAAGTGAAGGTTATCACTGAAGGTTACTGCATTAGACACATTCGAATATACGTGGCTACTTGTGAACCCAAATAAGTTCAGCAACTTCATCCCTTCGAAGCGTTATTCCAGGCATACAACTACGTCTAACTCAAAACACTTAATCTAGTTGCACGATAGACTGATCAAATTATGGGCTGACACAGAATTCGATGGTTAAATGAACAAAATTATTTTAGATGAGCCAAACAGGAACAGGGCATTCTAGAATAATGGGATGCCATGGTACTTCGAATTTTAATCATCTAGAAGAGTGCATTTTATTTTAACAGCTAGTGTCATCATTACTTCTGTAAAAATAGTGAATGCTCTAAATGCTTTGTGTGTCTATGTATATTTTCAAGGATTTCAGAATGGCTAATGCTTTTCTGCTTCAGTGCGGATATTTACCTTGATAAAACTATTTGCAATTGATTTGACTGAAGAAAAAAGATCAACTTTGTATTTTGAAATGTAATTAATGACTCCTCTCATAAGTAGTTTGTGACCCATTTCCTTTGATAACACAACTCAAATGTAAATATATGAAACATGTAACAAAAAAGTATACCTTGAAGGGGCAACACTTAAAAAGAGTCTGTGTACCACTAGCCTCAATCGTACAGATGGACCAAAATATTCAAAAATCTGCAAATCAAACTGTTTGAATTTCTGGTGTATATTTTGCTGGGATACTATAATTGCTGAAAATCGGAATGTTTACTTACCAGTGTGTTGAATTTCAAATGTTGCGTTCATCCTTCTATACGTTCAAGGTTGCGACAATTTCGTTCATGCATGTTTGCTGGAGTTTTACACAGGCAGTGTTGCTTCAATGCATTTTTTATTGAACTTTCACTATACGCAATTTGATTTAAATCTTTTAGATGAAAAAACATAATAAAGTCAAATAACTTTACCACTGTAACGACTTGGGAGAAGGACGGCGCTGAGACACCACGCGTGTTGTTCTGAACAAATTTGTTCTACATCATAGCTTGACTTCAGACTTAATAATTATTAATAGTTTTTCTTACACTCGCAGTCAATTGTGACTCGTACATACATTCACAGTTATTTATACAACGAAGAATGAAGACAAACCATAATTTAGTTCAAGACTCCTGCTGACTACTCAATGGAGAAGGGCCATTAATTTGATAACATTTCAATTTCTCAGAAAGTATCCTAGTGCGGTAACCGCCGAGATCGCTCTACAGTGGCCAAAATTTTACATTCTCGTCTTTTGAAACGAAGTAAAAAGACTACGCTTGTCTGGAAGAAGACAGAATTCACAGTATTGCAAAGACTTCAAAGCTCTCTGCAGAAGAGCCCTTGGCTTTGTTAGAAGGGCCCTGGAGACCTTTTCGAGACTCTTCAATGATTTTGAGAGAATAAACTCTGATGGGAGAACGGAGGATTTTCAAGTGCTGGGTGTGTGCCGTGACCAAGGTCCTCAAGTAACAAGTGGCGTCTTTTTGCTTGACCCACGACGATTTCTTTTTTTTTCGTCAGGGGAAAGCAGGTTTATTGTAACCGTTTTGTTACTAGACGGCTTCCAGAATAGTAAAAAATGAATAACCTCAGCGACTCGGTGATTAATTCAGCACGCATTATTTTTAATTAATTGCCAAATAGAGATATTCAACAGAATAATTGCAAACTCGTTATACAGTTGTTTTAATTTTACTTGAAACGAGTATTATCAAGTACAATTTCTCGCTCGTTAAAGCAAAGCTTTATCTCGTTGTTTAGCTAGCAAGTAATAAATTGGAGGTTTCCTTTAAAATTAAATGTATGTTCACAACTTTCTTGCCCTTCTGAAACATGTTGTTTTTTCTAGCTCGGCTATACAGACGACGTGAGGACTTATCTACGTAATAATTAGACCCTCAATGCAGATCATCAGAACCTTGCTCAGTTCGAGGGCTGAAAACGTGCCCGCGCAGTGTTTCGGACATGCATTAAGATGGTCACAGTTATACCATGGCAACGTGAACATCACAAAGAACTCTAAAATTACAAAATCAAAACTGTAACCACGTAAAATATTCCGGCGCAGGTGGAATGTAGCTGTCCCTCAACAGCAACATCGAGAGAAAGACCAACGCATTAATGGAAGTTAAAGTAAAAAAATGTCAACAACTACGAGTAGGAGGTGAGCATCAAGGTGAACTGAGAGACGATGTCGAAGAAGGCCACCATTACTGACAATTTGAGTCTACAAAGACCGTTTATGTAGTCGAGTCTGAGAAAATTGGCCCATGCACAGCTTTATAGGTTTTCATCACAGTATGTTGTGCAACGTAAAGAAACGGCTGAGAAAAAACACACTACACCAATATATTAATATATTTTTGTCCTGGAGAGCTACAGTCGCAATTCTCAGTGTCATGTCTCGAGGTCTTTCACCCTCTACTTAACTCTATAGCATGCAATTTTTACGATATAAAAGGTGTTGTTTCTCAGAAACCGTTCTTCCGCCGTCGCCTCATTTGGTGGCGTCTCGGTTATTTTGCTCGAAGAACAGCTCGAGTGAGCAGCATGTGATGCTTCGACTAGATTTTGTAAATTTTCTTCAACGTTTTGCCATGAGATTGTCCCTCAAAAAATGTGACGTTCACTCTCACTGGGTTTGCAGAGCTTGCTAATTTTAATGATGAATGCTGTACCGGATATTGTTCATTTTACTTTAGCCTGAAAGTAATTAAAGACTTATGTAATTGGATATAATATAGCTAAATTACGAATAAGCTACACTTTCTCTTTATTAAAATAACAGTATCAGTTCTGGACTTCATTTTGTCAATCGTTAAAACTATTATTTTTCGTGTTGTTAAATATTTCTTTTCATACTGAAGTTAGAAGATTTTTGCAAGATATTTGACTTCTTTTGTTAGGACGATTCAAAACTTAAAATTTCAAGAGCCCTGAAGCTTTCAATTGTGACCTGGAGACGAATGTACATTTTTAAAACTGTATATGGTGCTTACATGCTCCTAAGATTAACAATAAGCATTTTTTATATTACTGGATGCAAAATTACTACCGATCCCAACGCGTTAAAAAGCTTCAGCAATTTCCTGGAATAAAAATTCTTAATGTATATCTATTAATATCTATACACTTTTGAAATTCTGATAGCTCCATGATAGCTTGTGTGCATGTACTCTTGTAAGTCACCGTCTACATGCACCGCTTTCGGTAATAACATACAGCAAATTTCAACACTCTATTTTCGGTGATAAAATAGGAAAAATTCAAAACCTGGCGTTAGGTACAATGACAAAGAGCATAATTCAACCTTCTCGAGATCTGCATTGTGAAAATGATCTGCCGCAAATGTTCATCTTCCTAAAAATATTACCCAAAAATTAGCAGAGCAAAATCAGGGAAACCGAAGCAGCGATTTTAAATATGAATGAATCAGACGCTAATAATGACGTTAGAAAATACTTCAAATTGAAATACTGCATAATACATTGATCGCCATTTAGTGTAAGAGGTTCTGATAATTTTATCTTATTAGCTGCGACTGCCAATATCGACAAATTTTTCAAAAATATTTCGGCAGTTCGCCATTTATTTTGTGAGTTACTGCTGTCATTAGATCTTTGATCTGGAAACATGTCGAGCTGGATTCCGAGTGCAAGTCGGAAGTATGCGTTGTTGCATCGTCATGTTGAAGCTTCAGACCACCAGGATCATGATTGGCCTGGAGATCGACAACTCGTGCATGGAATAGTGACAGGTTCTATTTCAGAAGAACGGATCGAGATCAGTTACAGAAACAGTTTATTTTTGGTAAAATGTAAGAAGCCCACTCGCTGAAACCTCCCCATAGCACTTCAAACTATATTGTCCCTCAGCCTATTGACTATATTGTCTTCATGCAAAAGATCCTGACTAGTTACAGAAGATGCCCGTTGAAAAGGAAATTATTCCATGATTATTTGCCAGGGTAAAGGATTGTAGAAGACTGTGTTCGACAGTATGCGATTGTGTTCGACGGTATACGATCTCCTTAGCAGTTTCCAAATAATTAATATCGAGTATTCGATTCTCGCTGACACCATTATAGTTGATTAAAATGTATACATTCAGCTTTTGCAGATGGTTGGAAAAAACTCTGCCGAACACTCGGTTCAAACTTAAAGTCGGAATTTGATTCCTCTGACAGGAAAAAGCCCGAAATAATTATTAAATTTTTCCACCAATATTTTCTTTGCTGTCGGTTTTCCCCCATTGTTCTTTCAATTGTATTCCATAAGCATATTTTATCCAAATCGAAAATTGATGACGTGGAAGATTTTCCAAACTCACCTATACTCGTACTTCTTGACGATGTTAACAAATAATTATTTTTCCTCGAGTTCGCTACCCTAAAAGCTCATCTTTCAGTTAATTTCCTAGGAGCCTAGCTCAGACTTTATACAGTACATTGTATGAAGGCGAGTTTTAACAGCAATATATGTTTCAGTCTTCAAATAGTATCAGTTGACTGGGTTTCGGCCACCCGTGGATTTTCGTTATTAGACCTTTCAAAACAACATTTTTTCCCCGGACTCAATCTAATCGCTGCATGAAGTCGCCACCCATATAAAAAGTTCTCTTATCAGAGGAAACATTTGGAGTCTACCTGTCCAGGTAGGCTTTGGTTACCTGATCCATCAGTGGAGCTGTCAACACCTGCGCAACGGGCCCCAAATAATTACAGAGGAAGTCAATTAAAAGAAACTGCGGGAGGGAAATGCATCGGAGCGTGCACAGCCCCTCAAAACAATCCCAACTGGAACAACAATCGCGTTTAGTTTCGAGTCGCTCTTCGGGTGGTAGCTGAGCTGAGGAGTCACCCGCAGCACGCGGGAGGGGTGAACCGCCGACATAATTGGTCCACACGACGGCGCGCGAGCTCGGAAAAGAAGTTTTTGTTAAATTTGTTTCACGTTTCTGTACCATCGTTCATTGACGATGAAAATTAACGTTCTAAATTCTGCCAAAACTTCTGGTAAATTTTGCAAAGAGCTCATAGATAGTTCCGTTTGAAAAGAAGTATATGAGAAAGAATGCATTGAAAAGTATTAAAGTTAATGCGCTGTTTTGGGGTTATTATAATTGACGAAGTTCAGAATGAAAAGTGCAAGCCCTTTTCATCACTTCAATAAAGCTGAACGCACGCTCGCTCGTTTAGAGATCCAAATCCCCTTACGAATTCATAACCAGTACTTGAATTTCTATTAAGTGATACCACCGTGTTGTGTACCTTTATGTGTCATATGATGATGGAATAAATTTAAAATCTTCGGCACCTGAATTGAAGGTCCATAACCTGACCAATGTGACCATTGTACGCATTTTACAACGGCTTTAGGTAGAGTTTCGGTCGTAGGTTACTTTGAAAGTAAACTAGCTTCACTGTTCAAATCTCTTTCTATGAAGGATTTCTGTTGTGCAGTTCTTGTTTAATGACGATAGAAACGCTGGCAAATTGTTCTCCTTAATCATGGGGAAATTTGTGGGTTGTCACGAATGGCGAACATAGCCTATATCAGAACTGATAATGATAATGAGAATTGTAGTACTGCAAAGCATTTCTTACAGATTTGTCTTTTGATATATATTTTAAGTGGAACATTATTAATTCATACTGTGAATAAAACCTCGATTGTTCTACATGTACATGTACAAAAAAATTAAACAACCTAGAAAACAACAATAAAAATCTTCTCAGGGAAGTTATTTTTCTTTAAGCGAATGGTTATTAGAAATTTAAAAACGAAGAACGCCATAAACGTGGAAGTCATATTTAATAACAATTTCACAAAATATGAATTTAAAAATAAGTACTCGGAGTCAGTTCTATAAAACGTTTAGGAGTTCTTACGAAAAATCACCTGTTTTGAGAAGAGAGTGTTAGTTTGATCCCCCTTTTCTAATTTCTCCTCTGACTATCTGTATTTTATTTCTTCCATGACATTGTTTTTCTTCTCATCCAACAAATCATTTTATTCCTCATACAATAAACAATTTCATCAAACAAAGAAATATAACTTTTTTTGTTCATGTTTTTTTTTAGAATAACAGAGCTAAATTTGAGGTTTTATTATGTTAGCTCAAAGTGATAAGGCTCAGTTAAGTACATCTAAGTATTTCATTTCAATATTGCAGTTTCCATGACACAGAGTCCACGAGATCGACAACAAAGTACTATGACGATGATATCACATTCGTAAGTAGCAACGAACTTTCTTTCATGAATGGAAAAATAGAGCAGGTAATCAAAAATGTAAAAATACCTTCGTTCAAAAGAAATTAAGATAAAAAACAAGTGCATTTTTGTCCAATACCTAAAGAACTTCCCCTTTTTCTAGCGCAGTCAATTCGAGCTCGAAATACCTTTCGAGAGTCAATAATTTAGAGTAAACGCTAGTTTTTGGTTTCACAGAACAGCGACGCGCCAGAAGTACACTTGAGATTACAAAATTGCGCATTTTCGCTTTCGCTTTTGCTGGATAGTTTTCGGACGAGATCTGAGAAATCTGAGATGAAGTGAGGGACCTCCTTCGCCAAGCAGAACTCTGCTTAATCACTCAGAATTTAGCAGAGGCAAGATTTGGGTCCGGCAAACAGCGCGTAGCTTCAAGTCATGACGTGTTTGGCTATAATAGGCTTTTTCCGGAGTAGAACGTGCCCGCTCGGTCCGTCATAATCACGTCTCGTAATGTTGAGCAAATAAGCTTCCCAAATATTCTTTGTCAAACAATAAAATCAGGAGCAAGATTGTTGCCGGTGCCCGGCACTGGAAAGTCTTCTTGTTTGCCAGAACGCCGTCAAACTTCCTGTGTTGACAGACTTGGCAGGTCAGACGTGGTCTGCGGATACGGGCTGCTGCCATTATGTTCACTCTCAAATTAAATGCACAAAAAATTCCAGATGAGAAAAACTATTGTGCTTTAATTGTGAAATAAAATTTTGTTAAGAAATCATGCTGTAATGTCCAGTATTCAAAACTTTTCTATACCAGCCTTCCTACGCTATTATGTTAAGAGATACAGTAGCCGTATGTACAATTTCAGTGCGAGATAAGGAACTTTAAATAATAAATGCCGCAAAAATGCATATCCATCGCAAGAAAAGTCAGTTACATTCACTGGTGAATATTCTGCGACATTTTTGAACGAAATAACTATTGCTAATCGCTCGTGTACTGCATTCAGTGGAAAACCTGCATTTTTTTCATAAGCGTACGCTAAACCAGCTTACTTATGAGAGCACGTGTGTGCTTTGCGTTCGTCGAGTTAAAAACGAGACAATCTAAAAATGAGTATTGAGTTCCAAGTTATAGCATTATAGTCATCGAAGAGCTTAAATGTCTTCAAGTCTGTATGTGCTCAAGCGAAGTCGTTCATAATATTTGGTAGTATTTTTTAATTACATTGATTTCGTGATTAATTCAACCCTAGAATTTCTGAAGATATTTTTTATAACTGCAGTTCCCTGCTCCCCAAACATCACAAACTACAGATGGAACTGTCGAGTACATGTGGGAATGAAGTATTATGACTGAAGTTTTTTTCGTTCATTGAAGTAATCGCAAAAGTATTTACAGTTTGATTTGTATAATTTATTAATTTATTTCTGATAATTACATTCAAGTGAACGATTCGATGGATGGGAAGCCATGTAAATGAAGAACAAAATGCTGTAGCTGTGAGGAATGAAAAAATATCAGTGGAGCGGTAAATTGATGGGTAGGGTCTCTTAAACGTGGAAGTTCTGGTGCAGAAACAAAGGCCGGCCCTTCGCGTGGAGTAAACATAGACTGCTCATTTGTCACGCTTCGGCCCGACCACTTATCTTTAAGGTAATCTTTTTACCTGGACACGCTCTTTTTCATAGCCGAAGAGAAAACAAAAGCCCCCAAATTTTGGAAAAGGTATTGAGTCATTTTTTGTTTGTTTATCCATTTCAGGTCTATTGAGAAGGCATGAAGCTGCCACGGCTTAAGGCTTTAGAGTTCTACCTACGACGAAAAAAATGGAAGCAGCACACATGCGGTTCTTTCGAACAAAGCGTTCCCAACCTCTCACACTTTTCTATTGTGGAAGATGTGAAGCGTCCTTTTGTAACCTGTTGTATAATATGGCAACAGTGTTAATGTGATTTTGATACATCTAGTATAAATTATCCATATGCAGTTCTAAGATACCGTTAAATTGAGCCATGTTAACCCTAACATGAATCCACTCTCCTTTCAATGGAACGTGGAAATTTTGTTTCCTGAATTAGTCCACCTGGAAATGCCTCCGTTTGTTTTATGACTTAGGTCTATATAATCTTAGAGGGCCATCCGCTATCACTGTAGAGGTGCGAGAGGTATTCTTTGGTTGCTTTCGTCTCTATATATGTATGTCAGTCAGTGACAGGATTGGTCGTAGCCGAGACCGTATATCTATTTCACACAGGTTCACATTTGACCTTAGATGTTTGCGTCAGTAAGTCAAAAGAGTTTAAAAATGAAATAGCGAGCAAAATTATTTGTGGTGATTGAAACGGAAATAACAAAGGGTATATATTTGATCCTTGTAGTACTCCGTAAGTGATCAGCAACGTTCGTGTTGTTCATTCCTACACAAAAAAATTATTTCTTAAAGTTCAGATTAATAAAAAATATGTTTAATAGATGGCACTGGTAAAGTTGATCATCAATAACATGAAATGACAATCTTACAAAACTCATGTATAAATGGTCTCAAACACACATGAAAGTTTCAGAGCTATACTTCCCATAGAGTCGCTGGTATTTAAGTAACTCCGGTACAGCAGTACAAGTATTGATTGCTTCTTTTAAAATTACGCTGAACGCCGGTGGCCTCGCAAAAATAGAGGATCACGCAGGATCGCACCATTAACCGCTGACAGACAGAACCGCACATCCATTCAGCAAGAGACTGGCTTCAGCTCTGAAATAAGTAAATAATTTTAAGCCATACTTACTGTATAGATTGGAAATCTGTTATAGGCACTCAAATCTTCTCTTAAAAGGACAAAATAGGATAGATGATCCACAACCCCTGATTCACTCGTAATTACTGACAACTCATGGAAATGATATTGAGATTGAAAATCATTAACCTTTTCGTGGCAGAAAATTACGAGTAATTATGACAGTGCACACAAAATTTAGGCCACCATTATTACTGAAAATATAAATAGCATCAACAACACTGTGGTGCGGTCAATTGCTTATATTTTTCAAAACCACATAGAGTAAAAAAAAAATCGCTTTAATTTCATCAGACAAAAATGATATTGGCTTAATTATTAAGACTGTGTCGAAAGATCTTTAGACTTCGTGTGAGGCTGCTGTGTAGATCGTCATTCAATTGGAGCATGAATGACTTCTTCATCGACTGTACTTGATTGTTTTCATTCTCAAATTTCTTCAGGTGTAGTTTTCAAGCCATGTACCAAACCTGAAAGAATGTATAAAACCCTGGGGAAGTTAGTGGAGACGAGTAAGAAGGAGCATATTGTATTCGAAACAACAGCTGCAGAAAGAAGAAAATAATGAGTTACATTTCCATAAACGTAGGTGCATTGAGGCTTCTGTCATCTACTACATGGCTACGATGTTAGGAAATAAGTAGGATGTAGTTCGATGCCGGCTACTCCAGTGAATTACTGTACTCATAAACCATGCTGCTGTTCAGTGCCCCAAGACAAAAGAGAATAACTCTCTGGAAGCCTGGCATTTTTATGGACATCTTCAGTGAAGGAGGCAAATTTCCTGTGGTTTTCTCTACCTGAAGGACTCATCTCTTATTATTCATGTATTCTGAGGTCAAAACTGAACTTCACTATGAATTATGCATATTGCAAGAATGCTTCAGGTGATTTACACCCCTTTCAGTAGGCCAAGATGGCTTTTCTAAACGTCCCAAGGGTGGAAGAGATAATATCTCCCTAAAATTAATTCTTGCTAAATTAGGATAAGCTGCTCCAGTTTTTGCTACAAACTTTGTATTCTGTGATTAGCAGATTATTTGAATACCTTAAATTATTAGCCTCTCACGGCAGTTAAAAAAGCAGGATTGAAGTACAGCATTTATGGTATATCTTAAAATCACAGTTTGTGTATTTTTAATTCATTCACACTTAAATACAAAGCTTGAGTTAATTTCTACTAATTGACTGAACTGTTCCACTACATATACCTTCCATAAATTTTAAAATAAATTGAAAAGCAAAGACAGAGCATGAGTAACATCAAAAAGTTATTATTTGGTTAACTAAAGTAATCAAGCCGCATTTAATTGTCAGAGCTTGAATAGCATAAGTTGAAAATTCATTAATAAATGAGCGCAACTAAAATTAGTGGAAAATAATAGATCTTTCAGTCAGATAATTAAACAAACTGCACATTCGGTAAGAATGAAATCACTTAATTTTCAAATCAAAAGGAAATCTCAAAATAAAGTATTTAAAAAACACCGAACAGCTTTCAAATGACGATCTAATTCATCGTTGCTTTTTAATACTTGTCAAAGCTGTACTGTACTGGACGCAATTTTAAAATTTGTTGTTATGCTGTAGTCTGGTGGACGCATATGAAATTTTACTTCTCCCATCTGAGGCAACGTGATGCAGGGCGCGACTTGCGAGTACATAAGTGCGCACAGCAGAGGAGTTCGGTGAGACAATGTGAGCAAAGAACATCCAATGCATCGCAGTTGTGTTTCATGAAGCATTTGGCCATATCGGTAATCATTCAATACAGCCGAATAGACCAATCACTAAGCGGAACTAAAAGAGATATTAGTTTTCTCAACATTTAATTCTACTTGAAGATAATTTTAAATGAAACAAATAGCATCAAATTAAATCAAACAAATTAAATGAAACAAAATTTTTTTTATCAAGCTCATAACCCAAAATTAGTGTATATGCGAGTTAGGATCAAACATCGCATATAAAAAAATGAAAAGTTTCAAATGTAAAAATCTTCTACCATACGTTTGTTAGAAATGTTTCAAGGTTTCTAAAACTGTCTATGTTTTTTTTTATCATAAAAACTCAATGACTTCTATCTATTTGAAATATCCATATAAATGCACCCACCACTAATTTTTCGTAAAAAAAAAAAATAAGGCCTTATTCGAAAAATTTACTGGAGTAAATAAGTTTACCTTCAACAAATACATATACTGGCCAAATTTCAAACGAATCGAATGAAAAAAATTGAAATCTTGAAGTGCCCCCTAAACTGCTATCAATAGCTTTACTCTGACATCAAAATGTATTCGATCCAATATAGGCAAATAGTGCAACAGTATGGGAAATGATTGAGGAAATGAGAGTCGAGTCCTGAAAAAGAGAAAATTAGAGTCTGGAGTCGGCAGAATCCAACAGATGAGTCGCATTACGCGTGCTGTATCATTAGTGAAAATAAGCCTGTATTTTTCTCTACATTACCACTGAAGTCTTGGAATTACAGTAAATGTATTCAAATTTAAACATGAGGCATTGTGTACTCGGTTTTATAGTTACAGGACAATTTTAACTGAATTAGGACCTCCATCCAATATTAGTCTCAAAATCGATGGGTTTAAATCGTTCAAGACAACTGATGATCTACCTTCTTTCAATCAATGATCTCTTCTTTTATTGGATTAAACATCTTGGAAGGGAAAGTTTTGCAGCATGGTCTATCGATATGGAAATTCACTTAGTCAAAAGACTTAAACTCATGTTAGAAACACGCTCACTTCGGGTAAAAAGAAAAAATTGTTTTCTCAGAAGTGACCATTATGAGAGGCATAATGAGGATTTAGATATAAACAACTCATTTACCACAAGCGATACAGAAGTAGATTGTTTCTTAAGTCTAGTACAATGGTCAAATTTGAGTATAGCAACCTGTGGGCCCGAATAAGACGAGTGACTTCTACTATTTAGCAGTGAATAGTGCAACAAATTTCATTAAACATGGATTCTATCTTGAAATGTTCTAAAATTATCGACATAATGTTATTTTACCCATGATACTCCAAGTTGTTGGGGGAGTGCGTAAGCAATGTGTGAGAGCCAATGTAACGACAAGGAATACTCGTCATTGTGTTGTGAGCCTCATGGAAATAAAATTAATAGAGTTCCTACGTTCGCTGTGAGATGAAAATATTAACACCCAAGAATTTTGAGAAAATGAAGAAGTAATTTGGATGGTTTCTAATTAGAGTTAGAGAAAAAATATTTCCAAAAGTTTGCTAGCGACTATAACAAATGACAAGAAAAATTCTGTAACGCAATGCCAGTATATTTCCAATGGGGCGATTCATTGAGAATCTTACTCGTAAAATAAAAATAAGAACCAGTGTAAAACGTACAATGTAATGTACGTTTTTGCACTGGTTCTTATTTTCATTCTACGAGTTATGCCTAAAGAAACAGAAAAAATATTTCCTGATATTTATTGGTGTTCTATAACGTATTGAATAGTTCTCGATGATTTTTTGTCACTTTATAGTGATGATGGAAAATATTGCCGATGAATAATTTTCAAATAATGTTCAACAGAGAGGTACAAAATATCTAAAATCATTGCAATTGTCGTCTCTGCGTGGACATTTCTGCTCATCTCTCCATGAGCGTTCCAGACTCATTTCATATATATATGATATTTTGATTTCTGTTCATTGCATTGCTGTCATAATACATCGAATACACAACTGACAAAGCTACACAATCCAGGTTTTAACAACTATATTCATGTTTTGAATTTAAGAATTTGCTCATTGAACAGAGTTGAAGTACTACTATATGAACTCACTAGCCACTTTTTATTTATTTCTCAACAATTTAGTCAGACTCAACAGCAGATCAGTAAAAACCAACAAACAGTTTAGCTCAAATGATACAACCCAGCAGGAACAACATAAATGGTCGTTTTTTGGAAATTAATATTCTTGCAAGAAATTTTTCTCCTCAGGTGTAAATTTTCGTAATGCAAATGAGCTGTCTGCAGCTGAGGAAAAGATATTAAAGAACCTGGCCAATTTGCATATAGGTGAGCAATAAATGTTTGTTAAGAAAATTAGTTTAGCGAAGATGAGTACGCAGCTGCTTCTGTTCGGCCCGAGGCTTGTGCTTAACTCTGCATTAATGTTTTGCCTGTTGCATCGGGAATCAACAAAATTATCTTAGCTTGTGTTCCTTGTTTGAGCAATGCAAAATAGTTTACCTGAGATTTATAATGCGACTAAAATGATCAAGACGTGCATAATTTAACAAATTAAAAAAATATCAGGAGCTCGCAGATGTTGTGATTGCTTAGCTATTTGCAACGTCTTTTAACATTCATCAAATTAGATCCTTAAAATGTAACTATTTCTTCGTAATAGCAACCGAAATATAATTGCAGTTCATCAAGTTTTACTGCCCCCACGTCAGAAGTTACTTAGCGATGTTCTCAGTCGGAAAAGGATTGTAGCAGAATGCTCTATGCACTTATAAAGAAAATTGTTTGCAATTTTCCATCCACGAGTTTTTTGGACACTTAAGGCTCGAGATATAATGATAGCCCTCGTAACGAATATTAGGCATAGCAGTGCTCAAGATTTTATCCTGACTATCATTTGCAGGCTTCTGATTGTATTTAGTGGCTGTCTTTTAGCATGCACAGGCAAAGCTGTTTCTATTGAATGATTTTAATTGGTGCTTCTTATTTTCCAGGCCTGTTGAGCAATTTTATGCTCCATGCTAAATTTCATGACATAATAAGTTGAAGGTAATTAAAAACTGCGAGCATCAAATACAGACATAATCTCTTTTATTTAAAACTTGACTTGAAACAATGCCCCTTTCACGCGTTTCTCTTTTTTACTTTATCTGATGACAGACGAGCTTCCGGCTCAAGAAAAGGTTGGACCGTAACAGAAGCTCATTTTCTGGAATCTGTCGTCTGCAAATTGACGTTCTATTTGTCAAAGGAAGAACATGAAGGCCCTGGTGCCGTCTTGAAAGCAGGCCGATATTAAAACGCAATCCGTCGTCCTTCTGTGGAGGTGTGACTGCCCAATTGAAGCTTTATTTCGGCCGCTAGTTGATGAGAGAGTGACGAGTTTCTGGTCAACATTTCGAAGTGACAAAAATGACGTTTTCCTCACTCAGACACCGGCAACAGAAGGGCCACGTGACGACCCAAATTGCATACCCTTTCATGGACAAAAACAGCCGTCTTGGTTTGTATATATATAAACATACATATATTTATACGCGGTGTATAATAGATGACTTGCAAGCGTTAGAATCTAGCAATATTTTTCAAACGGTCCACTGCTAGTTTTGGGGATGATTTCGTTTGGAGACTTCCATTACCTGAAATTTCGTTTGAATAACGCCACATTTCGATGAGATAAAAAGCTTTAATCAGGTCTGTAGGTCTCAATCTATTTTAAAACCTTGGAGTGTTTTTCTGGTCCAAGTTTACGATTCAAAAATTTACTTTCATAAAAATTAAAGCAAGTAGTTATTTCTCCTAAGTAATGAAATAGAAAGTAGTTGATTGGAAGTCAGCTCTCGTTCTTCACGGTGAGAATTCATCTTCAAGAAAAAAAGGAATTCTGCACAACTGAGTATTCGCTGTTAACGAAGTGGGAATGATTTCTTACTTCTCCAGGTAACTTGTACTATAGATGATCTCAGAGGGATTTGTAGAACCAGGTAAGCGTTCTAGCGCTCTATGAAACAATTCTAAGAAAACAACCGTATTGAAAGTAGCTCTTTATAGGAATTCTGAGAAAGAACTGTAACTAACTGGTAGATAAGTTTTTTCTTTCAAAGATGAAATACTTTTTTTAGGAGCAGAAGGTATTGCACTGTTACTTAAGTTTATAAAATAAGTACAGTTGATTCGTTGCTTATGCAAATTCTTTACTGCTTTGTACGGTAAGCGGTGGCAAAAAAATGTTCTCTTCTTAAGTTGCTGTAGTCATGAATTTCCACTACATTACTTTTTGAAACAAAAATCTTTATCGTTCCCTTGGTAGAGGTTCTTACAACAAAAACACCAAAAGGGGAAAAAATGGCGGTATTAAAAAAATTCTATGCTTATCTTTAATATGAAGAAAAAAGTTTTTTATTAATGAATAGCTAATTCTACTTAAATTTTGAGTTCTATGATCTTTATTATAAAAATAAAAGCCGTAACAAAAACATACTTAAATTCAGAATCCTGATAATATAAAATTCACTGCATTTAAGCCATTACGTGTGCGGCATTCCATGCAATAGGCATTGAGCCTAGCTGTGCTGTTGCCATCAAATTCAGCCCTAGAAAGTTTGGTAGCTCGATATATTAGCTCAATTTTTCTTTGATGGTTTTATTCTATCTATTACCTTTTTACTCAAATAAAATGAAGCTTCTTTCGAGAGAGCTTCTCCTATTATATTGTGTTTAAGATACTATAATCTGCTATTTAATAATACAAATTTCATTGCATTCTTGGCTGATTTTTATGTCCCTATTCACGCCGTGTAAACTGGGCACCCGTTCATAATTAATGCAAAAGCTTGTTTTGCGTTTCATTTCAATTACATTGAAAGATTTTCATAAAGTTATCGCAACAAAAATCGAAAAGAAAAGGCACAAATTTGCAATTTACGAAAAGGGACCAAACCAAAAGGAAGTAAAGGTATGAATTTAAGCAGCTTATTCAAAAGAAGACCTACCGAATGAACTGTAGCTCTAACTTCAAAATATTCTCTTCATTATCAACTACGCGAGTGCGCTAATGCTGCATAAAGCGTTTTTTTTAATCCCAATAATTTAGTGGGCGTAAACACTAAAAGTTTGTCGCTGAGTGCACAGCTGATGTCTCCACCTGACGGTCTCTGCACCGTCACCGCCACTCCACGGCATGTGAGAGGCTCTGGGCAGCCCAACTCGGGGGCAGACGGAGACCAGCGGAGGTGAGATCTTCGCTCACATCGGCATGGTCGTAATGAGTGCCGGGCATCGGCTGAAATGGAGCAGCAGGCGGTGATCAGTCAACGTCAAATCTAGAAAACTCTTCGACGCTGCCCCTCATTTAGAGGCTCTCGGTGGTTGTTTAGATGACATTGTGTAATTTTGGTCAGTTTGTGTTTGGTTAACGTGCTGCGGGCAGCACATGTCTAGCCAGATACGTGTTATTATTTTTCGAATTGTGATAAGTGAAAAATATTAGGTAGAGACTCTTCCTGCCCTCCGTTCGCAGGAGCTAATCATAGCTCCTTGAGCAGACGCTGTGTTCTGATTAATAACCCTGAAATTATCACCAAACGTACCGAGTAGCGAGCCAACATATTCAAATGTTATAAACGTGAAGGACAGGATAGTTTGATCAAAGGATTTTGGAATTTATTAATGAACACTTCTCAGCTAAACTGCTCCAATACGGTTCATTTTCATGTTAAACTATATTAATAACATCAGGAAAAATTTCGATGTCATGTGCTTGTGAAATGAACTTCCAGCGTAATGTCACGCTGCAACCGCGTTGTTTCTCAAATTTTTCATTTTACGTAATCGTTCAAGCTATTTTAGCTTGAATTACTTTTATTATACGCACTGGTGGAGTACTGCTGAAAAGATTTATCTCATTATTAAAAAGTGCATTTTCTCGAATGAGAGCATAACCGTTTACTGAAGCAAACGGATTATTTTTTGAGCGATTCACTCAACTTTAACTCATCCTCATCCCCCAAAATGTAGAATTTAAGCCCACTTCCATTGGAAAATCAAGTACAAGGTTATCAAAAAAATGAATTAATTTTATTTTTATTAACTGTGCAGGGAAAAGCAGCAGAGAACTTCAGTCAAGTCTCAGTTACCATACTTAAAAATTTTATTTCCCGTCGTGTAAGTATTCACTCTGGACACCGCCTTCAATACAGTATATCAATGTAATACTTTGAGGCTTCAGTCACTGTGGAACTAAGCGCTAACTTTCCAATGTTTTGAAAGAAAAAATCGAAAGAGTAGGAAAGTCCATTAATTTTAAGTCGAATTTGCGTTCATTTTTACAGTTCAGTTGCATTATTTTCGGAACTTAATTTATGGAAGGGGAACCTGCAATGAGGTGTCGTTGTTTGCAGCCAATGAGAGGCCCTGGCGATACCCACCCATCAATTGGCCCGCGTGTTTGTTTTGGGGACACTAAGGACCAGCAGGAGTCTCAATCAGTGAAACAGACATCCAATTCTCGAAATGATATCAAATCATTTCCGGCTCTTCCCACTCACCCATTGTGAGGTTCCAATTTAGTAATGATGATTAGAGATCGAATTTATGTTTGCAACGTCGTGAACCTAATTGTAGTGGTACACTAAGAATTTATCAATTTCCGACTGTCCCGCGTTCATTTCATGCTCCAGCACAGTAAATAAATATTGTTTATGCTGTAGCACATAATTTAATTCGTCAACGCTTCTTCAGATAGCAATTGTTGTCGCACCTGATTCAACATTCGTTCCAATGAATGTTTTGCTCCCGAGATCGTGCATTCAAACGCACACTACGAAAATATTAGGTGATTTTTAAATTCATCAACTGATGTTTTTTGTTTCTTCTCTTTCGAGTCAAATAAAAGCATCCAACATCTTTGCAGAGCTGAATTTCATTATAATGGGAGGAATCTTCATTGAACATGTTTTTACCCTGGGAAATTCAAGAGAAGCAGCGTAGAAGTGTCAAGAGAAGCAGCCTTGTACATACCACAAACTGGACCTCATAGGAATGCTCGTAAGCTTCTTACCAGCCTGATTCCAGAAGGCGTTTAAGAGTAGCATTCAAATTCAAATTGCGCACCAGTAGCCCTAATGCTTAGATTCTTTGATGGAAGAGCCCTGACACAGTGAATGTAATTCACAATTTTTGCCTCACGTCTACTCGCCGGTCACCATGCACGGCACCTGTCCCTTTTGGTCTGGCACCAGGAAAAGAGGTTAGCGCTTCTTATTACTTTTGATACACAATATGTATATGCGTGCCATCACATTGCTGATACGACTGCGTAATTAAATTACGACATAGAAGAAAATCAATATTTTTTAAAGAATTTAAGCCTTAAAGAATGCAATTTGAAAAAAGTTAGTGCATTTCTTAAACCTCAGTCGATAGTAAGTGTGATCGATGTCACGGATCACCATTTTTAACAGTGAAGAGTTTGTCCAAATATTAGCTACCCTCTCTAAGAACATTTTTCACTAATAGCAATCATTTAGGCGTAAGGAATCTTTTCAACTCTCAAACTCAGACATCAGTTTACGGCCTTTGATATGCAGAACTAACTAATATAGATATTGTGTTGTTGATTCAAGCCGTTCCACGCAAAGTAGGCGTTACAGATCTGGCTGATACACTGTATTTCGGTAGCATATATCGCTGGCACGAAAGAGGACACCACAACGGGTTTGTGAGACCAGAATACCGGCAACTCATACCCTCGACGCATATGAAACATGTTTCAAAGTTTCTGCGCCTCAGATGATTCATGCGTTTCCTGAGTTGAGTGAAGGAAGTAATTTTGAGAATATCGGCAGGGCACGAGAATATTAAAGATAAAATTTAGCCTCTCTCTCTACATTTGCAAGTCTTGTAAACAAATGTAAAATCGGGAAGTGAATTTCTGCGTTTGTGCGAAGTTTTGTTTGAATATAAATTAATCGCTCAAAATTAATTCATCGCATGTTATTAGAGAAGGTCGAATTAGGCAATTCGCGTAAATACATAAGGAACACAACTGACGAAAAAAATGATAGACTAAAAAAATGAAATTTACCCATTTATTTCAAACTCACTGATCTGTGCAATTATCCAAGAATACGTAAATGAAATGAATGCTCAAACTGCATAGTAATTGTTCACATTAATCATTTTAAAGAATGAAAATAATTAACAGTGATCGACGGCTCCAGGTCCGTTATGACTCATGGGCGCGTGTGAACCCCAGACTAATTTCTGCCCAAAGCTCAGACATCAGTTCGCGGCACTGCGATAAAATTTCGTCTGGGAACACAATGGCAAGTTTCAAGTAAGTTTCCATGGTGCCTGGGCGGTTCTTTTCGCAGGCGACATAGAAAATAATCCACAGCATTATCCTTGTAGCCTGCAGCGCCCGTGGTAAGCCTACAATCTTTAGAGTGCGCGCACCTGCTCTATTCAAACACCAAACCTTGGCTGGAAAATTGCCTCTCTTATTTATATCAAATCCGTCTTGCTGGTCGTGGGGGGGACCACGACCTTATTCTTCAGACCAATCAGCCGCAACGTAACGGATATTTTGTAAGAAATCTGGCTGGAAATTTTACCGCCAACAATAAAACTTTCAACTCGCACACACATGAGCACAAATATACAACGATAAAGGAATTAATTGAGTGATTGGGAAATGCTGTAACCTATTTTATAAGAGTGGAAATTTTTGAATTGATTTTTGCTGTGGAAAATTCAAAACGCACGACCCAGTAATTTTTGTTCCCTCAGAAAAATATAAATTTGATGGGCACATTTAAAGTGATTGGACATAATAATATAAATCGCACAGTTTCGCGAGAAGGATTATATCGTAGATACGATATCACCTGCTCAATTCAAAATATCTGGTCTCTTCTGAAGTGATGTGATCAAATCCCTCTCGAGCTCGCAAATTCAACAACTTATTTTATCATTTTTTATTTGAATTTCAAAATAAACGTACGTATTTGTTTTGGCATTTGAACTGATCATTCAGCCTAACTTCGTAGTCATTCGAACAATTTATTAGCCTGTGAATAACAGGAACATGTTTAGGGAATATGGAGTAAGCGACATTGAGTGATCTGAATGAGCAAAAATCGAAGAATTTCTTATCCGCTACTGTGGCAAAAACTGCGAGGCCGAAAGGCAACGTACATTCGGACTTTCTATAGGAGTTGTACTACACAACCATAGTACGGTACTACGGTTCACAGGCTGAAAAAGCTTACTACTACAGACTGGGTTCCAAAGTTCACTTGTCAGAAAATCCAAGTCGTTTAAGCTCATTGATGCGTTGTGGCTTGGGCATGACCAGCTGCATGAAGGTTCACGAAGAGCTGGCGAATTTTTCTCACGTCTCGTTGTAATCAATGCATCATAATTGTTAATTTAAGAAGCAACCTTTGTAAGAATAAGCATTTAGACCGGCCCTCTGATTCTTTGTTTTTATTTCAACCATACTCGTACACTGCCTCGACATTATTGGATACTCTAATTCAAAGATCATCATCGTCCGTGAGAAAGTCTTGAGCGCAAATGCGCATGACACACACGAGCCCCTCCAAAAACCTCCAACAAAGACCTTCTTAGAGCAACCCTCCGTCAACCTTTGATACACTATACAATAGACGCCCTAATGCTCAAAGGAATCGAACTCGAAATAAATTCGTTCAAGTTCGGAAGATCCTTTTGCGGAGCAAGTGGGTTTTGAAGTCTTAGGAGTGCGTGTGCAGAAAACCGAAGAAAAATTGCATTGAGATTTGTAGAGAACGAAAGCTATAAATAGAACTCGTATGGAAGGAAATAACATTTTAAAACTATGTTTTCTAGGAAAATGAGTTAAATTATTTCCTAAATCTTCTACTTTTCTTTTGAAAGTGTAAAATGGATAGCAAATACGTTAAGCATCATTTCATTGAGCAGTTAGCTCTTTGATCTCAGTGATGAATTTTTAGTGGTATAAACATTCATGTGCCTTTTTTTTGTATGAAGTTATTTCTAGGAATTCGTTCCATACTCGATAAAAAGAAACCACTTTTCATGCAAATTTTCGCAAATATCCCAAGTTGGATTCACTGATCTCGAGTGCTGTGAGTACGTCGAACGTGTTCAAAATTGATTAAAAGTGAAACTAACAACTATCAGACCAAATTAAATTGCTGAAAGTTATAAATTAGCGAACATGTCAAATTCGTGCTAGTAATTGATTGCCCTAAGCAATTACTGAAGTGTGTTTTTTTACGTCAAGTTCGATTCAATACGCACCTGTTCATCAAAGTACAATGACCTCATGATTCTTCCGTTTCTTTCCATGGAAGACGCTGTGCACACCACGGAAGCGCGCGCGCGGGCTGCCCAGCTACTGGGCGTCTCACGGACAATTTTCTCTGACGTTCATTTCAGCGGGGACTGTTCCTTTTCGTGCGCTCAAGGTGAAAACTATTCCCAGCACAATGAAATGATTTCTTGCCGTTATTACTCATAGTAAAAATTGTGATAGTTGGCCAATGATACAATTTTAGTGAAATTAGATGATTGTGAATATGTTTTTTCACATAGATTATTTAAAAACTGTCAAATATTATTATTTCATAATCGAAATATTGACTATGAAATAACGCACAAAATGGAAGCAGTTAATGAACATAATCGTTCACGCAATATTTATTCCTGTGAAAATTACTAAAATGAATTTAAACATTTCGCAGAAGTCTGGAAACATAATATGAGTTAATCTGAGAAAATCTTCGCTAATTCAAGGAGGAAAATATCATTGTCGGAATAGATCATTTTTATACCTCATCATTGCTTCAAAATCAAACCCCCATTTTTAACTCGATCCAACAAGTAAACTCCAAATTGCATTTACCTACATTTTACAATCATATCTTGTTCGTCAGTGTGACAGTTGTTCACATCGGCTAGCCCACCTCAATAGTATAAGCAAGCAGGCTTTGAGGTATCGGGTAGGAATCTACCTTTATTTTTTTGTTTTATCACTAACATTTGCTAGAGGAATTTCCTACGCTTAGTAAAACTGATCATCGCAAGAATATAAATTAGCATTTTTCTCATATTTTACAAATTAATTATTTAAAAGTTTAACCAACATTGTCTGATTGATGATAATGACAATGTATTTTACAGATGACTTTTTGTTCGAATTTGTATTGCTGATGATGAGCGAAAGCTCGAAACGTCCATTTTTTACGAGTCTTTTACAGCCTCGATAATATATGTTAATGAAAAATGTTTTATACCATTTTCCTGGTTCTCTCTTTTTTATTGTCTGATTGTAGGTATTTTCTTGAAGAGATTTTGTGGTTGCTCAGAACCTTAACCAAAAAACGAGAATAAATCGAAAGAATACATGACCCGTCATGCTTGACGTGATGTGAGTATACTCTGAGAGCGAAGGCAGCTAGACTTGTGTTTCATGAGGGTTGGCCTTCTGACGATAATGAAGTGCACCGATCCTGATGACGTACAAAGCGTGAACCCAAAACATTGATAGCGTTTTATGGGAAGCTAAATATTCTTTTGGTGTTTTTCATCCTCTGATAAATTACGTACAGTATAAAGCCTCATGAATCTTTATCTAAAGCGTAGGACTTTTCGCTTGAACAATTCGGTACGATGCCTATCCAGGATAAAGTATAAATTTTCAGAAAAATTCAAAATCAAAATAAGCGTAATCTTTCATTTCACTGTTCAAATAGATAACTACTTTCTCCTCGCGAATGATGTAATCTAGTTCCTATTTGCATTAGTTAAAAATGTCACAAAAACCCTCTAAACAGGTTAACATTGGCATGCCTATAATTTGGCGATGAACTTTTTTGCAGGAAATTTGGAGTTGATTTTTTGAATCAGTAACATTTTCTATTTTTTAAAAAAGGGTAAAATTCTTTGAGTATAATAACGTCGATTTCAAATATCAGATTAAATACACAGTTCATTTGAACACTGAAGATCTGTTACAAGGTGTAATTCATTTGAGCTACTGAATACGACGAGGAATTTTATTGCCTGTAAGTAGTCGCATAATTAGGCATCCTTTGCAATACCATGCGTTACAAAAACAAGTTTTAACCGTATTGGTACGACAATATTATGCAAATATTATGTGAAATTAACTTTTTTCTATAGTGCGACGAAAAGCCTTTTCTACACAAGTTCTTCTTCAAGTCACTGTGGTTTGTTTCTGGCGTCATATTTTCCGAATTAAAATTTTCTATCAATGTTTTTGTACGAATTTATCATGAGAATTAAACTACTATCAACCGGCATTTGAACTTCTTATGGATTGTTGCCAAATTCGTTTTCAACCAATTGGAATCTAAACTCGAATCACTACTGCATTCGTTGAACTCCCAGAGCCCACTGTTTGCTTTTATACAAGGCAGAAGTTTCAGTTTTTTTAATTTTCTTTGCGCAAAATAAAGCTGACACAGAAACAAGTTCAGAATTACAAATTCATTTGATTTGCTTCTTAAATTTTCTACGATTTCGCAGCGGGGACCACGCACTTGAACATCTTCGTAACAGCCTTGTCTCACGCACAGAATTAAAATTATCGACGAATCAAAATCTCTTGAACGATCATGCGCTGATCCCAGATCGTTTACTGTCTCAATAAATTCAACGTACTCTATCAACTGATGAAATTTAAAGTGAAATTCTTTAAAATTCGAAAATATTCGTGACAGTGCAATTTTCTCATGAAATTCGACACTATAAGAAGGTGTCCGTAGCAGCCATGTGCCTGCAAAGCAAAGCTATTTCAAAACTTCACTATTCATTTATTCATCAACTCTCGTTATAAGCGCTCAGTGACATTTTAGGAAACAAATTACACTAATATTAACTTTCGGTAATGAGATCGATGAAATTGATGCTTGTGGAAAATTTTTCTCTGCAGAAATTCTGAAGATGAATTTCCAATACATTAAATTTTTTATTTTTCGTAATTATCACCAGATAATTCAGATTCATAACAATAGCAATCGTGTTCGTAGTATGACCAGCAAATATGAGGCTAGATCAACGTCCATTGTTCAAGTTTCAATTTTTTACGAAAAAATCAACATGTTTGAAGTAATTTAAAAATGTTAGCATATTTTTTAAGTTAAAAAGTCATGGTGTATCTATTGCTCGATAAATATTGATTAAATTTACACTAAATATTCTTCTTTACACCGCGCTACAATTTGTTCCTAAAGGAACTAGGCTAACAAAAGATTTTAAAAGCGATAAAAGCGCGAATAAGTTTCAATTTATTCGTTATAAACTTCATTGTTGAAAAGTACATTTTCTCGGATACTCGGCGTACAATCAGCTTGTCATCAACAAGACATAGTCTCGAAAGAAATATACTGAAAAAACCTACAGGAAGTCGTGAAACTTGAGCGATAGAAAATAAATCTCCAATTCGTAGAAAATCTGTTTTCAAAAATTTTTGGAGACATTTTCAATGCCAAATTTGCGGTAAAATTTGATCTTGCTCAGGGAAAACGTCTTTAGTGAATGGAATATAGCCGGTGTGAAATGGTAATAAAACACAAGGAGCAATTGTTTCCATTATTATTTTTTCTTATCACAGTTGATCACAGTAACAAGGATATAATAATGGTAGCAACAAATACTGAAAGACCGAACTGACGTACATTTAAAGAGATCATCAAGAATTGGGAATCAAAAACACAAGCAAAACAAAACTTAAGCTCAACTACATCAACGAACTACGTATAGACATAAAACAATGAACACTTATAGCTAAAGTCATGAATTGAGCATCATTTTCTGATGAAAAACGATCAATGAAAGAAAACGAATGATTACTTGACAGTTGCCAAAGAAAGACCCTCGTTCATGCATTGTAAACTTCACCCGTGGCTGAACGAATAAGAAAGAGAACTAGAAACATCAATTCAAGAAGAAAATCTTTTTCCAACCGAATATCACGGATAACTAGCACTCAAAAATCCTGATGAAAGAATTAAACGCGCACAAAAAGCCGAGTGTCACGCACGAGTAAGGGGAACCATCTGGCAACGATTTGAGCTACGAGAAAAAACTGCCCATTGATACATAATACGTTTCACCAAATGAAATAAATGAACCGAAAATTCAAATAAGTACCAAGCTATGAGCTTATTACAAACTCCTAACAAACGCACAAAAGAAAGTCTCGTGATCAAATATCATCCGATATTAGAGTGAGAGCGAAGCACTATATTTCAATATATGAAACTCTACGTGTACAAATAACAAGAGAAGTGTAGAACAAAAACTGTGACTCAATTTGAAAGACATTGTACACTAAAACCAATATTGCATGATTCTCCGACTGAGAGCAAGAAAGGGCTAACTACGTGTAGATTACTCACTGAACATGAGTATATCACAGTAGAGCGCGTACTTATTCTAAATTGCAGCATTTACGTCAACAATATCATATATACAGACAAATGAAAAATCTACATTTGATCAGAGTGGAATGAATTATTCTCAGCAAAACGTCATAAAACAAAACAACAAAAAACTTAATACAAAAATTGAAGGACACTGCTTACAGCAACAGAGATCATCGAGAAAACTTACTAACAAAATAATGATACGATACCTTAAAAATTATAGAAAATGAAGGTAACAATTTCATGTGGGCACATAATCACTCAAAAACTAGGAAAATATAACAAACATCCCATTATATCAGTTCAGACGCAAAACTGAATGCTAAGCTTTTGCCTAAAAAAGACGCATAAAACTTCAAGTTTACATAAAACGTCAAAGGAAAGGTATGAATGAGAGTTTACCAGCAAAGTATACAGATCGTTGCAGTGAAGTAACAGGTGTGGCGGCGATTCTCGGTCGTTTGTCGAAGTCGGCCCTGTTCAACTGGTTGCATCAGCTCGCTAAGTTTTCTACGTCGTTTTCTAGCGAGCTTACGTGACGGCTGAAGAAGTGATGAAATGATGGTGAGTCTCGTAGTAACCGTCTGTTGTGAGAGTGTATCTCCACATGGGTGGCAGCACAATGGATGCCACACTCATGCTGATTTTGAACTTCACACAATCCGGCAGAGTGTATGCTTGGCGCTGACGTGTCCTGTTGCTCATATTCACCCAGTACTACGGCCAAATCTTCTAAGGATACGAGAGGAAGTTCAAAATTCTTGTTGCTCTCTTCGAAGTTGGCACGCGCTTCTTTTTGGAACCGAAATGTTTCAGAGGCAGGAGCTGAACGTGATATCAAATGCAGTTTCTCATTCAATCTGCTACCGCATTTGAAAAAAGAGCTCGTCGAATCTCCTCGTTTAAGAGTAGGAATCTGAAGAAAGGTAGACAAATTTTCATTGTTTTCCTGCGTTCGGCTGAACGTATCGTTACCTCTCGTCGGCCGCTGAATCGAATAGGGTAATTGACTCACACTGTTGAAACGTGTTGATGATTGAAGAGGCAAGGTTTCACTTTCACAAAAATCAGACTCACCATCAACTAAAGGCCACACATGATTCAAATTTATTCTGGCTCTTGTAAACCGTTTTAGTTTCGGAGGCACGAGCTTCGGACGTCGACGTACAACTCTTGGTATAACGGCGTTAGGATTCACAACGCAAGACTGTTCCGCTCCAAAAGCCATTTTGCTTGAATAAGTCGTAAAAATATTTGCAAAGCTCGGTTTCACACCACGTAAAATCACTCCGCACTGTTATGTTACTAGGTGACCCAAAAGTAAGTCAAGGTCGTGTAACAAAATCACTGCAATCTTTGATGTGTATTACGATCAGAGGGCGAAGAGTGAATGGCGGGAAATTTTGACCGGTTGGGTTATATAGCAAGGATTCCCGCCCAAAAGCAGGTGCGAGTACGTCTGGGAGGAGTTGCCAGCCACCGCCAACCTCAAGACTGCTCAACCGAGCTGTTTGTTTCTGCCAAGGCATCCAAATATTTCATTGCACAACTCCCGAATGAAAGTATGATATTATCAAGTGAGAAATTTACTTTTCTTCACAAGATTGAGCTACCGCATGTAGAATGCGTGTTTCTACGAGCGCGTTTCAACAGGATGTTGTACTCAAGTGACGTCATACACACGAGTTACTCATGACACGTTTACTACGCCGTGTAGTACACTCGTCTATTCAATCGTCATTACGTCAAGGAACACTTAAGTCATAACCAGATAAAAAATATTGCCTCAAATGTCTAGCAGGATTGTAAAAACTTATTTGTTCTATGTTTATGGACTAATAGTTGAAGAACATTTTCAAAACATGCAGTCCGATCGCGAAACGTTTGTAGTAGAGCTGGCTTCAAAGGAGGGGATGAGACCTTGAGAAATAGAGAGCGGGTGAAGAGGGTGGAAAAGGAAATATCTGACCAATGAGAGCGCGCTATCTCTTAAGCGCGCGCTACTTGAATTCGGAGAAGTGCTGCGGTTCAGGAAGACCTTACGCGCCAAATTCGACTCCCTGAAGGAACTTCAGTAACAGGTTTGTAGAGAAGCATTAACGGCTGTGATTTGAATCTCGGAATCGAACGCTGTGACGCTCTTCGTAATAGTTCTTTAACAGTTAATGAAAGATGCGACTTCACAGACGATCTGAACTCGTCTTGATGGGGAAATGTCTTTCTCATATCCTAAGCCTAAACGCGACGATTTTATCTCTATCCTCTTAAAAGCATAGAGTAAAAACCTGATAACAAATCTTTGAGGATTCGGAAAACTCTACGAGTAGGCAACTTGGAATGATTCAGCCTTCATTCCTCTGTTAGACGTTATTCTGCGTTATCATCTCTAGATACACGACCTAAGGACTTCATAAATGTTATGCCAAATTAGGAGCCAACATCCGTGCGTGAAAAACAGCTTTATTTACTCTGCACCTGAGTTTAAAAATGTTTTAAAGTGCTAATTTCTCCTGAGATTTTAATATTAATACCAATTTTATTCAACGCATTTAGATATCTCAAAAATTCATGTGCACAATATTGTTCTACGTTATATTACTTTAAATTTGTCTAATATTCCTGACAAAATCTTAGATTAAGCAAGGTAAGCGAGTAAATCCTTCAAACAAGGAGGATTATTATGAGAGAGTCAGTTTCTACTAGTTTGATATTTATTATGACTTAACAATTATTCACAGGTTTTCAGACTGTGGCATTTAGTCACGTTTGGAAAGAACCATCGGCAAGAGAACATTTTATTTTCATTTTAGGGTGACAATATTATATTCAACGATAGATCGTCATGCCACTAGAAAAATTTACCATTGATACAGAAATCTTACATCAAACACAGATAATTGCACGGTTATGTTCTCATTTTCTTACGTGTACGTCATATTATACATCAGACACTGCGGCATGTGAAACACACCGAGGTCACACTCTCACCAATAAAGAATTTCAACAACACGCTTCTTTGGATCAGGTTACACTACAGTAAACAGACAACCACAGGAAGAGTTGACAAGCAAGTAGCAAACGATTTAAAAATTTAAACTATTTATTTCCAGATGTGATGCATGCGATTGAGTTGCTGGGGTTGAGTAACGGGAGTAATATGTTGAGTAACATGGGGTTGAGTAACTGGAAGAAGTTGAGCTATTAGCCATTGCCATCATGTTGATCATGTTTACAGGCCTAATGTATGAATATTGATGGAGAACCACCACATCGTGATAGACGATGTTACAATCTACTTGTTACCCTTGGCGTGAACGCTTTCCTCCCTTAATTAGCTGCGATGAATGTAACAATGCTAACCTCATTCTCATGAATTTTTATTTAATACTTTTAATCTTGTTTTTTACTATTATATACTCATATCATTTTACAGAGTTGGTAAAAACCCATTTTTCCTCAAATCCTGAGTCAATATAGTAGAAGTGACTTTCCCTCAATTTTACTTCAAGTGGAATAGTTTGGATTGTGAGTGAGAGTATAACTCAGTCTAGTGCATCCGTATCATTTGATCGACATTGTTGGTGGTTCTACAATTAAACACTTGAAGTAGGGTAATTTAAAAACTTAAAAAAAGTATACTCCTAAGAAATTAATCAAATTCAATCCAAAAACGTCTCTGAGTCCAGCTCCATCATCAATGCAAGTAAAATATTTAACCATCTCTGAAATAAAAGATCGAACACCAGTGAATACGAGACATTAGAAGATAAATAAAGTGTAAAAGTACTGTAAAAAATAAAATTGAATAAGTAATAAACAGGACCATTTGTAAGGGATATGAGCTGTCTGTTTTGTTCAGGTTAGCTTTTCGCTCAAAATTATATAAAGACTAAAACCCTCAGGTAATCCAGAGTCGAAGCTGAATATAAAATTTTAAAATTAGTGTTTGCAGATATGGGAACATTGCATTTTTCAGCATGATTGCGCTCTGCAGAATGAGATGGGTGGGATAGTTAAACCCAGTACGGAAGCTTCCAACCCGATGTCTGCCACTCTGATTTAAAAATTTCGTGACGTCATGCCAACGTACGACGTTGAGCACTACGCACAGCTGTGAGAGTAAACTAGAGGCTCGCCTCTCAATGAGAAGCGTACCTTTATACCAGAGAAAGGAAGCAACCTAAAAATTATCAACAAGAACTACACGTAACTGGAAGTTGTGTACATATTTTAGACAGTAACTTTAATTCACTTTAAAACTTCGCGAACGGTGCTCCAAAATACGGAAATGAGCAGTCTCTTTATAGTTTTCTAAAATGACCGGTAACATGTACTGTTTCGACAGCATTTTTTAACTCGAGATCGAGATTTGATGACACCCAACGGAAACCCATTGCTTGTAAAATGTGAGTTCGGAAAAATCCCAGTTCATAAAAAACATCCTTGAAAGTAGAGCATACTTTGTAACCAATATTGATCAGTGTCTAAATGCAATTACTTCTGAAACCTGCTGAGTAGATACAAAAACTGGAGCCTAATCCAGTAAAGTGAGCTTATGTTGCACAAATGTCTTGAACTGATTGTTGTCTCTTGTTATGAGGCAGAGCAGTCGATTTCAGAATAATGTAAAATGTGTACAACCTGTACTTCAATATGCTACACAAAAATTCTCCATATTTCTACATTTTTCAACCATATTTTATGCTGTAATTTTCCCGAATATGTTATTTGGTTTGAACATATTGGTAGGGTTCTCTTTTTGTAGTCTTTTTTATTTATTAGAAGCTTGGGAACAAAAACACTCACTTCAATAGAAGAATTTCTAGCTGCTTGACTAAAATACAAAATTAACTGATGAGTTCAGTTCACGTCTTTCACTTTAACCGAGAGTAGATGCATACCCATTTCGTTTACTCTTTCTTTCCACCATAAATTAATAAGAGGAATGTACGTTACATTTACAATTACAAATAATGGCATTATTATTGCTATGTTTTTTAGTTCATTTAAGCTTAATTACTTTTTTCGATAGTAGTCCACAGCATTATTTCAACGGTAATTTCAAACTTATTACTTTGTCAGAATACTGGTCGTAGTTAAATTCCATTTAATTAAGTACTTGCGGAAAAAGTATCACAAGAACAATACGGTTTGTTTCTTTATCTAGTTTAAGAATGAGTGGCAGAGCGAGGAATATAGAGATTCATGTGAAATCGTTTCATTTAGGAAAGGAGGACAAGTCAAGTCCTTAGAGATAAACGTTTCAACTACACAGGAACATTTTCAACAAGACTTGTTCTGAAACAAGGAGAGATATACGTTACTCATATTCAATAACTGACAAAGAATAAAAGTTAGTAAGAGTAAGATTAAGCTAATTGCACGGGATAAGCTGATTGAGTGTCGTTCAACAGAGATTTAAGTTGTAGACTAAAACGAAAGACTCCATAATTCGAAGGTCAACAGGGTTGGAAACGGAGGCTAGGACAGTGAAGCTATCGAATTTCATAGCATAATTACGCTTTTCAGCATGGAAGTGTATGACCGACTGAGGAGGGCTAGTGAGCGGGAGCTATTCTGTTCTCTTGCTTTAGGACGATCAGGAGATCTCTCCAGAGTTTCATAGTATAAACTCATGTTCAAATTTTCCAGGCGCTTAAAAAAAGTTTTTGAGCAGCGAAGCAGCATTAAATTTCCCCACAACCAGTGCACATGCTGCTTCTAGCAGTGACTTATCTTAAATAACTTCATCAGGATTACTGCATTATCAATATTCGCAAAAATTTTGAAAAAAAATGACGTTTCAACTTGAATACGAACACAGATTACTGTTAAAAGAATACTTCTCTACTGGAAAATAAAATTCCTAAAAATTTAAAAGAAAAAAAAAGCCTTCTGCACACAATTCAGTTTCCGTAACCATCACTACATGATTTATTTTAAGGCTGGAAAAACAGGTTACTTTAAAAAAGTATAGTCACTATTTCCCTTCAAAAACCATTAAAAAGTAAACGAGAAATAAAAAGAAAACGATTATATCTTTCCTGATATATTGAAATATTTTAGACATTTCAGTAAGATAAAAACAGAAACATTTATGCAACCGTTATAATGCGCGCATACTCGTAAAAAAAAATCTAAACGCGTGTGGTATCTATGGAACATATAGTGCAACTCACTGCGTTGTACACGCCCTGCAGAACTGGGGCGATACCGGAGCTGCACCACTTCGTGGAACAATCAAACTTCTTTGTAACATGATTAGTTCTTGTCAGAACTGGCGCTAGCTACAATGATGTGTGTAATGCTTCATTAGTTGGAAAAATTTGGTTTGCGCCATATTTGGGACACCATAAAGTTTAGAGGAAAAAACGTTGCTGAAACTGATATATTCGGTCAACCATTGTGTGAGAGGTAAATCATGAGACAAAAGAAATCTACGCTTAAATCGGTTTCAACTCTCAATTACACAGAAGCACCGAAAGGTTTAAAATGTTCATAATGCGAAATTTCTTGATCTGACAGAACTCGTGGAAGAAAGCTGTGCAAAGTTCAGTACGACTAAAACACACGTTAGCCAGTAATTAAACAGGTGATGTACACTCTAAATAAAGATGTTGATTGTTTTGTACGTTTCAGTCGTTTAGATGATTCCATGAGACACACTAAAAAAACGCATTGATTCAGGGATAACTGCCGTAGAAGAAATCCAGATGGAGCATCGTCCAAACATATGTAGTTCTGAAGAAACTACTTTTTTTTTCTCGAGAAGTGTTGAAGTGTTCATACAGCGCATGTGAGCGCTATTTAGATTTCTTTTTATGTGTTTGCAAAGTGCCAGTAGCTATACTTTTCTTCCTTTTTTCTAATTTCAACTTTAGTATTGAAACAAACACTAAAATCAATCCTTGAAAACGCTGGTCATGGGGTCCTAGCGTTAGTTATAAGGCATTTGAAAAACCAACATACAAGATGATAAGTGTCAGGCTTGATTGGAAATAGAGCATCCTTAGATGCTGATGTTTGTTTGGTCTAATTTTTATTCTACATTGTACTTTATCAACCATTATTTTTAAATTTACTATCTGAAAAAAAATGTTCATGACCAATAATAAAAAATTATTCACTAGATACTTTATTTTCGAATGACAATGATCGTTATGGCTCTCAAAAACTGGGATTGCAGCATTACGACAGGCGTCTTCCGTTTAATGCATCATTTAAAATGAAGCGCTTAACAATGAACTATTTCCTTAGTAAATGACTTGTGGAATTGAAATAAGTACGAAAAGGATAGCAAATAGTTTACTACTTTTCTCGTCCACTATCCTACATTCATTATTGTATTAATAACATAGACAATGAACTCGAATAGGATAACGTGCTGACTTTTACACTTTTTACGTGTCATGAGACATACAAGCCCAGTGAAAAACGCTGGCTTTTTAGAATCGTTCAAAGTCTGACTCCCACATATACTCAGAAGACATTACCGAGTTCAAGAATTAAAGTTATGATGTCAAAGATAGTTGTAATTAAGAATTGAATTCTGAATTCTCACAACTTGACCCGCAAAGCTTCATCAGACAAGTATCACGGCATGAAACAAGAGTTGACCATAGGACGGCCATAACCAACACGCACATTTTCAGTTCGCCTGCACGTTAAGCAAACGTCACCGTAAAATTACCCCTGATATTGAACTGTGAGCTTCGTAAAGTCGAAGAGTATGGGTGCCAGTTTGACAAGAGCTTCATTGCGCGAGTCAGGGTGACGGCCAGAGATGTACGGTCCCGGTCGGCCACCGCCACGCGACGCATCTAATTTACAGCGCAAATACGAGCTGCATTTCATGAGCCTGAGACCACGGCTCAGTTACAGTCTGTTGGTCCAGGTTTTGTGGGGGGCCCTCTTGATTGTTTGCCTCAACCCTGCGTCCTGTACCTGGCAATCAAACATCCAAAACCTCCCATGCTTGAATCTACGGTAAATACGTCCGATTGACATCGATGGGAAGAACAAACCGTGCCAGGAATGTCCCGAGGCCGAGTTTTCTTCGATAAATGAACTTCTGCGAATTTAAAATTCTCTTACATTTCCGAAAGCTTTCTTTCAAATTATCTAAGTTTTTGTTCATTTTAATGGCAAGCTTGCAATAATCATTGTAGAATTTCTGAATTTGCAAATTTTTGTTTCGAATCAAATGTTTTAAGAGTTGTGAACATTTTGGGAAGAAACATTCCGGTATTTTTTACTTCCACATCGAAAATTCGAATATCTATGACTATGTAAATAAATGGTTCAAAAATTAAACTACCCTGTACCTACGAATGATTTTTCATATATTGAGTTCAACTTCTAGAGTAGGAACAAAATATTTTTCATTTAAAGGACCGCTGAAATTAATGCTATATTTGGCGCAATTTTCATGTATACATCAGTACAAGAAATGGGGCCTCGATCCCAGAAAAGTGGGAGAACTCCTCAGCTTTTGTAAAAAGGTGTAGGAAATTTATATAATTCTACCCTAAGTTTCTCAACAGAAACGCTAGCTAGCAAGATGAGCGGTTGTCGTGCGCACTCAAATATATAACAAACAACGTTTCAGTAACTGCATGTCATCCGTCAAAAATATTCCGATGCAGATATTCAACCCATAGGTCAGTGCGGGAGATTATCTGCTCTATGATGTAAAATTTACATCATTCGTTTAATTTATGCAATCAAAAAATTCACATCATGGTTCATTCGGGTTACCAGTCTTAGTAAGTAACTATTTCGATAATGAGTTAATATAACTTGGAAAACAAATACCACATCAGAACACACGAATTAAAAATTCAAGTGTTAAGTAAAAAAAGAATGAAAGAAATTTAAAAAATTGAGCACAAGAAACAAAAATTTTTTACACATAAACTCTGTCAAGAAGAAGCACTGTAACCCCACCTTTCGTTTTAAAAAAAAACATTAATAAATGTTCTACTCCATTGATGATAATGCAACAAACATGAATATTCATGGGACCTGCACCTTATTGGCTCAGAATACGCACTACATGAATGAATAGCGTCGAGTTTCACAACACCTACGTGACAATTACGATGACCAATAGAAGTTATGTAATCATAGGTAAGCGGTATACCTATATGCTTTTGATACTTCAGCATTGGCAATGATATATTAAACTCAGAATTGGCTCAAAGGCTTACAAGTATGTTAAGCTATAAGTTTAGCCATTGAGCCAAATTAAACCCAAAATTTAAACATATTTTGTTTTACTCCTTAAAATATTGTGTAAATAAAGTCTTAGAACAACATTTTTCTTGTAAAACCTTGTGCCTTAGAATAAATCCTGTAGACTCAGTGTTTTATCAACCTCCTTGGAAGACTGTATTTTCTCAAGCAAGAAAGAGATCAGTCATTCCAAGATCTCCATGAAATTTTCAATTGAAATTTTTCGTAAAACGTTTCCTGACTATTTCCCTTGATTATCTGTTTCAATCGACTCAATAATGGTTTAGTTGCGATAATCCATGTGACTGAGGGTCAAGCCTTCGAAATTTATAGGCTTCAACAACTCATTGATCAAAAATATATTACAAAAAAACCTATTCACACACCAAGTTTTCCATCAGGTTAAAAAACAAAATTGTTATTAAAATAATTGTTATTTAAAAGAATTTCACTTTCTTTGCGTTTAAACAACTTATTCAAGCAAATCTGACATGAGTCACTGAATTTCTTACAATTAAATACTACTTTTAAGGTTTTCATGCTACATCATGCCCCCAAAACAGGCTTTAGTGAAGTTGATAAACTTGTAAAATTTTTGACTGCTGTAAACGTAGCAAATCTTCCGTAAAACAAAATTTTGCCTTCTCAAATCACCATCTCCATTTTCAGAACATTTACAATCTTCAAACAGGTGCAACATCGACTAAATGATATTTGAAGCCACCATTCGCAAAAGAAGGCACCAATGAGACAGTCATCAATGAGTCCACTGACTTCGTTTCGAGGAGAGGAATGAAACTAATGAACCTTGACAGCAAGGCAAGACTTATCTCCATGCTGGCATTTCGTGGGGTAATTTATAGCATTCTCAGCTCGTGCCGAGTCCGGGAAGATTTTGAGCACAAGTGGTCTATCTATTAACGTCTGCTGCACAATAACTCTGCCCAATTTTGCCTGACGTCTGCTACGATGCTGGACGCTGAGGCGCACGTATAGGAGCCCACTCACATCATCTCGGAGACGGGCGGAGGCGTCTAGGAGTCGTGTGTGGGCTCGGAGCCGTGCAAATAGCTTTTGAGTTCCTGAATAAACGGAAACCGACTAAAAAGGTTCCTAAAATAGACAGATCATAGCCTTGAAATAACAAGGCCCGTAATGAACACCGAGCGAGTCAACAAGACAATATTGGACATGCGTCGTCCGAGCTCCACTTGACATTTTTGGGCATAAAATGAGTGCTGCGGATGCTGGATTGGACAGAAACCTCACATTTACGGGATCTTTTTATAAGCAGAAAACTGTCAAACGTCTGTATTCAGATTTTCACTCGATTTAGTTTATTAAGTCACAGAGTTGTTCTTTTAATGCTTTAAATCTGTTAAATTTTTGCTGCTCTCTGTGGTAGCCATGTGAGTTCTATTGGCAAGAGTAGAGCAAGGTACCACCTTTCTTCAAATTTTTGGGTGCTGAAATTTAAAACTGTCAAGTAAATTACAGTGTGGTACAACATTCTAGACTACGCATAATTTTATAGAATAATGAAAAAATAACTGAAAGTGCAATCCGAAAGGAAACTTAGGAACACCAAAACAAAGCGATAACATGCATGCTGAAATACATTTACGCGATACACCGATAATTCGCTTTATAGTACATGGAACCTGAGCCGCAGCTAAGTAGAATAAAGCGTAATAAATTCACAGGTTTTAAATTTAACTAAAGTTTGCGTTGGGCAAATTGTGTAGCTTATAATTTTTTAGTTGTAACTTCCCAAGCTCCTGCGCGCAGCACTCGATTTGCGCCCAATGTTTCGCAGGAGCAACAAACGCTTCTGTACTGGTGATTGCATGCATGCATGCAGGAGGCTAATTTTGTGTTCACACTTTCTAATACACATTATAAGTCTTTGACTGAATTAGGCATCGAACTTACCGTGTCAGGAAGAACGAGAGTTTTTGTTGGAAAATTTTTTGAGTATGCAACCGAAATGATCAACTTAATGCCCTGGTATTTACAATTCCACTCATATCAGATCCGTTTAAATGGTAAAGCTTGAGTTTAGAAGTTAAATATTTGAGAAGACAACTAATAAAATTTAGTTCTTCGCCTTTCGCATGGAACAGAAAAATCCCTATTTTTGCTGTGTTAATTTTCAAGCTATGCTATGGTCTACCACAAATTGTAATCAATTTTATTTTGCACGTGCATGGATTCTGCTTCTATATCTTACAGATCATTAGCAAAAATTAAAGTTAAGTTGCATGGCGCAGCCCCCATACTGATGAAACCCTGCAAGGATGAGACTCCTACTCGTTATTGCTACACACATATCTTTGATTTCGCACGGAAAATAGTGTTGAGCCTTCCACGTGTGAGCGTCACTACGAGGTAGACTTGCCCAATAATGCGCAGGATAAGAACACTCGTAACACGACTTGTATTGTTAACTGTTCAAGTTTAGCCTGTCTTGCAGGCACCAGACAGCAATTTCTACACAGTTGCTAATCATGAAACGAAGAGTATTCGTACTTGTGAGAAACATCTTTAAAGTGAAATCTCATATCAGCCGGGGTACGTGAGGCCGACTGAGTCCGTTGATGAGCAAACGATAAAAGAAGAGCCGAAGTATTGCGTGGTATCACTCGGTCTCTACTTCGAACTAATCTTGTCACGGGAAACTGAAAAATTGTCATGAATTGATGATGAAATTTCGGATGCGCGTCAAAAGCAATAAACAACACATCGCTAAATGTACACGTAAAAACGTTTTCACACAAACAAGCAGAATATTTTATATTAGACCATGATAAATCTTATATAACATGCAATGTGTATAATATATAATAACATTATATAACACACAATGTTTATACATTATACAAATTTACATAACAAAAAATGTTTATATAACCCAATGTACATAGTTTACGCACATTGAATTTGCTACTTTCTATTTCAGTAAAGATATTAAGTAAGTGAAAACATCGGTTATTTATCCTTTCAATTTTTAAAATTGCTCATACAGCTGAATTTTTATTCAGGAAATCATTCAGTACAGAGGTTAATTATTTTCAATTGAACAAAAAAATCATTTATCTAATATTCTACGAAACATTTAGACGGACTCTGGGTGGAAAAAAAGTGCTACAGTGTACAGCGCTTGCACCCAAAGACTCAGAGGCAAGAATATCTGATACAACACCTCGAGATATAAGTGAAAGCCTTTATAGGATATTCGGTGATGTACAATTATCATTTAACAGACGGATAGGAACAAATTTTAGTCATGGATGAGAGCAATATAATTGTTCATAGTTTCAAAAGCATCTCAAATTTGGAATATACCGAGTGAAGTTTAAAATTTTTACCATGAAGGTTAGTCCAGAAAATAGAACAAAATTCACAGTTGCCAAGGTAATTACGGCCTCCCCGAGCATGAAATTCGCCGACGGGATTCACTTCATTATGGCATCCTCGGTTGTCCATCCTCGGCTGCCGCTCTTATTTAGGCCTATGAAAAACTGCTCGCATTAGTCCGGCTACTGTTCGGTGTTGTGTACAGTCGGTGCCTTAACAGCAGCTAAATTTGGGGTGAAATTGTAAAGCCCTTTTGGCTCGAGTTGTAGCATCACTGCAAATGCTTGTAAAACACTTCGATTTCATCTTGTTTTACAGAACTTATTTTCGGTGTCGTCGTCTCTATCCCTCGAATGTGTTGACAGAACGCTATGCATGGATGTTTTTCGTTCAGTGTTGTGTTTTCAGCGCACAGCATTTTGTTCCTCTGACTTCTGAAATAAAAATAGGTCTCTTGTGGCTCTCCAAGAACGGTGGACTGCGGTTTTACCTGGGTACTCAGGATTGATTTTAAGCTTCGAGGTATCTTAGTTTAGCCATAAAAGATCTGGGGAAATATTGATAACCACCAGATCAACTGCTCTTCTCCAGTCGAGGATAGGCCCAACATTTTAGTTTTTTTAAGTTAGATTTCTGTCCGAGGAATTAGGGGCAAAAAATAGTTACCTTAGGTTTTCAAAACCATTCGAGACCCACAGAAAATTGTACACCAAACACACATGAATGATTTTTTTCGCTGATTCATTCTTCGTTATTTGAGACCCGATTAATTTCAATTTCATAGCAGTTGATGATCAACTCTTGAGTTTTTCACTCTTTCCACTCTTTATCCTCATCAACATCTTCACAATTCGCAAGAGATGGTTCATTCATAAATGTTATCGACCTCCAAAACTCGTTCAAGGTAATTTTCTGATGCGCAACTCCTGATTTGGCTATTACTAAACGATTAAATTAATCTTCGTTGATTTATTCTGTAAATTTAAACGATTTACGCAAGAGACAGAGAAGAAAGCTTGTACATGACCATCTAAAAAAACTATATGAATTTTATTCAAATATTCCGTTGCAGAAGTTTAATTCGAATGTACTTTCGCACCACTGCGATAAAAACAATTGTAACGTTCAATATCTTACTATTCTGGTAGCGTGGTCGTCGTTATCTGGTTATAATTAGTATATGGAATCAATCACTCTTCACTTTTGCCTGTACTCACAAAAGGTCAATTTCATACAGCCACTGATGATTTATTTCATGATGAATCAAAGAGAACTTTTCAGTAGGCATAAACGCAAGCACGATATGACCAAATTTAAATTGAAATATTGCACACATATTCCGTAGAATTATACCGACATTAAAACTGGCAATAGTTTTACACGCGTGAAGAAAAACTATAAAGTTGCACGAAGAAGACATCTCGTCTTCCTCTAATAATGATAGAATTAAAAACATGAACGGTCGGCATTTTTATTTTTTGAAATTTATGAACGTTTTCATGAATGCAAAATTTGTAATAAAACCTATTAAGAGATAACAATTAACCATCACCAATGTCGGCTCAAATGACGCTAGGGACTTCACAGGTAACATTTTAGTTGTTTAAATACTTTACTCTCCCTTCATCCGAGTTGTTTAAAAACATAGCTATATCTCCATTCTGTATTCGAATAGATTTCATCTAACTTCACCTTTATACTTATGTTCTATGCAGCTAGAATGAATTAGCTATCATTAACTTAGCATTGCCTACGACAATTGTAAAAATGCTTTTAGAAAACACAACCTTTTAGGTTCCGAGTCAATAAATTATGGATGTAATTCAATCTTACTCCTATGTTAGACAGATTAACAATTTTCGCTAATAGCCCAAAGACCGTAAGATTTGTCAAGTATCTGTTATGAGAGCTTATACACCCACTGCACCTCTTGATTTGCCTCTTATACATGAACTTGTGCCCAATTATAGCTGGCCGACCTGATAATTACAAAGATAACGACCATCACACACTGAAAAGACATTTTATGTCTGCGATCCAAGGACAAATGATATTACATGGATTACATATTCATTTCGAATACATCACTTGAACGGTAACTTCATTAAGACAACAAATTAACGTAATGACAAGCTAGGGATATTTCAAACAACAGTTAAATGTTGATGTGTTACTTCTATGAAGTGCGTAAAACTTTTAGTTCTCCCTCTCATTACCAGGAATACTGAAAATTTTCCTGATTTGAAGGGTTCACCAAAATGTTTGGTGTGAAAAATGAGACTCTTTTTAGGTAAGGAAATCGTTGCCTGCAATTGGGTTGAAGATGAAGCAGGGTAGGTAAAAAAAACATTCGATGTTGGATGTACTTTTGAGCTTCGGCGGCCAATGTGATCACAATAATTTTCAACACCGCTCCTGAAGGTCTATTACAGGGTTGATAAGACCCGAAAGAAACGTTCATTTAAGGTTAATTAAACATTTCCCAACCATAACTGATGGCCATTGTGTCGTATATAGCCTGTATCAGTGCCTTTTTTCAGGGCTGGGAGATCATTAATATAAGTGACGGACGCCAAGATCAGTTTTCTGGAGGCGGCAAGCGATTCGAAGATGCAGGGGCAACGTCGCAGAGCAGAGGCGGCCAATCTTCCTTCCTTATCAACGTCTAAAATCTCCTGTTGTTTCGTGCCCAAAGTGGAAAAAATTGTTGGATTTCTAGCGAACGCGAACCAAAATTGAATATTCTTGCAAGCAGGCTCGCGACACATACAAACTGTCAATCACGACGCGTGAGTAAAACCAATGAAAAGCTTAAGATACTCATGGAAATGTTGTAGTTGAGAGCAGAGGAGCGGTCCAGCCCGAAGGCCACATCGCAGGCACCTTGTTAAGGGAAAGAAAGCTCAATTAGGTCTCCAGAGATAATGGCTAGTCCAGGACCAGGAAGGTCGGTTACGCTTCTGCCCACCGAGCTCGACTCATTCCCCGTCCTGGCCATCAAGACCCAGGAAAAAAGCAAACAAAAAAATCCTCTTCCAGAAGCGTGGCTTCATGATGCTGGTTGGCTCGTCCGTCGCTCCAGACTGCTTTATGGAACTAAAAAGCGGAATATCTTACGGCGCAAAAAACTCTCGGGGCCAATTTATTATGATGATACGGAGATAAGCTCCGGGAAGCGTCAACTTGCCACAGTATCAATAAAAATTGAATTATGTTCCGTCGAAGGGGTAATTTTTTCTCAAGTTTCCACAGAGATTCTGAGTTGAACTGCGATGTTTGGTTAGCGACGTTAATAAGAAACACCTGGGACACCTGATTTACTTTTTCTTCAAGGCTGATTATAGTTTGCAACCCATATTTTGGAAGGGCATTGTTAGCAGTGAATATTTTAGGACTCTTCAGTCTGCTCACTTTTATACTCACAGCTACTGACAGTGCTTTTAAATTTGTGCAATTATTCATGCATTACAGCGTTCTTAACATAAAACCATAAGATAATTAACTGCGCAAGTTACTGCACCCTATCTCCTAGCAGAATTTAGTTTTGAGTTAGTCTGAAGAGTAAAAATTTGTTTAAACGCTTTTTCCTTTGTATCAACGTGGTAAATTATCTTTTTGAAATCACATTCTATTTTATTGTTGTCCATAATTACAAGACCAAGCACAACACTTAAAGAACTTGCAAAAGTTGTGTATTTGAAGTTTTAACGCGGAAAAATGTAGCATGTCGTGTTTTAGATTTATAATCGTAACCTGTGGTCCCTAAGGATTGAACGCAAAATTTCATTCACCAGTGAGATCAGATCACAAATATGTTAAGTTTGTACTGTAAACCTCCTGCAGTTCCACTCGGCATAGAGCACATCATGCGATCGCGTGAAGAATAATTTAAAGTGAAGCACCACGATTGACCCATTTTACTTCATATTTATCTATATAATTAAACGAAAAACAACGCTCTTATTCTCCTTATTAGGTCTCGAACACTTCATTACTTACTACTCATCAGCAAAAAATAGTAAGGAAATCCACAAGGTTGTGTATGCAGGTTATGGTGATCTGAAGAAAATACATTTATATCGCCAAAATTTCGTCGTTTTTTATCACGCTCAACATCACATACAGAAATAGCGGCTAGGTAAATGTTATATATTCCATTTTCGTCGATTACTTGTTAGCTCATTCAAAGGCGTATGATGTGATGTCAGTGGCGTATTTGAGTCTTCTTTATCTTGTTTGTTCATGGTAAGTTCAACTTCATTAGGAAGTAAATGGTCGCCTTGCATTTTGAGGCGACAGCTTCCTGTCGTTTAGGCGTCTAAATAAAAAAAGGAACACACAACACAAAATGATAGGTGAGTAAATTGAAAAAAACTGGTAACCTGAAGAAAAACAGAGCCTTTAGAGTGTTTCATTTATCTGCAAACAGTTTTCCCCTCATCTCTTTGTTAATTTTTTCCCCTTTAGTTTAACTAATTTCAAATAGCCTCAATTTTTTCATAATTTCAAACAAAGGGACACAAATCCATTCTATCAATGTCCAGACAATGCAAAAATCTACTCAAGTAATTTGTATGGCTTAAATAGCATCCTTCAACGTACACGAAATGTCATAAATTCCCAAAATTAATTATTTAACCATGATTTGAATACGAAATTTTGAGTAGAACTTTTTAAGGGAACAGGATTGTATTTTAGCGACGAAATTTTTGAAACATCAACTTTTCCACCATATTTTAATTTGAATACATTTCACAATAATTAAAAAAGGTTGAAAATTTATTTCGCTTAACTTTTAAAAATTTTGTCAATCCTTCAAAGGTGCGTAGATGACCCTGACTGACTTGCTTTGTTTTGAAATTTTTTTACTATGTCCATTTAATATCCTTCACTTAACTTTGATTTCATCTTGAAATCATACGAAATTTTCTCTACTACTATTTACATTTTCTTGCCAACGAAGACAAGACAGATGAGGTGTCGTGAAGTGATTTAGTACCCACGTACTCGGTAAAAATGTCCTTGAAAACGTGCACGTGGCCATGTAGGATACCAATAAACAAAGGGGCACCCGCTGGCCAAAAGGTGACGTAAGTGCCGGCCTGGTCCGACCTTAAACAACCATTATCGCGGTAGGGAGAGACAAGTCCTCACATGGGCTATAAACAAGATCGTGAAAAACGCCGCATTACATAAAATTTTAGACCGAGCATCGTAAAAGCGGCAACCCGCACGCCCTGGCGGTTCACCAGCAGTTTGAAGCATTTGTTGAAGAAAACGAAAGTGAGAACGAAAAATCCTCGCAAATTATTTGTTATTCTGTAATTTCTACCGACACCTAGGAGCAATCGCACGAATTTTCGCAAATTATGAATTTTGTTTCATCTGAAAAAATATTGCTGAACTAATGCAAATTGTTAAATAACGTAAAAGAAGTGATATGAAAATCTGATTTAGCTCAAATTTTGAATGAATAGAAGTTAGGAAAACCATCGACTGGAGAATTGGGTTTAGGAACAAAGTTACAAGTAGCAAAAATATTTTAAAAATTTCACACGTCAATCTCATTAATTTTAACGAAGATCTTCACCTGATATATTACACACTAATAGGTCTTACACACGTAATACAATTTTACGTAGTATCCTAATATGGATCACAGGAGAGAAATTTTGTGAACTTTGATTCGGACGTTTTCTTGCCCTTACTGAACTCGTTGATCATTGTTGACGTAAACATGAAAATTGCCAAGCGATTTTGAAGCTTTCATTCAATAGAGCTGACAAAAATAAACATCAAAAGAGCATGTTTTCAAAACACAAGAAGGCGTCTCATAATTTAGAGCGAAATGTTTTTACTACATCAGAAAGTATGGAAATGTAACGTTTTGAATGAGTGAGAGAGTTAGCTGTTCATTTTAAGTATGCTCACGATTGGGTGAAGCGAAAAATGAAATAAAACTTCAAGCTGCTTACAACAAAGTGTCAAAAGAAACGGGGATCTAAATTTGTCGTGCAACAATTGAAAAATCTATTTCAAACACAGCTTCTTACTTCAAAATCATGCAGTGAACGAAAGTTTAAAATCAATTGTTGGTAAGATTGACTTTTACAAAACTTGATAAAGCCACTTGGTAATGAGATTAACTTTTTAGCATTTTCATTTTTCTTACGTCGGACTTCCCTGAGTTGTGAACTTTTTCCCAAGTTATAAACAAAAATTATTTAATGTGAATATCTATGACGTTACTATCACCGAAAATCTAAGATGAGTATGATCCGGCTCACGCATCGCAAATGCTTCCCATTGACCACAGTAAGGACATGAGGTTTTTAGTGAATCTTCTTTCAGGTAAGACTACTTTTTTTCGTAGAATATGACAATTGTGTGGAGAATGTGTTCATGATTAACTTCTGCGACTGTCAGTTGCTATAGATATGAACATTAGACAGTCCTCGCTATCTTTTGAAACGCGAAGTATTTCATCGGGAATGTTACTCATAAAAAAATTCTGATAATTATGGATGTCTTCGTTTCTTATGAGATTTGTTATTAACAAAAATTCTGAGTGAAAAATTCTTCTGAAGCCAATAATTTAGCAAAAATTAATTATTAACGAATTCAAAGAAAAACCAATAGCCCCACTGTCATTTCATATGATATCATTTTAAGAAAACATAACAATGACTAAAGGCAGAGTAGATTAAAAATTTCATCAAAATGAATTCATAAACGTCTTGATCTGTAACTGATGAGTTACTATAAAAGCTATTTCAGAGAAACAAAAAATGCTTCTAAGACAAATGTTGAAAATAATAGGTTGGGGAATGTTATTTTAACACCTAACTGCGTTAGCGTTTTAATATTCTCCAAGTAAAACTGGAACTCGAAGTCCATTTGCTTATGGACAATTTTCCTAGCCTTTGTGTAAAGTGAAAGGCCCTATTGGATAAGTTTTCCTGTTCCAATCCTCAGGCATCTTATTTTTCATCCCCAATACCACGAGAACAAATCGATTCTTTCGTTTCTAATTTCTAACTTCGTTTTTACCGATAGCTAAATCTTAAAAATTAAACATATGGGATAAATATATCCCCTGAATTTCTTTCACCGATTTTTAACGAGCACACTTCGAATGAAGCATCCATTACAGTAACTGACAAGTACTTTTGGTCGCCCCGTGCCTTGGCGGTGACGTTGAATGTGAATCCACTTACGCACTTGAAAGGAAGGCGGACGCACTGGTTGCATGGCGCAGTTTCAGATGCTCCATTGGAGGAGCGATGATTGTCCGTTAACCGCTCCGGCGACCTGCTTCATTCATTGCCGAAGGTCATTAGAACTATCACCTTTCAGACCGCAGACGCGCGTATTGAGTTGAGCCTTTTCTTGATTGCTTAGAAACGGCGTTCCTCTTTGACGCTGTCTCGGGACTTCTCCGGGACCCTTTTCTTGGGCGCTCTGTTGTCACTTCTTAAAAAAAGCGCTTGGCTTTTATTAGGAGTTCTTCCCTTTCCCTAATGTTGACGTGGTGCTTTTGATGGTGCACAATACGCCTTTTTAGGGCTGCTGCACCTGCGCAGACGCTGCGCCGTCTCCTCGTGTTCCCACGAATCTATATTGCGATTCAAACAAAAACTGTAAATAGGTTTTCTCTTCTCTTTTTGGAGTAGCCTTTGTCAAATTTCCCCAAAAGAACCACAAACGAGCGGCAAAAATCGAATTAGTGACTAAAAAATGGTTTATTGCCCAGAAAGATTTTAAATTTCATTGTCGTAAAAGTCTCCGAATAACATCAAGCCAAAAACAGATACGCCCAAACTTGTGAACTGCGAGCAGGATTTTGATGACAGGAGTATGAGGCTATACTACAGAGTTGTTGATAAGCCGAGAAAATATTGACGGTTTTGTAAGCGGTGAAACTTACACATGGACAAAATAGAAAGTATATTTGCCGTCACTTCACCTCAAATTTTTTAAAATCTTATAAAACATTTGTGTGAATTCAAATTATTGTCGGATATGAAAATTACCAGAATGGAAATAATGTTTTTCGTTTTGATGGCATCTGGGGCTTGTTTGATAATTTTTTTACTCCTTCACTATTCCTGTGTAGAAACCAAACGCTTTGTAGTTATACGAGTGGAATTTCGTTTAGGAACAAAGAATGCCTATAAAATGTTGAATGAAAAATACCACTGATGAACTGCAAAATTACGGATCGATGATACTTTAAATTTCACAAGAAATAACATCGCTCAATAATACCAAAGCAAACTATGGTAGATGCACGGTACATAGATATGACTCTACTGCCGAAGGCAACCACCATTTCTTTTTTACTTTCTTTCCGAAACTCTGTTTAAATGTCTGGAATAGGGTCATTCCTTAAGAACTAATTACAAACGCATGTACAATATAATAAAGTCATTTTTACGAACAGTTCGCTCGCAAATAATTTTTGTTGTCTGGTTTTGTAGAATCCATTTTTTGTTTTCTACATCATGCATCATGCTACATCATGAGTTTTTGCCTTATATTCCTTCACTAATAAAGAGTGATCTTAATTAATAAAGAGAGATTCTTGAGTGATCACTACCATGTTAAATTTTGTGAATTTTTCTATGTGTGGAGTCATGCAATGTTTTCAAATAGCCTGCAATATAAAAAAGTGCTTTCAGTTGCATTGCAATCAGCATGATCATTCTAAGAGGTCTAACGATGTTACAGACATGTTCTCAAGGAGAAAATCAAACACAGTAATTTGCAGCAGCCTTCCATTTTGAAGCATTGTTTGCTTATCGAATTTCATTACAAAATCATCGCCTTAACCTTGACGAAGATTGAAGCCTTGCATGTGATAGCGAAAGTTACGGAATGCATCACTCGTTTTAAGTTGGTGACCATTTGAAATGCTTCAGGTGTATTGTTTATTCTTTGTAAGAAACCAGTTCACCTATTAAACAGTACACACCTTACAAAAAATCTTAGAATTCGTAATAATAACAAGAATGTTTGAGTCTGAGTCGAAATAATAATTTCTTCCGAAAGTGAAACGTGAGATTCTTCAGTATAGATTTCTAAAAATTTTATTCAATGTTTATTTTTTTCCCCTTTTTCATTATGTACCGGATTGGAATTCATCAAATGTGCGGGGAAATTAATAACGCGAAAACCTACCCAAAAAGAAATATAATTATCCTTCACCAGTTATTTTGTGCTCAGGTGGAGTGGTGTAAAGCTTTGCTCACAGTTGCATTCGCTAGGGTTTAACTAACCAGTAGGTGACAAGATTTGTTCTCGCCAAACAATTGAATGACATCGAACGCTTTGTAAGGATTTATTTCATTTCATTTTTTCCCAGCCTCCTATCAGAAAAAATATTCAATAATAAAATGTAGAAAAATTTTAAATTGCAATGAATATCTTAATAGGTGGCAAAAGCCCATTAGTGACATTCATTTTCTTCCATCAGCTTTACTCAAGCCAAACAAATGAACAACCTTCTCGCTTTTTTTTCAACGAATTAACAAAATGAAATTTTGAAACTTCATATTGAAGAAAAAGGGTGTGTTATAGCTAAATGTCATAGTCAAATTCTCAAACTTACAAGATTAACAAGTGTGCATGATTTACACTGAGTCCCACACACGTGAGTCTGTGTCGAATTAATCAGCATCCTGAGATTGCGGTAGAATTGAGCCCCGAGTTTCTGTACGCAAGGTATAATTCGCGGGGTGAACGCTCGTGGGATAAATGATCCCTTGCATAATACCCTGCGCGATACACGGGCTCTGAACGTGACTTCAGTCCCAGAGCGTGTTTTGAATAATTATTCTTGGCGGGCCAATCTCTGACAACAATCATGAAGACAATCCCTGGAACACGACTCTCCATGCGTGCATATGCAGCACATGGCTTGATTTTTGAGTGACGTTACAATGATTGCCGTTTCGGTCATTGTGATCTGTACAATCATTCCCTCAGATAGCGTTACTCTCAAATATACCTTTCTTGAAAACACTACAATGAATATGTTTGAGTAAAATCTTCCAACTCATACCGGACAAAATCTATAATTGTTGGTTAAGATATCTCCGTCAAGTTTTAAAATTTACCGAACACCGTCTCAAGACGATTTTTTCAGCAGCTGGATTGAAGATTTTATTTGAAAATACGTCAGATTTTACCGTCAGCCATTGCTGTCACTGAGTTAAAACAAATTTCAGCTGTGCATTGTGGTGAAAGCAGCCCTAGCATTTTGTCGAGGCTGCAGCGTACAGCATACGGCCTATCTGTGAGAAGATCGAGCGCTTCATGCTACGTCAATACGCGTCTCGCAGATGGGAGGTTTGATTATCTCGCTCAGCATCGGATTATTGGAGGCCTGGCACCTGAAATTACAAAGATGGCCGTCCGACTCGTGCCAAGATAACAGCAACAAAAACACGTCCAAGTGGTTCCTCAAATACGCTCCGGAAACAGCGCTGGCTGAAACACAATGCCATTTATTCTGGAGGTTGAAGTTGCGCTAATTTAAGCTTCGGCAACAATGTTTCTTTCTTTTTTCTAATAAATTGCAGGTTTCTGGTGAAAAACCCTTGAAAAAATTTCGGCGACTGCTGTGATGGAATTAGTATAATTCAAGCCTGAAATTCTTCTTGAAATGTTGTATAAATGTTAAAACAGATGGAACCAAACGCAGGGTCACCCTCATGGGACGAGAACGCGCTCGTGACGCGGCCATCTGGTATATGTGGAGTTGCAGCTCAGAACTCAGGCCTACGTGTGGTCTGCTGTCGCTTATCAAGCTTGGCACATGCCTCCATTAACTTCTTGGGACCTGAACTCGCGACTGCAGGGGAATGTGCCGCATGATGTCGTCAAAATAAAAGTGTCCGCATGCAAATCGTCTCATTTTATTGACACGTGATGATCACTACGTCGTGCTTGTAGCCTCGTACAAGAGGTGGTGACGAGCTCGACAAAATTAACAAAAAGGTTTGCTCGGCCTTAAAATTATATTAATGGCTCTTTAAATGCACAGTCGCATTCAAATTGTACACTTCTCTGTCAATTTGTTCACGACTTTACATAAATAAAATCATATGTAATATTTTGTAAGCAACACTAGAGCAACTGTCCACTCTGTGTTCGCGTATTTGATGAGTTCGTTTCATAGACTAGCTCATTTCTTTCAGTAACATGAAACTTAAAAGAAGAGTTCACTACTGGACATATTTTTTTATCCAACTCGCTGATGTTTATCATAAGTAAAAACACGCAGGGAAGACTTCAATTTCTTGACTACCGTTTTTATTCCAAAACCTGTGCGGATGAAATGTTCTTACTTTATCTGCGTGGGTTTGGTGGAGAACTATTTCTAAGAGCTTTTTTAAGTTACGTAAAATTCGTCTGAGCTTTTGCTGTATCCTGCAGTCGATCAGATAAGCTTAGGCTATCCAACTCTGCAGTAAATTTACCATTGCTTGACGTGCTAATTCCCCGAAATAAAAGAGGGCTGTCTGAGTTGACATACCGAAGAACGATGAGCAAGAAGTCTGCAGTAGTAAAATAACTCCATTGCGAGAGATGGTTATCTTTATCACTCGATCCCATCAACTAATGGCTATGAATAAAAGATCCAAACGGGACCGAGCAGTTACTCCGAACAGCTTCTCCACAGCATGACCAGACAAAGGAGCTCGATTCGAATCAATAAAGGAGCTGTCGGTAGGGACGTCTAAACGAACCCAAATTTGTCTTTAAATTCTAAGCAGGAAGAGCGAATGGTTCTCAGCTTAGATATTTTAAGTTGAATAATTATGCTCGCTCATCCTTCCATTTATACAAACCCCTTGGTGTGGGTTGGGAGTTTTCCAAAGAATTACTCGATCGTGGCATGTCTGGACACGTCAAATTGTTGCTTTGAATTGCATTTTTTGAATGTGTTTTTCATTTTGATGCCTCACAACTGCAGAATTCGAAGAAGTTATATATTACTGATTTTTATGTGTAAGGTGCTATAGAACGTGTTTTGTAAGCATTTATTAACTATGTAAAAATTCATTAAAAAAGGTCCCACAGCTACTTTTAGAACTGTTCGCTGCTACCTCTTTTCAACAATCTTTTGGGCTTATTGATTGTTGCAGTTTTTCAAGACCTTTATTAGTTATCAGCCCACGAGTCTTACTGGTTTCTACGCAACAGTATATAGACGATTAGGTGGTTCTTTCATGGGCCTAAATAGTCAATAACCAATCGAATCTCATCCGAGAACGACCGGAAGTCTTGAGGGCCGGTCATGCTCATGCCTGTACAAGGCTATATGAGCAAACGCACGTGCGTATAATAACACTTCTGAACAACTTCACCGCTCACCTTATCTCTCACCTCTCTTGACTTAATCTCGCCTCTATCATTCGAGTGGCGCATGATAGCCTCTTGGTCTCACGCGATCACAGACGTGTTTGCGAGAACGACAAGTGCACGTATTCCCTTTGATTGTAATTAGAATCAGCACGTAATGATATCTGTCATGAAGCCTTAGTGTCCCTCTACAGCGTACAAACAGCAACCGCCAAGCAGCTTGGAGACGTGTGAATGATAAGAGAACTCAATGTTGTTCGGTTCTTAAGGAAATGACCAACTTTTATCTTAATTATTGATACTCGAAAGCCCCTAACGAAGATACGCTCACTCGAGGTCGAGTGCTAGAGGTGGTGCTGTTCGAGGTCAAAAGGCGAAGATCATTATTCATCTGCATCAAATGACGTATGTTTTCGAAGACCTGCATACTCGACTCTTTTACATGTCGTTACAACGTGCTTGCGTCTCAACGTGAATGTTGAAATTCGAATGCTTGCAATGATGCGGTGTAGATTTTTCCCATTTTCGATGGTTCCATCACATAGTTAATTAAAGACATGCTTGCATGGAATGAAAACTTTTGAAGATGATTGCTAACGTTCATTTCTGTGCGTTAAATCTTACAGTCATAATTATTGCATACACCTATATATACGAAACAGTTCGTTACTTGCTTGGTCGCTGTCTGTCCCTGCGCGCTGACACCCTGCGCCCTGACACCCTCCGCCCTGACACCCTGCGCCTTGACACCCTGCGCCCTGACACCCTGCGTCCTGACACCCTGCACCCTGACACCCTGCACCCTGACACCCTGCACCCTGACACCCT